>JAPMOR010093645.1:529295-571459 GCA_026543865.1 Argiope aurantia | reverse complement strand
AAGTTTAATATTTTATTTTTTAAATTCTGTTCAAGAATAAGTTTAAATTACAATAATTGTACTCTAGTTAACTAATAAATTATGTATTTAAACAATTATAATACATTGTTGAATCGCAAATTAATTATTGTGAATGTTTTTGTCCCAAAACTAAGCCAGATTACCAACTTATGAAATATATAGTTAAATCTAGAAAATGGGGGGAAAACTCACAATTTTATTTTTATAAAAAATACATTGCATGCCATATATAATTTTGAAAATAAATTATCATTGCTCAAGTGCAAGAGAGAAGCTGTAGAATTCATTAACTTTATAACAGGTAAAGAATTAAATTCTCGGTGAAAGAATATATCTGATGTATATATAAAGATTTTTTTAACTATAAAGTCACATGTATTTTATGGTTATTGCAACAATTGCATTTATTGAATTATAAACTACATATTTAATTTTGCTAATATCATATATGAATAACATAAATTAATAGCTACAAATACTTAAACTCATTAAGAAATGAATCAATATTTCTTAAAAAGTGAGCATCTAAAAGTATACGTAGAAGTTTCTCCTAAATAAATTATGTACTCTTAGTAAATATTACATGAAAAAGTTTTAATACTGAAATCAAGGTATACATGAGTGTTGAGTCTAAAATCATAAGGCGAGAAAAAATACAATCCTAATATTTATGAACAATAAAAATATTTCTTTTCATAGGTTAAGCATATTTCAAAATTCTTAGTTAAATTCTAAGGTATAATGATGTTATTCAACATTTAAAAGAAGGTTTCAACGATTTTATGAAACAATGAAATAAGTTCAGTTTAAACCCGCATAATGAAAAGTACTAATGCAAATCATGTCTAAAAATATTTTAAAGAAAACTGGGAGAAAATTGCATATAAAAATTGTTTTGATACTATAAATACTTTCAGAAGTTACCACCAGTTTTGTTTATTTTTTAATTAACATTCTTATGAAAGCTATGAAAATGTCAGATTCTGCACTTCGTTATATATTTGGGCAAAATTTGGTAAATTGAAATGAGTCTTGTCGTACCGTGCACCAAAGGAAAGACAGGCAGCAGATGCACACATCAGCTATTAGTGGGTGTAACTGTACATTGTGTAATGGGCTTTAAATACGAATGGTATTCTACCAAAACTGCTTCATGAGGAAATAACTTAAAAATATTAAAAACAAATTTTATAAAAGTGTTTCAAAAGATTTTTAATTATATTTTATTCAATTCAAGTAATTTGATTCATTTCTTGCATGTTAAATACACCCAAATGGCTTGAATAAGAAATTCAAACAATTATAAATTTCAAAAGCTATATACATTAAGTGAAAAAATAAATAACTAAAAACATGCTTTCTGCTGATAAGGTACTTAAAAAGAACTTAACTAGAACTTTGTATATATTTTATCAAATAAATAAATATTTCATTTTATGTAATAAATGAAAAAAACTACATTAAATATATGTAATATAATTTTGCAGATGCGTTACCAAAAAGAAGAGGGAATAAATTTCAGTTTATTTTTCCTCAGGAAGTCACGATTTATATAATGAAATGACTGGTAAAAAAAAGCGAAAAACTTTTAAAAATGAAATAAAATTGATACCTTCGTAAAAATATATAGTACAGGGATGTTTTCATGAAACTTCTTGAGATCTTTGGTATATAATATAAATATGTACTCCTAGAGAAGGGGTGGCGAACCTTTAAGGATCAACGTGCCATTTTTTCTAAAGAAATTTTTAATGAGGTATAGACGTGCCGTCAAATAATTTTGACTTGTGATTATTGAGAAAATAATCAAACTAAATACTAACAACTCTTTATTTACTACGAAAAAATACATTTTGCGCTGTATAATAGTAACGGTTTTAGTATACGTGTAATTCAAATTAAAGTAACATTAGTGTGACTTTTGTTGTAGATTAGATGATAACTTATAACTTATATTAGGATTGCAAGATGTTACTTTTCGCAGAATGCATGCTGAATTTGAGTCATCTGCCAAACGGTTTCTAAGAGAGTCTTTAATGTTATTCATCTCTGAAAATTATGACTCATAGGCATAGATAGATGAAAATATGGTTAAAATAGCATGAGCCAGCTTCTCCAAACAGTTAAATGCGTCTGGAATCGAATTCCATGTTTCCAAGATTTCGTTACTGGCATTTTTACGTATATTGCTTGTTAATCTTTCTGTTTCAATCAATTCCAACTTTTTCCTTGTTTCAATAAATTTTTGAATTCATGTTGAACTAGACTGGAAATCAATCAGTTGCATTTCAAATTCTTCAATTTGCAACTAATCGAATTGAGACAAGTTCAGTTTATCAAATGAAATCACATCAGGGTACATAATAAACTTGAGCGTTTCCGATAATTTTTTTAACTGAGAAAATCTGGCTGAGAATTCCTTGATTAACAAATCAATTACGGAAATAAATTCTTCAATAACGCTTTCTTCGTCTGGTTTCTCAAGTACATCTAAAGCTTTTGATATATATATATATATATTTTCAAATTTAGCAAATACTTGTAGTTTTTTTTAAAAAAATATCGTTCTTAAAACATGCAATCCAGTGTCAAAAGCGCGAATGAAATCCATCATGATGATAATTGTTTTATTTGTGCCTTGAAGCTTTACGTTCAATTCATTGAGCTATTGGCACATGTCTGTAAAAAACATCAATTTTGAGAGCCATATAACATCCAACAGTTGTGGATATTGTTCAGTTTCTCCCACATTTTGCAGAAAAGTCTTGATTTCTTCCAAGCAATCAACAAAACTTGGAAGTACGTTTTCGCGGCTCAACCAGCGAACATAATTGCATATTAGTAAGCCATTATATACCGAGTTGACTTCATCCAACAAAGCCTCAAACTCTCGCTTATTTAAAGCCTGCGACGATATGAGGTTGACTATTTTTGAGACTAACGCCATTACATTATCAAGAAATGTTAAACCACTCTTCGAATATAAAGCTTGTTGGTGAATATACAGTGGAGTTCAAGAATGGAATGTCCTACGTCTGTTTGAAATAAACTAATGAAACCATTTTTTTTGTCCACTATATTTGGAACACTATCAATTACTGAAATAATTCTTTTCAAATGAATTTTTCTCTGCAAGCGAATTTTTAATAGCCGTACAAATATCTGTGCCCTTTTTTAAATGGGATGGGAAACCCGCATTTGTTTGTAATACTTCATATTGAACTAAAATGCAAACCGTTTTGATCTGCGGCGTGCCCGAAATATTGTGCTCCGTGCCATCAATGTCACGCGTGCCAGTGGTTCGCCATCCGTGTCCTAGAGGGATTTCGGTTTATTCTTATTTCGATGGAACATTTTTCAATTTATACCTAATGTATCGTTCGGGTCAATATGGCCTAATGCTAAAAATCAATTATTTTTACTATACATGTTCACTTTTATTTGGGATAATTCAAAAGAAAAGAATAACAATAGTTTTGTAATTTATCCGTTTTCGAAACCTGTTTCGTTGATGTACGTGTTTGGTCATATGACTACAGAGCGCATGCGCAGGGGACCAATTTCTTTGCTCTCATTGCAACGTTTCTTTCTTTTTCTTTTTTTTTTTCCCCTGCTTATTTCACTTTCTGATATTACTGTAAAAGAGTTGTGCCTGCGAATGCAAGAGGAAAAAAAAATGGCGAATCGCAGAAATTTGAGTCACGCTGATATAACTAAACTAATAGAAGCTGACTGCGAAGAAGTATCGGAATATGATAAGCATACAAGTGACGAAATTGAAAGTTCTGACAAAGTGGAAGTTGAATCCGCTGCCGCATTCTTCTCAATCAACAGCTGCTAATATCATAAAAACTACTCCAGGGGTCACAAGATATGCAACGGCAAGGATATCAGACGTAAAATGTGCATTTGAGTTTGAATTCAATTCTACAATTGAAAACGAAATCATAAATATGACTAATATTGAAGGAGAAAGGGTTTATGGAAAAAAGCAGGAAAAATATTGAAAGTAAAACTTTTCAGGCATATATTGCATTATTAGTGTTAGCTGGTGTTTATAAATCATATCGAAAATAAACAAAAAGCTTATGGAATAAAGAAACTGGCAGAAATATATTTCATGTGACAATGTCCCTCGAAACTTTTGGCACCATATTGATAGTTATTCGTTTTGATAATAAATCCACTCGTCAAGAAAGAAGAAATTTGGATAAATTAGCTGAAGTGAGTGATATTTTGGAAAAGTGGATAGAAATTCTACCAAAATTATATAAAACGAATGAAAATATTACTGTAGATGAACAATTAGTAGAATTTCGTGGCTTGTGTCCTTTCAAACAGTATATACCAAGTAAGCCATCTAAATATGTCATCAAAATATGGACTTTATGTGACAATAAAACTTCATATGTACTGCAAGCACAAATTTACACTGGAAAAGAACAAGGGTCAAAGCCAGAGAAAAATCAGAGAATATGAGTATTGTGTGATCTTACTTATAGGTATTCGGAGCACAATATTACATGTGATAGTTTTTTTCACATCTTGCAACTTTTTCTAAAATGGAAAATGACTATACTTGGCACCATTAGAAAAAAATAAATCATAACTTTCTGAACAAATGCCAAACAAAGAAGTTCACAGTTCGTTATTCTTCTGAGCACTTTGCATCATGATAAAGAAGTTAGCATTAGACCTGACAAAAAGAACCATTAATGATCTTAGATTATAATTCAACTAAAGGGGCTGTGGATTCTCTTGATCAACTTTTAAACACATACACTTGTAAAAGAAAAACAAATCTCTGGCCCATGATAATATTCTATAACATGCTTGATATTTCTGCATACAATGCATTTGTTCTATGAACTTCAATACATAGTGAATGGAACGAAAACAAATTGACTAAACGAAGGCTATTTTTGGAAGAACTGGAAAAATCGCTCATTTTTCCACACATTGAAGCAAGGCTTACCAAGAAGTAAGGACTCGATGAAAATAGTGGAATGAATACAGAGAAAAAGGGGGAAAGTACCATCGGGATCTGCTGAGAATACTTCATTGTGTGTCAAACGTGTCAGGTGCAAGCTCTGTTCGTGAAGCAATGACAGTAAAACTAATATGTTATGCTGCAATTGTAAGAATCACATTTACAAGTCTCGTGTAAAATATTATTGTTCAAATTGTAAATAAAAGTAAGTTTCAATTTCGAATATTTTTCTGTTATTTTTTATAGATGCTTTATGTTATTACGAGTTTCAATTTCAAATATTTTTTTATTTTTATAGCTGTTTTATATTATTAGATCTATTTTTAAACATATTACTATTGTTTAAACTATTTCTTAAATTGTACCTATCAATTACTACAAGAAAGATTAGTTTTCTGAGTTGGATCATGTTGACCTGAATGATACATACATGAAGAAAATACAAACAGAACAGCAGGGTTAAGGGATATCATTGTCACTTGTCGATTTAAAAACGGGAATCTTGGGTATCTTTGAAAGAAATGCGTGGGCATTATAAATTTTATCATTTTACTCAGAATATGAAAATTTGCAATGGTTACCAATTTTTTACAGCACATGTAGAAATAAATAAAAAGTGGGTTCGGATCCAGAAATGAGAGAGAATTGGACCATATTTTATTCTAGAATAAAATATTTATTATATATATAATTTAAGAATTAGGAAATTAATTAGGATTGCAATTGAATCAAGAAATATCATTACATACATTAATTTTTATCTATTGAAATTGAATATTGACAATCTGTAATGAATTCCCTTTACATTTCACCGAAAAAATAACTTTATTCCTGCTTTTTTACTATGCTCTTTGAAAAGAGGAATAAGTCTTTATTCTTAATGATTTGTCACTGATTTGAAATCTTGCTGTTCACTACTGTTTCTATTAAAGGAAAAATATACAATTTTGTAAAAGGAAAAAATACAACAATTTTGATTTACTTATTTTTTTGTTTCTAATATTTGGTTTGACTTTCGTTAGGAAAACAAGTAGGAAAAATTAAGCCTCGGATTTTTATTTGCTTTGTTGATATTTATATTTGTTTGTATTTTGGCTTTAAGTGATTTTAAACAAAAACAATATATTGGCATTGTTTTTTAAAAAATGTTATTTGAATGTCTCTATCAGTGTGAAAGGCAAACTTCCATTTTACCCTTCTCTTTATCCTTCCAATTACTCAAACTTCCATTTACATCTCTCTCATTTTACCCCTTTTGGATTCTTGTAGAATATATATGTTCTTTGTGGGAATTAATGATGGATAATATTTATTAAAAACATATATTGAATGTCTCTTCTCCTTTCTAGATCTTCCATTTGGACTCTGGGATCTAGAAAATTCCTTACCTGAAGAGCTAATGGGGTCAGGCGGACTTGATCCGTCCGATATGCCAAGTCAAACATCGCAGACATCAACTCAACAAAACCTTTTGAATGGAACTGGTGATAGTGTTCCAGTAGAGAGCAATGCTGTTGGCAGTGCAACTACTCAGAGGCATCAGCAGCTCTCTCAGTTACTACAAACAAAGCCAAATGTTTCTCATAGTACTGTACCAACACCTTCATCTCATAGTGGGATACCCACAACTCAAAGGATACCAAGCCCTAGTGTGTCTTTAGCTTCGATGACTGCTGTAAAAAGTCCTCATGCAAATAATTTGACACCTCCTAATACCACTGTAAATAAAACTGGTACTGTTGTTTCATCTTCTACCCACATAAGTGTTAGTGATGGTAGTGCAGCTATCACAAATATTTCAAATAGTATAGCCAATAGTTTAAGTAATACATCTGGAAATTTGGGTATGAACAATAATATGTTGTTGATGCAGAATAAAGGAAGTGCTATCGGTTCTCAAAGTAATCTGGTGTCTCTCCCCACATCAGTGGCAGGGAACAGTACTGGGAATAATTCCCAGCTTCATCCACCACTCGCTGTTGTGCAACCTCCTCAGGTAAATCAACAGACTAACACATCACTTATCAATGGTAGTCATATGCCCCTTGGAAATACTAGCTCATTAAATTTAAACCGAGGGGTTAATCCATCTGTCTCGTCAGCTGTGACTCATAGTACTGTGATTGCACCGCATTCTCCTCATCAGAACATTTTAGGACATCCATCATTAAGTAATCAAGGTGCTAATTTAAAGGTACTCCAATTTTCTTTCTTATTGTTTTTAAAATATATTATAAATTGTAAATATAAACAAACCTTGCTAGTGAACCATACTAATAAATCATTGTGTAATTAATAAAATATTTGGTTTTGTCTAATTGCACTTTTTAATTTTGATATGGCTTTTACAAATTTAAAATTGTTGTTAATATCTAATAAGTTATCTAAAAATATAATTTTTTTCCTTAAATATTTTTGCTAGTACTTGTCAAAATTTAATCTCGAAATAATTCGTTGTTAATCTATAAAAAGAGTCCCTTGACACATAGTAATGAAGACCAGGAAATGCCTGTGTTAATTATATATCAAGAGGCTTTAGAACTGTGATAACCAAAATAAAAAAAAGAGCTTTAACTTTGAATACTGACTTTGTGCAATTTCTGTGTAGACACTGCAAAATTGCTGTACACCTGCCTTTTTTTTTTTTTTTTTTTTTTTTTTTAAGTTTTTAGCTGCTAATTTAAACAATATTGTGCATAATATTAAAATTTTTAAGAATCTAATATTGTCTTTTAAATGCTTTTAATTTTCAAATGAAATATGAGGAGGAGATTCTCTTTGTATTGGGTGGGAGTTTTTAAAAGACAATTTTATCCTTAATTAATGCATTCCATCTGTTCAGCTCTGTTATTGCATATTTTTTCCCCAGACGTTTTTAATTGAACAACCCTGCTGAATATCACTAACAAAAATGTAAAAAATTATTTTTTTCCACTTTTAAAAAATATTTCACAATTACAAAAATAAACTACAAATAAGGTTTTTTATTTGATTTTAACAATTTTTTTTTTTTTATTTTTTTACTTATAATGAAAACTTTGAAATTTTGAAAGTGCTGCCTTTTAAACTCTGTAATATTCTGCACAATTTTTATTTGGGGTTGTGACTCCCATTAAAGAAGTCCCAGATAAAACATAAATTACTTTAAGGAATATTTCTTAAGGGAAAAAAAAATAATTTCGCTAAATAATGCTGTTTTACATAAATTCCAAAGTATAAATTAGCTTTTTTCAATATCAGAACAATTTGTTACTGTATTGGAACCTGAAATCTTACTTTCCAGCTTTAAAAGACTGGAATGTTTTTTGATTGCTCATGTGAATTGGGATATGCAAGATACAATCACAATGATTTCAAGTGATAAAAACTTGTTCATGTCTACATCAACCTGAAAGTTTTTGATATTTTTGCTAAGAATTGACAAAAATAGATTTTTTCTATAATTTGAATAAATAGCCATGCATATTATGTATAGATAATTTAGCATTTTTTCCAATGCTCCTTGCTTTCTTTGCATCATTTGAATGTACAGTAGTTGTAGGGAAAGAGGCAAATGTATGATTTTGACTGCATGATTGGAAGCCAAATTTCATATATCTAAGTCATTGTATTTTTGAGTTATTGTGTTTCCTTACATGCAAACGGTTTGTTGACAGATTTGGTCCAAAATTTAGTATATATTTACAATTTTGTTAAAATTATGTACTAAATTTCATGTACATTGCTTTTAACTTTTTGACTTATCATTCACGTACATTTTAGCCAACGAAGCAAATTTCCATTTGACAGATTTTTCCTGAATTTTTATAGAAAACCACAGATTTTGATGTTCAGAATACACTAAATTTTATTTCTCTCTGTGTTTTCAAATTATACTGTTCTCAAAGATACAAATACAATTTAAAAAATGGTTTTTTGGACTCTGGGAAGGTTTGAAACATAGGGATTCGTCAAAATCTCGAATGTCAAATTTTTGGTCTATTAAAATGCTTTTTCTGTATGTGAGAAAATAAAAATGTCAATAAAATTATTAAAGTATTCAAAATTAATGAAAGATAAAATATGGAAGTGGTACAAATATATATCACTTTATAGTGAAGATTTAAGTTAGCAATGACTTTACAATTACAATTTTGTCTGCCACTAATGCTAAGTATGAAATTGTAAAATTATAGTTTGACACTTTTTTTTTTAACATTTAATGAAATTAGCCAACCTCTTCTCTCTGTTATCATATATATCTGTAAATAACACTTTGATTTTTTTGACAGGAAAATGTTTCTAGCTTTCAGTTGCTAGCTTCTAATAGGATTCTAATTTGAAAATTTTCTGAAGAAGTAATTTTTTGAGGTTGGTGAGTGAAATAAATGGGGCCTTTGCTTTTACAGATTGCAGTGCACAAAGTAAATTATGTTTATGTATTTGGTTAACAATGTTTTGAATATATGATTCAAGAGTTAGAGATGTAATTAAAATAATTAATTCCTTTTCTCGCTTATCTTGAATAAAAAGTGTTCTATTATAATGAAACACCAGTTGAAGGTTAATTATTTATGAAATTTAATTTCTAGAATGCCTTATTTTTAAAAAAATTGTTAATGAATGGAGGGGAAGAGGGAGTAATTCAAACATCAATTTTAATTACAGGAAATACACAGGAAAATAAGTGGGACAATCTTAAAAATTAATTATATGTTTTAATGTCAATTCTCTTGAGTTCAGTAAATGGTTATTTTTTGGTAGCTGGAGTAAGTAATCATCAAGTAATCTAGTATGGTTCACTTAATATAGTAACTTATATAGTAAATATGTGAATGTTAGTAGGCATTTTTCTGGCACGTGTGGGAAAAGAATGCAAATAAATACTTCAAAATGTAAAAATAATTTGATGAAATTTTTACATGTAGAAAATTATGCACGTTGAAGACTTTTGATAAATTGTGAAGAATGGTGTGTGATCAGGAATATGAAAACTAGATGATGAATAACTTTTAAGATGTAGAAGTTGCTAAAAGTGTCTTGTTAAAAATCTGTAATCTGGCGATGTGATTAGTTTAGAGATTGGCGACAAGTAAGACAGTTAAACAAAAGAAAGATTTATTTAGTAATCAGTGATTTGGGGACAATTACTTAGTAATAACTGCTATAAGAAATGGACATCTTGTCAGGTGAATATCATTTACAGCAGCTACAGAAATTTCACTATTCAGATATATCATAGGTGACAGGCCGAATAAAAGGGGGTTCTGTGAAGGAAACCTTTGCTTTTTCTTCCATTAACGCAGACTAAATCTACCAGGTCAAAGTAATGCAGACTTCATTGTAATAGAAGTACCACAGGCTGAAACTGTTTCTCATTTCTGGTTATTCCCATTTTTGTTTGAAAAATGATTCTAATCTGATAGGAGCAAAAGTTGCACAATAAACCAGAAACATGCAATAGATATGTTACAAAAGTGGTGGGAAGATATGATTTGCATTTTCTTAAATTACCACATTTTTATGTAGTTTTTTTATTTGTGCAGTTATAAATACTGAAATTTATAGAAATTAGGTTCTTAGTTATTTATTCTGGTGTTTGATTAGCAATAACTTCCTTCTCATGGACAATAATACACGTCTCCATCATTCCGTATTAGTAACAAATTGTATTGAGGTAATCCACCGAATTAAACAATCCACAGAGTTCACAGTTTAAATTTCCAAAATTAAATATGACAGGAGTGTAGGATGTATTTGAACATATTGTATCTTTGCAATACTTGCCTGTCATCCTCAAGGCACTGTTCATAATGATTGTGGTTTCATACTAGTACTACTTAATTGTCTAACATGTTTTCAGATAAAAAGTTGGTGTAACAACTTTTTCCTATCCCAACTTGCATCACATTTATTGTAGTCAAATTTATTTGCTGAAATGGGTAATCTATAATTTGGAAATAAGTCAGGCTTGACAAAATTTGATCTTGTGCAAGTTTCATATTTTTAGATATAAAATCATTCAAATTATACCAGTGTTGATTTGCTCTTTTCATCTTTTCCATTAGAAAATGAATTTCAAAAAATTATTCTGGGAATCATTTTGTACTTCCAGAATAACTTTTTAAAAACAGTTTTTCTATTGAATATTATGATCAGCCAAAGGTTAGCTTGGATTTCAATTTCTTCAAATATTTGATAGGTTGTTTTGAGTATTGTGCTGGAATTTTTCATATTTTTGTGAGGTAAAAGAGCATATTTGAGTATACCCATCTAATTCTTGTTAAATTATTTTTTAATAAATTAAATCTTTATTATAATAAGAAATTCCTGTTATTGGAATGAGCCAAATATTTGATTCTTATGCTATGTATCAGGACTCCAAACAGCAAGTTTGCAGATGTTTTCCCCAGATTTAATTTTTTCGCACTTATTTCTTCTAAAATCTTCAATAATTATTTGGAAATTGATCCTGATTTGAGACATTTTAATAAAGCTTTATGAATTTTCTAATTAAAATTTTCATTTATTTAATTTAGTAATTTTTTTTTAAATTCAAGGGTTAACAAATATTTTAAGATAAAAATCAAATTTACAGATGCTTTTTCTTATAAAAGTGCCACAAATAGGAAAAATTTAAGATTGCTTATTTCATATTAAGAGGTTACATCCCGTCCTATCTCATGCTATGTTGTGTTACTGAAGAAATACTTTTGAAAGAATTAATATTTTAGTAGCCATGATGTATAGATTTTATATTGTATTTATGTACTGTAATTATGCTTTAAATTTAATATTTTTAATAATAGTGAAAGAATGCTAATTAAGCATTCCTCACTTCCCCTATTTATTTAATCAACCTTTCAGAGTTGTGAAAGTTGCTGCAATTTGGATTTAATTATATTTTAATTAGGTATTATATTTTTTATTAGGTATTATATTAAGGTAAAATTCTTACCTCTAACAGGAAATATGTAGTTTTTTGTAACTTATGGATTAAAGTACTTCACTTCTTCCTTATTAATGATCTTTTATCATATGAAGAAAAAAAATTCACTTGCCCATTCTTATTTAATTATTTCTTATAAACCCTAAAATTAAAGATTAAACAAAATAAAAATTTTTAATTTGATAAATAAAAACAATTAAACCCATTGTTCAATACTTTTTAACTGAATTTTCTCTTATATGATTTTCTCTCTGTGCTGACACTTAGCTTATTGGCAACTAGTGTTGATATATTTATATTTAGTGTAAAGTATAGGAAAAAATGGAGGAAGTATTATTAATTTTATGAAATATACTCCTTAATATCCGCCTCTTAATTTTAAAAAGGCATTAAAGCTAGGTTATTAAAGCTTATACAGACTATAATCTCCATGTATAAGTACAAACTCTGTTAATTCAGACTAAATTTTCAATCTTTACTTTTCTTTTGAGACAGTTCCGAAACCTTTAATTTGGAATTATAGAAATAAGGTTGGAAATACTATCACTTATGAGCATTTAAACAAACTTCTTATTATTAAATTTCTTACCTGTGTTATATATATAACTTGGTTTCAATTTGGAAATTCAGAGATGTTACTGATCTTTTTCCGTTTCTATTGCATTTCCCCAGTAATTATTCAAAGGTATTTTAAAGGAATATTCATCATTTAATGCTGCTAAATTTTCTACATATTAATTATTTTTTTAATGTGAATGCATAGAGTTGGCTTATATCATTGCAGAAGTGCTTAAAATTAGAACTGTATCTGTCCACCCACTCTTCTTTCTCTCTAAATTCCTTGAGTTATGAAAGTTGTACGAAAATGCTTCAAGTATTCATATGGACGAACTTGAGGTAGATTCAGTGTGGGTTTTCAAACTTCTGCTTTATAAAAATTAGCTCCGTTGACAATTTTCACACCCTTTATTGAAAAATTTGCTAAATAAAGGAAAAAATTTCAATTTTTTTTAAAACCAATTTTGTTATCTGTTTACTTTATAGAAGCTGGATAAATGCGATTGTCTTTTTTTCAATTCTATTTAAAAGGTATGAAAATAGTTTTTTTTAGAATTATCAGAAAATTTTGGAGTTTTTCCATTTTGTTTATACATAGTGTTAAAAAATTATTTCTAAAAACAGGGTGAAATTTCTTCAGCTAAGTATTATTTGAATAATTTTTATAAAAATTTAAAAAATTTTGTGACATGGGTTTTTTTTTTTTTTTTTTTTTTTTTTTTTTAGTAGTTGTATTTCCAATGCTTTTTGAGTTTTGATAATTACTATTATCCAATAATATTAAATATTAAGAGAATTAAGATATTGTGCAAAACCATCATAATGACTCTTATATAATTTTGAGAACTTCATTTAAGGTTTTGACAAGGTCATCTATGTTTTTAAGTGGTTTATGTCAATTTCATTAAAATGATCTGGTTATTTGTTATAATAAAAGTTTTTTTAGTAACCTTTTCTATAATATAATATTTAATCTTAGAAGCCTGATTTTCCAAATTAAATTAAAAAAAATGTCAATTGTTTATTGCAGTAACCAAATAAAAGGTAAAAATTATATAAAAAAAATCAAAATGCGTATTTTATATATTTGGAAAGAAAGAAAAAGCAAGTATCAATTTTGATACTTTAGGCATTAAGGCCATAAATATGTCACACTAACTGTTAATGTACTTAGTCATGAAATAATGTGAAACATTGTTTGTTATCACATAAAGAAACTTTACATTTCTTGCAAATCTAAGAGATAAGTTTTCTACAATCGTTATATTTACCTTTATATCTCAAGTCCATAAATACTTTTTCATGCCCAACATGATCCTAATGTAGGTCAGTTGAGGGTAGGACTTGTACACTTGACTGTGGTCTTTTGAGGGGTTCTGGGGTCTCTTCTCATCAACTATGGGTACTTGGTCTTCTCTTTTTAATTTCTGACTAATTTTGATGCCAGCATAAGGTGTCAGCAAGCTCGGTTGTAAAATCGACTAACTTCATCTAAGTCAGGGTCAGTGGAAAAATTTGCGGTGTTATCTTGATCTTCTAGCTCCATCTGATGCTCTCTTTGACTCAAATAATAATCAATGTCGTCATCATTTTCGCTGGTCTCATCCTCTAAAATATTACCATTTTTCTAGTCACAAAACTGCTTCGATATCATCCAGCCTGTAACCAACAAATGCAATATAAATAAAAAAAATATTATTAGCCAAAGAACAGACAGGTAGGTTTCGTACAGCCTGTACTACCTGAAGTATCAAAATTGATACTCATAAAAACAGCAAGATTTTCTTCAAGCAAAACAGGTCTTTTGCTAAAAAATATCATATGGTAGTAAAAATAAGATAATAACCTACCTCAAAAATATTTTTATTTGTCGAAAGAATGAAATGCACTAAAGTTTTATTCCGCTAAACTTTTTCTGAAAATATGGAACTCGTTTAATATGGTGGCGAAACAAAATGTCATATTATTTGAACTATTTTGATGGCTGAAGTTTATTTTTTTTAGCGTTGTTTAAAAGAACATTATGCAATGGTAACATACATACAACCAAATATTAAAAACAAACTAATTGTAAGTGTACAATTTGATTTAAAAATCCACTATCAAATTTGAAACTTACAGCATTTGAAGGTTAAATAGGTAGTTCTTTTTCAGTAGTTAAGGGGATGCTATTAATAAATTCATGTATTTTTATTACATATTTTGACATATGTAAAATATCATGTGAAAACAGAAGCAGTCAAAGTAAGTTTAAAATTGGCTCAAAGTATAGAGATCCAAATACAAAATCCTAAATATTTGAAGTCATATTTTTTCTACTTTTTTATTCTGTAATTTCATACAATAGAAGCATTCTCTTATTTAATGCTATTATTATGATTAAACAAATTTTATGTAGCAAATGAATAATTCGAACTTATTTATTTCTTTCTTTGATCAAAGTAAAATTTAGGTATTGTTGCCTTGTTCTATTTTTTCATTGTATCCATATTTAAACTATTATTAAGTATTAGAATTGATTTGGAGTTTTTTAATTGCATCGTATTGATTGAGTGGAAAGCCCCCCTTCCTCCTCCATTTTAATAGTATTAGAATGCAATAATTTTAAGGGAGGACTTTATTGGGAGTTAATTGTTTCACATAACAGAAGGAACTTTTTGTTTTAATGAATATTCAAGGCGTATAGAGTGTTTTCTGTTCAGCAGTATACATTCTTTTCTGGTAGCTGGTTTGAAATAGAAGTTGAGTATTGAACAGAAGTGTGCATAAATAAAATGGGACCCCTTTGAATTTTATTATTTTGAATTTTTATGAAATTTATAACTTTTTAGGTTTTCAATTAGATTATGTATCTATAGAGAAGTTGTTTGGTTAATTATTAAATGTCAAATTTTATGCAGCAATTAACAGATTATTTTTTAAGGATGTAAACTGTACCAGTATAACACCCTCGTAACCCCAGTGAAGAATTCATTTTCAAGCTCTACACTGATATAATTAGAGGGGAGTAAGGGTTCAAGGTTTCATTCTGTTTGCCATGATTCCAACTTACAATGAAATAAAATGGTTCCAGCCTCAGATAGTTGAAAAGTGTCCTATAAATAGCTCATTTTATGCATGCCTTTTTTCATCTTGTCTGTCTTTTTTTTTTTTTTTTTTGGTATACATTATCTGAATTTACTTCTTATATTACCCAATTTTTCTCATTCAGTTTAGTTTATAACAATTCTTAACAATTTATTATCCATTTCAAAGCACTAATTATGTTTTTTACTGATTGATAGGAATATTCATTGAATAGAAATTTGATTTTCTAAACCCAAGTCCTATTCCACGTTGAGTCTAGTTTTTTCAAATACTACTTACTTGATTAATTTATATTATGATGATACATTGGCCAGCATTCAGAACATAGAACAACGTAATGGGAATACTGTAAAATATTTTGTGCTAATAGCATAGGCTTCCACACAAAATTCTAGTGACTGGAATTTGGGAATTTTCAAGATAATTCAATATATTGAAATATTAAATTGAAGGAAATTTTCATTTTTGCCTCCAAGAAGTTCCATTTTAATTCTGGAGATTAAGAGTTGAAGAAAACCAGTTACATTTCCTCAATACCACTAATTTTTTCTACAATCTTGCACCCCTTGGTAATGACATCTAGGGCACCTGCCCCACTCTAATTATGCAATTGATATTCAAGTAATGACGTAGTTTTAACTTGGATTTGAGAATATGTGACTTAATGAAAGTTTATATCTAATACCCTTTAAATTTTTATATTTTCAGAGGTTTTATATAGACAGGGAATAAGGTGGGACCATTTTTGTTTTAAAAAATTAACTGAATTTTGCATGATTTACATGAAATATAAGCTAGGAAATTTATAAGACCTCTTTATCTAAAACAAATGAAATGAGGCAAAGGCGATGGGTCAAGCTGAAAGATTGATCTGTTATCTAATTCAGGTGTTTTATCTCTTAAACAATGACATTAATGATAGCTGGACATATACATGTATTTTGTTATAGAACTGGTATTATTTATTAATGTTAAATGATCATATTTTGTGTTTAATAAAAAAAATGAGAATTTTTCAGTAGCCAGTTTTTAAAAATAATTGATCTGCTCTTTATAAAACTACCAGAACTCCAAATTATGCTTGCTTTAAAAGTTTTGTTATTAATTTGGGCGGAAGAGGAATATCGTACTAAAATGAAATATAATTAATTGCTAATTGTGCAGCTTGCCAAAATTTGACCTTATAAAATATGAATCCCAAAATTATATACTCTTAATTTACAAGTTTGGGCATTTAAGTGGAGTAATATTAATGTCATAAAAACTAGTTCTCTGCCAAGTTCTTAAATATTTATAAATAATAAAGATTTTTAATATTCCCATGAAATTTTGAATAGATTAATTGAATGATATTGGATTATGAATAGTAATTCTAGTGACCCTGTCTGTAATATAATAACAAAAAGTGACATTTCAGTTGGGAGCTGTCCTTTGCAAATGTATGAAAAGTGGGATGTTTTCTTTATAAACCTGTCTTCTGTTTTTAACTGTTTAGAAATTTTATTCTGCTTACCTTGCTATATGCAAGATTTGCTATTTCTATAATCATTCATTTAATCATTTTCTTCAATGTTTCCAGCTAGTTTCTTTTATGTGTTAGAGGCATTTCAGAAGGTATATCTCTTAACTTGTGAAAGATTTTTGTAACTTGTAAGATAGTATTCATTAATTTAGCTTCTTTACAAACAAAAGGATGTATTTATAATCTGTAAAGTCCTTAAAATTGCAAAAAATGTCATCGTATTTTCATATTGTTTGTAACCTTTTAATTCATGCAACACTAAATGTTTATGAATATATTGGATATTTGGAAAATAAAACTTCAATTGGTGCTATTTTATTTTTCACCGTACTTGCTATTTTACTTCTTTTACTCTCTTTTTTATATCTATCTATTTTATTATGCTTATTCTTTGCAAGGATGGTTTTTTCCTATTCATTTTGTTAATGGGAGCAGCTTTCATGCTGCATTTTGCTATAATATGGAAAATCAATCTCCTGAATTCAGATGAAAATTTTCTGTTTTTCTTATAACTAAAAATCACTTTCTCAGTGATTTAAAATTTTCTTTCATTCTTATAGTATTTATCTTTTATGTGATTCGCAATATTACTTAGGATGAAAATATTTTCACGTTTTTCATAACTTGTCTTTCATAGAATCTTCATAAAAACCTTTCTTATGTTTCAGTATCTGGGAGTAAAATTTGAAGTACTTGGAATATATTGTAATAATGTAACAGGTTATAGTTAGCGTTATTGATAGCTATGTGGTGTAAATATCTTATACCAGAAAGTAAAAATGCATTTAAATTTGACTCTTAATAGAATGCTAATATTCTTTTAAATAAATGCATTTGAAAATATTTTCACATTATATAAAAAGTTTTTGTTTATTGTACACCATGTGTATTTTTATTTATAATTTCAAGGAGAATATCAATTGTACTAAATGATTTTTAAAAGCTATTATAAGCTATTTTGTTTTAGATAGTTAAAAATAATTTTAAAGAATGATAATAAAGATTTAGTTAAATAATACAAGTAGCAATTTACTGCAAATAATTTTAAAATATAATCAATATTTTCATTAAATTAAAAGGACAACACTAAAAATAAAAAAAATTTATGCAGAAATCTGATTTTTATTTATAAAAAAATTAATCTTTAAACTGTCACGAAACCTTCATTAAAAGTTTTATTTTGCTTCTTAGTATCATTTTACATGTTTTGAAAAAACATCTGTTAACTAGTTGGGATATCTTTAGTGTATTAACTATCTATCCCTTTGCTTTTCAATATATTACACTTATTTGATGAAAAGATTTTGTTCTGTAATAATTTTGAAACTCTTAAACGTTAAAATGCATATTTAAATATGTACATGTTGATATTCCTCCAAATGTATTAATTTCCAGACAGTTAGTAGAAATTGTCATTTTGTCAAAAATGTCTAAATTTGCTGCTTATGAAGAATTGAAAATAAAAGCGACATGTAATAAAATGAATAAAAGTAACTGTATAAAATGTGGCGTTTATATTTATATGGCTTCTGGTTTACTGGACAATCTTCCGATTACTCTCTTTAACTCTACCATTACTAGGCTATTTTAATCCTTTCTCTACTTATCTGGTCCAACTGACCATGCAAATTCTATCTTGGCAGGATGGTTTCTGTTTCAAATGAGGGGTACAAGATGTAAAATGAGTTATCACCAAGTATATCCTTGCTTCACATCCTGCACCCCTTGTTTGAAACAGAAACCGACCTGCCAGAATGAAATTACCACAGCCAACTGGGACGAGTTGGTTGTGATAGGGTTTAAAGTCAGTTTAGATTCATTCTGTTTCTGCTTTCATTACATATTTCATTAACATTATTTTACAGTGTACACGTTCTAATGTAAGCTCAGAAATAGATGAAGAGGAGACAGCTTTCACTACAGATAAAAATATTAAAAATAGAATGAACTTAGATGTATTACATATATATGTATTTGTAAATCATATTTGTGAAAAGTATAAACAGTAATTTGAAAAGGATGCAGTTTGGTTAAATGCCATGATTTGTAGGAAAACTGGTGTTTCATATTTGGTCTTCGGTAAAAATATATTGCATTCCATTTCTTTCCTGTAGAATTGTTTGTATTGCCTGCAAACGAAGGAAATTTTTTGATCCATTCAAGTATTTTCATGGAATTGCAGAGTATTTATTTCTGCTTGCAGAAAATGTCTACGGTAGACTTAGAAAGGTCTCAGACTTGCAGTCTAGCAAATAATGTATAAGAAAGTCTTCCAATTTAATTTTTATATTTCCAAAATAAATTAGAAACTACGAGGGTAAGATTAGATAATTACAAAGATAGGTGAGCAAGATTAAGCATTCAGTTTAACCTGATTCTTTCAGAAAACAGTTAAACGAAATTTTTTTTTTTTCCCACATGAAAAATAACCAAAGTATGATTAAGCAGAATCACACTGTTAAAAAAAAAGTTTAATCCTTAACAACTGAATTCAAAACAAGTTTGGAGATTTTAAATCCTTGAAAGATAAGTTTATTTGATTTTCTCCATAGATATAGAATTAGGACCTAACCATATGTGAATTGAGGTACGAAGATCTAGTGCTATTCAGGTTTGAAGACAAAATTCAATGAAATTGAGATGCTTGCATTTTAGAAATATTGCCAACTAAGTATGAAAATACTTTGCATATGAAAAATTTTTCTGTGTTTCAAAATATTTCAGTGCAAACAGTGATTTCGCTTGTAAAAGAAAATAAATCTTTCTGTTTTAGAATTGCTTACATTTCATCTTAGATCAGTTTTAAAATGAGTAACTGCAGACTAGATGTCATCTGAAGTAGAGAAAGATGGTTGTAGAGCAGAAAAGCCAAGTGTTTTTGGGGAAAAAGTTTTAATTTTTCTGTTGTCCTTGTACTTATTCATACTGTTTTTCCAGAATAAATTTCTTTCTATTAAAAAAATGAATGCTTTTTTCTTTGCAATTTATATTAAACTTTGTTGAAATTTAACTTTTGCACATGTATCTTGAGTTATTTATTCGACTTCATGTACCATAACATTTCAAAGCATGATTAAAATCTAGAGAAATCTTGGTTAGTAATGAATTGTTATTTAACATAAGATACTAAGTAAAATGAAGAAAAATAAATCTTTTAAACACCAACTGAAACTTAATCTCATCAAATTTGGGTTGGCAGGGGAAATTATTTGAAGACTTTAATGTTCATGAAGATCTCCACCCTTATACCTATCTTTTCAACTCATGTTTTACAATTCATGAAATGCATTTAATATTTTAGGTATTTCTTAATTTGAAATAAACAAAATATTTTCAGGAAAGATCCCCCCCCCCTGTGTAAAATTAATGTCTGCTTTTAACTGAAAAGCTAAAATGAAACGATCATTTCATAATTGATCAATCTATTTGTTTCGAAGCATATTGGAAGTACTTAAACTGTATATTTCTGTGTGTGCAAGAAAATAATTCATTCATTTTTTTTTTTTTTTTAGATTTGTGAAATATTTTATTCTCATACTCCAATATTATATATTTAGGGATATGGTTATATGATGAAGGGGTGTGCAAAAATCGATTCATTTTCTCTTTTCTTGATATGGTTTTGGAACATTTTTATGGAAATAATTTATTACAAACGCATTTGAAAACACAAATGATTAAATACCAACAAAAATGTTTCATTTGTATGAACATAATGCGGAATGAGACAAGATTCCTACTTCACAAAGCATTTAATAAAATTTAAACAATGTCTGATTTTATAGCAATATATTTAAATGTAGACGCATTTTATTATTTACTACTTTCAAAATATTGGATGGACTTTTCATACATGATAGTATGAAATTATTATTTTTCAATATCAGAATAACAAAAACTGAATTATAGTCAAAGGTAACTTATCTTTTCTTTGCTTATGCAATAATGTATAAAAATGGAATATTACATCCATGAAAGCTTCAAAATATAAATTTCAAGGAAGAAAAGAATGTTTTAAATGATAGCTGATCTGTCTATTCCTGTGCAAGTGACCATACAATGTATTTTTCAATATTTTGAATTTATAATCAAGGATTAATTAAAAAAATTATATTAAATAAAATAAAATTGAAATTGAAAAACAAGTTAATATGAATGCTTTTCTTTTGCAGAGATTAACAAATCTTGAATTAGGTTCAAGAAGCTTTGGATATACAATATCAGTTTATGTCCCTCTTGTCTGGATCTTTCTTTTAAATCATAATTAGTTTAAATATATTAATATACCATTTGAAGCAATTCGAGGCCCATATTGGGATGGACTACTTTATTTTGTCCTATTGTTTGAAAATCTGGATAATTTTTTCAACACCCCTTCCTCTAATATCTGCTTCTACCAGCATGACCTTTGTTGTCAGATTTAGCATGTGCCAAAGCCAACATAAATCGTCATAAATCAACATAAACATAAATCAAATCAACATAAATCATAATAAACAGATCATTTGTAGAATTGAGTTTTGAACTTCTGATCCTCAGTTTCAGAAGCTTTGGTAAATTAAAATCATAGTGAATTTTTGAAGTTAGTACATCCGTTTTGAAAATATTTGTCATTTCTACATGAGCAACACATGACATTTTATCAGTCTGAAATGCATATATTTTTTTAGTTCCTAAATCAAATCTACTGTAATGACCTCTTAAGCAAACAAATAAAAAAACTATATAAGAGGTATACGTTGAGGTTCATAAGAATTTCTTTTAAAGTATTTTTTATTGTTGCATAGTTGATAATGCTTAGGTAATGCCAATGGTTAGGAATGCCAATAATGCCAATGGTTAGGAAATCGGAAGTTTCATTTAAAGATGCTTATAGTACTATCATTTGCATATTTAATTTTACCATTTGCCACAAGTTTTAATTTTTCCAATTATTTTTCATTGGCTTTGACATGAACGCTCATTTCTACATTGTAACAATTTCATTATTAAATAATTTAAAGACACTTGTTTCCAATTTTTATCTTGCGGAGTAGAGCAACTCGTTGAATTTAATGTTCTATTTAGAAAGTAGAGAAGGCTGTTGTAATTTTGAACTATGGTAGAATGATGTTTGATGTTCCAAATTTCAAACATCTCACCTGTTGGAAAGCTTTTCATCAAACTAGGCAATACTGTTCCTGCTGAATGAAAGTAATATTTTCATGCAGTGGCCAATTCAGATAAAATTAAATTGTTATTTTGATTTATAATTGAAAAATTGGTTCTTAACTTAGAATAGTGTAATGCTTCTGTGCTGCCATGCTTTGATTGATAAATAATTTTTAAAGTTAATTCATTGTTTCAAATACAGATTCAATACAAGACATGTAATAACTATGATTGCTAGAGACAGATAGTATATCATAAAAAATTAGCAAATGAAATAATTTTTGAGATTTATTTTTGTTACACTTTTCGAAACTGATATAAAATGAAATTCTTTTAGAAAAAGTATGTATTCCGAGCAGCTAAGTGTTAAAGGACGACAAACTGCACTTTAAAGAAAAAGTTGGCAAAATATGAATTGTATTTTTTTAGAATTTGTTTTCCGTTGTCAAAATAAAAGCAAGATTTTCATTTAAAATTTGGGAGAAGGAGTTACAATTGACTCGTTTCCTGTAATGAACATATACTTACGACTGCAAAAATGATTTTTCCAGTAATTTGAATTGTCCGTATTCATTAATTCTAATTTTCCAATTCTTGCCAACATTTTATGCCTGCTGACATAATTCATATATTTTAAATGGAATAAGAGTTCGTCATCAAATAGTAAATTAATGGCCATACTGCACAAGCATTTACCTTGACTTTTACTTATCTTTAACTTAGTGAGATATTCTTAGTTAAAATCATCCTTCACATATACCACCATCAGATTGAAATGCATTTCTTATAAGAATTTCAAAACATTTTGAAGTATCAAATCTCATGTTTCATCGTGTGTTGAAAATGTCATTCCATTTATGCATCGGAATATTTTCAATATTAATTAAAGACATTTACTTTAGAAATAAGCAAACCCTTAAGACACTATAGGAAGACCCCTATAGGAATTTGAAGTCAAACTAACATAATGGCAAATGTTATAGGTAGGTGCTTCATTGAGCGCAACTTTTTCTGATGCTAGTGTGGGTTAAACGTGGGGGGGGGGGGGCTCTGAAGGAATCATGTATATGAGCTTGTAAATTTTTCAGATATATTGTTTTAAATTCACATATTTTAATTCATAATAATTATTTTTATTTAGCAATAATTTTACTGTTATCTTAATTGCTTTGTTGATTAGTTTCATTAATCTTTGTTGATAATTAATATATTTTGAAATCAATAGAATCATTTATATCTGTTATTCACATATATAAATATTTATGTTAAGTATTAGAGATATAACTTGCTATTCATTGTATAAAAAGTGGCTTTTTTTAGTGAAATTTTGATTATAATTGTCAAACAATAAATATTATATTCACCAAGTTATTAAGAAAAAAATGATAATCAGTGCAATTCTAAATACTGAAATATGATAAAGTAAGAATGATAAAAAGAATGGCAAGATTTAAATTTTCAAATCAGTATAATTGGTGCATATTTTTTGTTTTCCCCCCATTGTTCTTCTTAAAGGGTCACTGTCTAAAACAATTTTATTTTTCCTCTTATTAGTTATCCAAAAGTTTGAGAACTATAAAATTATGAACAAAAAAGTGTTCATAAAATACTTTATAGTGAATGGAAGATTGAAAACAAATTAGGATCATTTTGTAATTTATTCAGATTATTAGTGGTGGGTGGGGAGAATAAGTGATGCTAGATTGTCTTGTTCAACTTGTAAATTAATATATTTTCAGATACTTAAAACTTTAAGATGAAATTAATTTAACATCTCACAAGGGGCATTTTATTCACTCTAATAATTGTTTGGCACAATCATAAACTTTCCTAAGTCAGTATTTCTTGGTTTTACTTTTGCACTATTTGTATTGTTTTAAATCTATTGTGATGAGATAAAAAGCATGAGTGAGTGAAATTGCATGATTTAATGGCTTGTTTCAAAGACAGTGTTAAAAAATGTTGCATTAATTTAAATATTTATTTTAAACTGATAGTTTCTCATATGAGTTTGATATTTTTATCGCTTAGCATTAGGGCATAATTAACAAATCAACCTAAGAGTGATCTCCAATTAAAACTTAAGTTGTCTTGTTATTTTCAGTTTAGAATGACTTAAAGAACTTGAAAGTTTTAACTCAATAGTTTAATTCTCAAGTAGCATAGAAATATTGTATTAATTCTTGTGCTGTTCAGGAAAGACAGTGAATATAAAAAAAAATTGTGAAAGAAAAACTTAAACTGACCAACAGACTCTGACCGTAAACTGATATTATATAACAGGTTTTTAATGTATTAGAATTATTTTTTGTCTTTATATATTTGCAATATTTGTGTATATTGCATCCGATTCTAGCTTTTGCAGATCGTGTAATTGCTAAGTAAGAATTAGTACTGTTCCCTAGTAGAAGGTGGAGCCTTTTGCGGGATAGTGGTGTAATTGCTTTTCCTTTCACATTTGTCAATTTAAGTTGCTTAGTGGTTTGCTTATTATCTGGGAAAAGCCAAACAGATTATATATTATTGAACGTAGCAATTTTAATTAATGTCAACACAATTAGAACGCTCCTTAATTATTAAAAATCCTTCAGCATCAACCATTTCATAAATTTAAGAAAAAATTTTATTGATTTTATGTATATTTTTAAATTTTTAATAAATATTTTTATTACATTTCTTTTTTTCTGTTTTGTAATTCTAAACTATTTTTTAAAACTAAAATTAATTAAATTTCATATTTGTAGAAAATTACAAATCTAAATTGCAAGCATATGAATTTTACAATTTACTTATTTTTTTATTGATCACTTGTATGGTTTCTTCAATGAAATTATAGTCTTTGCTAGCATGTTGAAAGCAGTGAATAATGGAATTATTTCTGTGTCTCAGAATATTGAAACTTTCATTTCAGAGAGTATTAATGTTTGATATTTAAAATAATTATCTATTAAAGCACATAAGTCATTCTTAAGTGCATTATGAGGATATTTAGAACTTTTTAACCAAGAGTAATGGTATGCTCCAATATTTTGGTATGAGTTATTGATTATAGAAGAATTAATTTAGTGGAAATTTCTGAGCAATTGAATTTGCTGAATTGTGTGTGTGTGTTTATTGTGTGAGACTTAGTAGGCATTTTTATTTATAAAAATACCATATTCATTAAATCTGTGTTGTTAAAAAGAATTTTTTTCTGCTTCTTGGTTTTCATTGTGATGTTCCAAAGCTAAACTAATTTTATTATCAACACCATTCATTTAAGATATAGAACATTTACATTAATTCCATGTAAATTCTTTGATTTTCTTTAATTTTGAATATAGTTATAATAATGTTCATGCATGTTTTGAAATTTAGGCTCCAGTTATTTTTCATTTCATTTCATTTTTTTTTATTTTTTTATTATTACAGGCTCCTGGTGTAACACCATTAGGCCAAGCAAATAATGCCCCCTTTCATGTCTACAATGCTGTATCAGCATCACAAATAGGATTGCCATCTTCCATATCTTCCATCTCTGTAAGTGGGCAGCGACAAGCAGTTACAAGTATTGCACTGAATGTACCTCCTAGATATACAACTCCAGTAGATTCAAATTTAGGAAATGTAAGTGTTTTATTTTCATTTTTAAAAATTTTTCTTGCATTTCTCATTTTAGTTTACATTCTCATGACACTCGCTTTAGTATTTGAAGTTCAAATATTTCATAATAAATAAGGCTGTAAATCTGGTTTTAAAAGGGATACAATTTCACAAATTTCGAAAGAAATATTTCTTGGAAATTCAATATTCAAATTATTGTACATTTTTTATTCAATTAATTTAAGACTTTCAAATTTAAAGTCGTTAAAAATATTACTTTAAACTTGTGTTATCTTTTTACTTCTTGAATTTCATTTACGTTGTTTAGTTATGAACCTGTAACTTTATAAAGGAACTGTGTATATTGAATCATTCCTTTTTAACACTCTTCTAAGTATTTAATTAAAATATTTTTATTTAATGTTGCAACACTATTTAAGTGTATTGCATACACTTTTTTATAGCATGGTTAAAAAATATATTAAAAAATAAAGCAGAATTTTTCCCCAGCATGAATACGATAAGAATAACTCGCAAGAAAAGAAGAAATTTTACAACATCATACTTTGGTTATAAGGTCCTTATGGTTTTCAATGTGAAAACATAACCTTTGAATGGGATCACACTGATTTCTTTATAGTTCAGAATGAACATTAAATTAAGTATGCTTTAAATCATGCAATTCATGTCCATTCAATCAAAATATAGGGTTAATCCAGATTTCTTTTCCTGTGATATCATGTCTGTTTTGTAAATTTAAGACATTTATATACATACACTCAAAAAAGTACTGAGTGAAAGATAACTTAAAACGAAATATGGTCTAACGGCACCAACTTGACAAGACCTTACTTTTGCATTTTCGAACTCTTCCCCCATATTCTTATTTAGTGACCCACATGCTCAAAGAAGTGAATGCATTGTTATAAGAGAAAATAAAATAGGGTTGGTCTGATACTCAATTGCACCAGATACTTTTATCTGACGCATACACTCCCATACACTTCATTAATAAGATATTATGCATTTTCTAATAAGATATGCATTTTGCAGGTATGCATTTTCTTAGTAAGAAAAACATATAGTTGCCAAAAATTTCTTTTTCAGTGGAAACACACTTCTAAAACTAATTAAGTACTATGACTGAGAAATTTATAGCAAAGTTAACTGGGTATGACAAAATATTTCAATGCGAAATACATTGAAAATAAATTGATTGCCCAGTTAACAGGTTAATTGTTTAAATCAGTTCCCATTCTTCGTACTGTACTCTAATAATAAATTATGTAAGCAAAAATAATAAATGTGAATGATTTTTACTGAATGCTTAGTGATTCAAAATTTAAATTGCTTAATGCCTTAAATTAAGAGATGATTAACAACTTAGAAATGTTTAGGAAAAATACTAAATAATGAAAAGACTATAGTGAAAAAGAACGGTTAAGCTATATTTTGAGTATATGGATACATTAAATAATTGTTACCAATATAGGTAAGCAGCCAAGACAATTTTAAAACAACTAAATAAAAATCTTTTTTCGAGAAATATTAGGGTCAGATTTTAATAAAAAATAAGATGTACCCAATGAAGTTAAGGAAAAGTCTTTTTAAGTAGTGTCATTTTTCAGTGCAGAATGTTTCAGTTTAGTATTCATATTTAAACCTAACTTTTTATAAAACTTGTTACTTTTTAAATACACCAAGACACTATTTAACTAAGCAGAATAATGCATCTTGTTACTTTTTATTTTTATCAACATCGATTGGCACTGATTTTGAAATTAAAATCAAAACGGTTTTTGTGGTTGAACGTTTCAAATACTGGGTGCAAACACACAGATTAACTCTAAAAATGAAATATTGATGCATTTAGTTTTAATAATTTTGAAGCTAGAATTTATAAATAAATGTATATCGAAATAATTTGTGCATAAAAAGTTGAATGCATCTTTGTATGATTTCAATTTCATTTTTCTCAATAATTATTTTAATATTTATTTATTTCTACAAGGCCTTTCATGTTTTCTTCTTGGAACTAATTTTTATTCATAATGATTCATTTTGACATTAATCGCGTTTTTAAGCAGAAATTTTATTCAGTTTTTGAATTTTCTTTATTGCTTAAGAGCTCCGGATTATCCATACTATAATTTCTTAATAGAACAATAACAATATAACTAGAAATCAGCTGATTGCTGTTTTTAATACTGTTTATGCATAATTTGGTGGAAGTCTGTCTATTATATGTGCTAATTTTTTAAGCTAATTGCAATGATTGAGTCCTTTTATGGAAGTGTAAATATATCTAATGTTCTTAAGTGTGATTGTAAATGGAAATATAACCTTATTTCATTTCAGAAACTCATTTAAAAAAAAAACTGCTAAATGAGTTCAGTTATAATCTGTAATACTATTTTTCCTCCATTTCTTTATTTTGTTTGTGTTGCATAATCATTAATATAAATCAATATCTTATTTTTCCATAATTTCTTTTCTACAGTCAGTGCCACAAATGTCAGTTTCTAACCATCCTGTTACACAAAGTCCTGGTCAGCAGAGCTCACCAGCCACAGTTAGTGTGGCTCCATCTGTTGGAGCACCTGCACCTACTGCTGATCCTGAAAAGCGAAAACTTATTCAGCAACAACTTGTTCTGCTTCTTCATGCTCATAAGTGTCAGAGGCGTGAAAATCAGTCAAATGGAGAAGTGAGACAGTGCTCTTTACCTCATTGTCGGACTATGAAACATGTGCTTAGTCACATGACAACATGCCAAGCTGGAAAATCTTGTGGTGTACCCCATTGTTCTTCTTCTCGTCAGATAATATCTCATTGGAAGAATTGTACCCGTAGTGATTGTCCTGTATGCTTGCCATTAAAACAAGCATCTGACCGTAGACAACAGCAAGCAGGTTAGTTTAGTTTATTATGGTATTTTCCCCATTATTTCCTTTTCTCTTGCTTTGTAATATATATTTAAGGACATTGATATATGTATTTAAAAATCTTCAGCAGCTGCTGTTCAGACAAGTCAGTCAGGTCAAGTTCCAGCACCAGCTGACATGCAACGGGCCTATGCAGCACTTGGACTTCCATTTAATGCTGGCAATGGCAGTGCAAACATTAATCCTGTGATACAACGGAGTCAAACTGTTTCTGTTCCTCATGGTAATAATCTCTCTTTTATTGTTTAAATTAAAAATAAAATTTGCCTTGAAATATTACTGAGACATTGTTTCTTTACTTGTTTTCTCATACGTTTTTTCTTCTTTCTTTGTGACTACAATAAAGGAATTTTGCATCCACCCAAAATGTTAAATACTGTAATGATCTATTTAATTAAATTATTCATAAGGAATTTCTTTTAAAGAGTTCAAAACTAAGCATTTATTAGATATTAAAGACCTACTGATAGATTAAGATACACATCATGACTTACATTTCTACAGTATTATTTTTTAGTTCTAAAACATCTGCCTATTGCCTTATTGCTGCATACATTCTCTCCCTAATAACAATAAATTGAAAACTATTCTGCTTTTGTCAATTACAAATAAAATATAATTGGGCCATCTTAATCTCTCAATTAGATTAAATATTAATATAATATTGAGAAAAAAAATGCAACATTAAAAATACAGTTCTGTCCATCCTGTATGAAACTTATGTGAATTTAAACAGGAACCTCAATCTGATTTGATAATTCAAAATTTTCAGCAAAATTCATCACTGATTTAAGAAATGTGTTGCGATTCTGAAGATGAAAGCATACAAATATATTACAAAAGGGGGGGGGATCACTTTTCATTATTGATATTATTATTTAGAAAATATAATTGATATTATTAACAGTTGTCATTATTGACATAATATCAATAATGGTAAGTGATTTTTTTTTGTTTCTCTTGGAACTTGTTGCAAAGAGGATTAAGGTGAGGTGATTAAGATGCAAAGTAGCAAGTAGGTTCAGGCCTGGTGAGATTGAGTACAGAAGTTTTTGCCTCTTTCTTTCTGGAACTTTATTCTCTGGACATTTGAAGCACATTGATATATGATAATGAGAACAGAAGAAAAGAAGTTGGAACTATATTTCTTCATAGTAGAAAACCAATAAAGTTCCTTGATTTTGGACACATCCTTCATTAATTACATGAAGTAGCTTGTTACTTTTAAAAGCATAATTCTGAACTTTTTGTTTTTCTTTTGTTCGGTTTTTAATTTTTTTTAGAATCATTATAAACTCCTTCAAATTATCATCTGCATACTACATCATTAGAACTTTGTCCTCAGCACTCAACCTGAGACAAACCTCTGATTTATTTTCTATCAGTTTATCTAGTGTGTCTGAAGAGCTTAAAACTGGAGTTCTGCTGACTGAATCAGTATGAGACACAGAGGCGGCGGCAGAGATTTGCCGATGGGGAGGCAAGGCAAAGCCAACGGGGGCAAGCACAATATATCTCATTTGGCTTCAAAATAACTCATAATAATTAATTTTACATTTAATTAAAGAAAATCAAGTATTATTTAGCTTCTTTTTGATTCAGATTCCGATTTTTTCTTTCAATGTTAAAATTTTACAAAGGAATTTGTAAAAAAATGTTCTCAGCTTCTTTTAATGATCATCAAAAAATTGTCAATATTTGAGTCTATTTCTTTATAAGACTGTTGAGATTTAATTTCTATGAGATCTAAAATTAGAAAAAATGTTATATTCCTCTCTAGATTGCTGAATATATATAGAAACACATATTACGCCAGAATGACGTGTCATGCTAAATGAACAAATGCATGTTCTTATTTTATATCAGAAGCTATATGAAAAAAAAGTTCAAAGAAAAAGTTTTATAAAAGACGACGAGTATGATCTAAAATAATAAATAATAAATATTTTTTTTTTTTTACCAAAAATCGATTTTTCAGCGTAGTTCCCCCTACCTAAAATATTTGTTAAATCAGGATTGCAGCAACAAGCAGGAATTCAGAGGTTTTTCGAATCCGAAGATAATAAGTGCGCTACAAAAATACAACAAATTACATTTAATACAACAAAAATTTTACCATAGTTCTGACACGATCAATATAGAATGCGGAAAAGATATAATAATGCTGTTTCTTAAGAATACCGGAGAAAATATTTTGTAAATATTTGTTTAAACTTACTATTTTATGTAAGATATGAAAAATATTCTTATGAAAAATGGGCTGCTTAAACATTAGATCCCCCATGTATTTATTTTTCAATATATATTTAGGTTTAAAAAACCAGTGAATTTTTATTAAGAAACAATTAGATTTTGAATATGAATTCCCCTATCTTCATTTTTAGACATGCGTTCTCATGGTTAAGTACTTTTTAAATTATCACAAACTAATATTCCTCCCAAAAAGTGAGTTTTGTCCTCTGAATTGCATGCATTGGTTTTTCTTAACCTATTTGTATACAATGACGAGTCTCGTTCGCTATGGAATTACTAAATTTTTAATCTGCAATTAAGGAGTAATTTAAAATGCAAAAATCACTTGAAAACACATCATTACCTCAAATGCCCTTATATTTTTCTAGGGGTTAAAATAACAATTATCCCAAATAAGATCTGTCATCTAATTAGGAAGTTTAGTAAATTCGTGCGTCAAGGGGTTATATATGAATATTCTATGAATAACAATTTTAATCATCCTTTTACCGAGACTTCTTTATATAAAGTCTATTAAAAATTTAAAAACATCTGAAATTATATAGTTTTTGCTGCGAATAGTAATTGAAAGAAAAAATAATAAATAATACGTTCCCCGATTGCATAGTCATAATATTAAATGCAGAGTTTGAATAATTTAGGAAGTAATTTATTTAACAAATTTAGTGCATACTTGGTTAAACTCTTTTAGTGTAGCTAAAAAGCTACCATACCACAAATTTTTTTTTTGTCGTCAGTTGTAGTCGGTAATACCTCTTTAGTGTAATAATTGTAATTGATAAATTAGATTGCGAAAGAAAACAGATATTTTACTGTAAATAAACCTAATTTGCAATTTAACAATTTACTTACTTCAGTAATTTATAATGAAGTCGCATAATTTCGCTACAGTAAAGTAACTTTCTTTTAGCATGCATATGCACAACCGTGTCAAAAAAAAAAAAGAGTTTGATGTAATTTAGTTTAACCATTAACTAGATTTTAGTCTGGCAATTCTCATAGTGAAATGAATAAAATAAATTTACCAATTCTTACCGAGGAAGTAACAATTAATGACGATTAACGACATTTTCATAATAATGATGAATTATGGAAAACAATTCTATCGTCCTATTCATGAATAATATAAAAACTTCAATTTCTCTAATAATTCCACTGGCAGGTAATCGAAGTGCTCGATGAAAATAATTTTTTCCATAATCTTTGATAAAATCTTAGCTGAAGGGGAAAAGATTAGTCGAGAAAAATGTGACGTCTTATTCACTTGCCAGCTTATTGATTATTGTGCTAAATATAATATAAAGTATAAGCTGAATGAACATTATAACATTTAAATCGGATGACTGAGAATTTGGATTTAACATCATCGACATCCATCGCATTGAAGTCTTAGTCGACCAATCAAAATTTTTTGGCAAAATGTGACTTATTTTTGTCTTATTCGCATGTCACCTTGTCGGTTATATATTGCCAAAAGTAGTAAAAAAGGTTTGATGAACGATATTTGAATCAAATGTCTGAAAATCTACAGGTATAGTTTTCGACATTCATCAAATTCAGTTCACAGTCGGCCGCCTTAAAATTGTCGGCAGAATGCGATATCTTATTCAGTAGGATATATTGCCAAAACAAGTGTAAATTATAAGTTAAATGAACGACAATTCAATCAAATGTCTGAAAATCGGCAAATTTAACGTCTTCGACACTTACCGCATTGAGTTCATAGTCGGCCGGTCAAAAATTGCCAACAAAATGAGCCTATCACCTTGTCGATATCCAATTCATTTGTTAGCTGGTCGGTTATATGTCAGAAGTGCAAATTATGACCTGAATGAACGACATTTGAATCAGATGCCTGAAAATCTGCCAACTTAAGATCTTCGACATTCAGTTCTTAGTTGGTCTATCAAAAATTGTCCGCGAAATACGTCATATTATTGACCTACCACTCTATCGATTATTTTGTCAAAACACTTTAATCGTTACTTGGATATTTCGACTGTTTACAATATATTAACTTCAAGGCAGTTTTTAAATAATCATATTCGATCATGCGCATCTCTCTACAACCATCCTGAAGTGGTAAACATTTTTACCGACGAAACTCTGAATCTCCCGCCGACCGGGGGGGGGGGAGGCAAGACGCTGTCTACAGGGGCAATTGCCCCCCTGCTACCGCCGCCTCTGATGAGACATTTTAGCGTTCGGTCTATGACGAATTTCAAAATCAAATTCTTGAATGAAGAGACTCCTGCGAGCAATCTGGAAGTCACTTAAGTTGTTTTGCATTCATGTAATATAAAGCTTGGCTTTCAGTTACCATTGTGAAACTGATTCCAGCAAAAACTGTGCAAGTCGTTCTATTATCCATACAATTGCCATTAACTCCTTTTGTTTGAATGATATTTTCAACTCTGTACTCATTTTATTTACAAACTAAATGCTATTTGTTATTTCCTATTGGAAGCAACTCCACACAATCATCGATATATACTTCAGTGTTTATGCAGGATTGCAGAGCCAAAAACGTTTGATTCCTGTATTCATGTTTTAGGTTTTCGTGGCTCTTCCTAAACTTTCTCCCATTTTAAAATTTCATTCTTTTTTTATAAAAATGTCCTTCTTTAATTGCATAATTTGGAATAAATCTCCTAAAGAAATTTGTTAATTCAAAAAATCTCCGAACGTCATATATATGTTTTGATTGAAGAAATTTAGATATAGCTTCTAGTTTTTTGGATCCTGGCATGATTCCTTATTTTCAATGATAAATCCTAGATATTGTATTTGTTTTCCAAATTCCTATTTGGATAATTTCAAAGTTAAATATGTACAGAGTAATCCTCCGAATATTTCAGTTCATTTTTCTATAATCTCTTCTCTAATTTTTGCAAGGAACAAGCATTTTGTTCAAATAGCCATTGGAAGGTACATCAAACGTTGAAACTCGATTGGAACATTTGTTAAGTGAAAAAGGGTTCTCTTTAATTGTCTTGTTTCATTAGGTGTTATGATAATTATTTTTTTCTTTATCTTTTCTCTTAACAGTATATGTAAATACTCATGTGCAAAATCCAGAATTGTGAGAAAGTTACAACCGTATAATTGCTTCAATAAATTATCAGTTTTAGGTAATGGAAATTTATTTTTTATAGTCTGACTATTAAGACTTTTACAGTCAATATTTAACTTGCTCTCACCAGGTTTCTTCTTAGTCAGTGACAGGAATAAAGTCCATTTTCTCTCTATTCTTTTACAAATTCTTTAACTCTTCAACTGGCTGGAACGTAGAAAGTCGCTCCAACAAGTCTCTTGAAAACCGGCTGGAACGTTGAAAGTTGTTTTCTGAAAATTGCTTTAAAACCAATTGCTCCTTAGGAAGTTGTTTTCCGGAAACTGCTTTAAAACTGGCGCCGACTTCGAAAGTCGTCGATGCTTTCCTCCTTAAATATAATAAACGAGGTGGGTCATCGGCTTGTTAAGGTCATTTTGTGGTTTTCACTGAACTTGGGTGGTCCCTCCAATTATTCAAATGAAATCCCGAAGAGTAGAAATAACGTTCTACATAAGAATTCGCGATTTCAGGATCGATTGGTGATATGAGCTGTATATTTCATTATTGATTTCATTGTTTCAACGCAAATTTAATATCCAAGTAAAAACTATTATATTTATTAAAAGGCAGGGACTACCTCATTTTCTATAACGGTTAATGATTGTGATTAGTTCGCAAAAGGGGGTTTAGATTTTATGTACTTGGTTGAGGAAATATTTAAAAAGTACGTTTGAACTTTTAATAATACTTTTTTAAAAATGCAGTAAAATATAAAAAATACTTATATAAATTTTCAAAATTTACTTTCCTTTCAATTCCTCTGACCTCATTTCCCACCACTAAGCAGTGCCACTGGTGGAGGAATCAAGAGCGACGTTCAGTTAACGCCTAGACGAGGCAAGATGATTACGATGTGTTTAAAAAGACAGAGACGAAATATTACGGCATATTGTTAAACGAAGAACTTGCATGTTATCGTAGAACTTGATTATCCATTCCATCCTGTAAATTAGTCATCATCATTTACTTAATTTTGTCATCCATTAAATCTGGACTTGTTATTGCTAGGCCATCACACCCCCACATTAAGATAGACAAATATTTATTTATAAATGTAAATTTAACAATTGCTTAAGTTTTGTATATAGATTTTCCCCAAGCATTTATTACGTAATGAAAGACAAATTTGAAAATCTTTGAATCTAATTATTTATTTTTTACTTTTTAGAGTGAATTTTGGTAAAAGCGTTTTTAATTATTTTTATAAACCATTTTATTTAAAGTATCTTGATAAAAGTAGTTGCTATTGTTCCTTTTCATTGTTTAATTTTTTTTCACTGTATTTTAATACAAGCATTGTTTACTGCTTTTTGCATATCATTTTTGTCTTTTATTTTTTTATCAGATGGGGAAAAAACCCTTTCTATAAGAATAAAAAATATTTTTGTGGAAGTTAGATTTTGAAAATGTATAATTATATTATAAATATATTTTGGAAATCTATATAAAAAAGCCGTATTCAAATGGAAGGAAGTTTTGTAATTTGTGTAGGGCGGCGAAAAGCACAACTGATAAAAAAAAATTACATAGTAATAATAAAGACTATTAAAAAAGTTCAGCATATGAAAGAAAGAAAATATATTTAATAAAATGGGAAACTATTATGGAAAAAATTATTCATATTGAACAAAATTGGATGATGAGTAAATTTAATTGACATTGCATTGAAGAATGGGATGAATAAATGTATCTGTGCAATTATAATTATTGCCTTGCATTAAAACAGTATTAGCTATTTAATGAAAATAAATAAACGTGTTAAAGGCTCATACAATTGCTAACTTTTTGAACGTATTACAACTTAACGTTGTGAATTCAGAACTTCATAATGAGAACTGATTTATGTATATATACTTTAAAAATGAATGCCCTTATAAATGGAAGTTACCATCGAATAGGTGATACAATTTTCTATATATGTGCTGCATAGCTGCTGATGGACTGTAGCATATAAATATTTTAAAATGTCTTCTAGAAGAAATTTTAAATATAATGTAATTTATAATGATAATAACTATAACACATAGAGTACTGCATAAAATCTGATTATATTTTACTAGAAATATTTATAAAAAATAATTAAATGATTATTAAACGTTTTTTATCAGAAATAGTTTGTATACTTTTTTTTGTAAAGCGACAAAAATAGAAAATAATTGCCGAATTCCATGTACCATTACCGCATTCTTAAAAATTAGAATATTAGCATAAAACTAAAAATACTGAAAAAAAAATTAAAGTACTGGCTCAAAATATAGCAAAACTCCTAGATGAAATTTATAAAAAGACATAAGCTCATTTATCTTTTAAATACTGAATTTATGTACAGGTTTACAATATTTCACCCATTACAATTACATGTAAGGCAATTGAAATAACAGATTTCGTATGATATATATGAAAGCATTCAAAACGTTTCTATTTTTACTATCTACTGTCTACTCTCAATAAAGACATAATAGAATCATTCCTATTTATTTGGAATAATGTCGAAGATTTGGCTCCATGTGGCGTAAATGTATAATACAGGGTGTCAAAGACAACGTTTTCAAGAGGAGAGTGTCGAACATTGATGACCTAAAAGCCAGAATTACAACCCCAATAGGCTCTGTGGATGCTGACATGCTTGCCGCTACCTGGCGTGAAATTGACTATCGATTTGATATTCTCCGTGCGACGAAGGGGGCACACGTGGAAGTTCATTGACAAGGGCCATGAAACTTTTTGAATCTATTTAACCATTTATGTTATTAATTTTAATCTATCTTTATTATTTTATGAGTTATTAAAACATCAAAATGGGTCCGGGACTAAATAAACACCCTATATTCTGTTTTATTACTGCCATGGTTCATTTATCATTTTACTGTGCAAAATGTTTTAAAAAGAAACTTCCCATAGATTATCACGAGTAATTTTTTTTTTAAATCTATGGATCTCGGTTCCATTCAATTGTTAGTATTTGGTAATAAAGTGCATGTGTTTATCTCGGTGAAAGTAGTTTTTCAACTTGTTCACATTGTTAATAGAAATCGAATTTTTATTTACTATCAAATTAAGCAGCAAAATGTCGGTAAGTTTAGTGCTAAAAGTTGTCCAGGTTATGTTACAAAGAGAATCGTCACATCTGGTGACAACAGTGTATTCAAGAAAAATTTGTGTCGCAAGATGGGTTGTATAGAGCATGTGGCAGGCATATTGTACAACAAAAGTACGAATCTCGCATTGATAGGGTGGATATTCTCCCTTGCTTGGCATTCAGAAATACACGAATAAATGCTGAAAGGATGTTCTGAATATTTCTGTTAATCTCTATCAGTCTGGGATCCAAAACGGTAATTTATCACTCCTGAAAGTTCTATTCTTTTTATAGAATAAATCTGTGCATTGTGGCAATAAACTATGAAAAAAAGTATTTTGAGCTTTGATCTACAAATTTATTATATTGAAGTATATTCTTTCATAGAGCATTTAAAGATGACTTCTTAATATATTTAATAATAATTCATGCCTAAAAAGTAAAATAAAAAAAAATTATTTTTTTTTCACTAATACTAAGCAATTATTTCTAATGCACCTTCTAAGGCCAGCCCTAAATGGGCGAACTTTAAAAAATGTTCATGAATGCTTGATCATGAAATTAAGCTTTAACTGAAGTATAACAAAACTTTTAACAAAAGCAAACCCCTGAAACATACTCAACATTAAAAAATAAGTTGGATTCTTATCTTGATATCAACAATGAAAAAAAAAAAAAATAGGTTGAACGGATAATAGCAACAAGGAAGACGATTTAATTTCACTTCCATAATGATTTATATTGATGTAAAATATACTTAAATATGAATTAATATAAATATTTAAAATTAATAATTTATGAAAGTATTAGCTTTTGTTTTTTTTAAAAAACTATTTGTAAAGGCTATTTTTGATAAGAAAATGAAGTTGCAGAGGATATGAAGATTTTAACATCATGACACCCCAACGAGTCTTCTGTGACTAAACTTCCAATAAATTGCTGCTTTTTCACACCAACCTTATTCTCCTACCCATCTTTGCCAATTAATTCTATAATGTTAAAAATTCATACTCCTGCCAGTTTTTCTATTTGCTTTTTCTTATATAATATTAATTAATAACATGTTCAAATTATATCTGATTTTGCATAACCTTTTTAGTATGTAGCAGTATTGTTAAGCCACTTTTTTTCCCATCCAATCCAAGCCACTCCCGTCCTATTTTTATGCCCGGAGGATAAGAACCTTTAAATGAAGAACTCTGCTTACCCTTCGCACACTGGAAAAACCATTTAGATTCATTAAAAATTTGTAGCAAGGATTTTTATTGTTGCAATGAAATAAAAAAAAAAAGACTTTTTAATCAAATGTTTTAAGCTTTGCTAAAGTTACGATTAAAACATACTTACTCTAGATCGTTTTTCTTGAATTCTATTATACATTCATCTTTTGAAATTCACATGCAGTGGAATAACTTATAAATATTGCCTATGAAATTTATTTGAATTGTTCAAATATGAAGTGCATGAAAGCAACGCTCTGAAAGGGATAATTCTTCATTGCTAGATACATGCGGATAAATCTCATTTTTATCTACAAGATTTCTCGAATTTTCACACACACACACACACACACACACACACAATCGTAATATTGCAACTTAATAAAATGGCTACAATCGAAATTTTGATTTCACTGAGGGAATTAAATGGAGGAAAGGTTAATTGTAATATTTGTAGGAAGAGAAATGCATGGATTTATGAAAATATTTCTGATGCTGACTATGAGTCATTTTTACCAAAATTTGCGATAAGTTTATAAATGATATAAAAAATTGTTATTTAAAATATTCACTTACTAAAAAAAGAATGATAATTTTGATCAGAAATAAGCTTTGTGAGTAACATGTTTTCTTATTTCAGTATTTAAATGAACTTTAAAAACTTATTATCATGAATTAACTTATTATTTAAATTATTTCAAAATAGGATAATAAGTCAAAAATATTCAAGTTGCTAATATTTTAATAAAATAGTACTATTGTATACTTTATACCTTACAATATTACTATATTGACAAAAGATAGTTTTAATATTTTCAGAACTTAAAACAAGAATCTGAAACAAAACAAAAACAAAAGGATCCTACAAATTTTTTTATTCAAATATTTTTAATAACAGATTATATTTTTTCGAAATCAAAGTAATATTTTTATTATTGCCGTATTAAATAATCTTTTTTATTATCTCTTTTAATCAGAGAACTATATATTCATTCATTATATATATCACGCTATTTTTATTTCAAATACTAAATATACGACGCTTAAAACTAAAAATTTTCTGAATGTAAGTAAAAGGAATGCATTTTGGTGAATGAAAATTTCTCTAAATAATTTAATAAATCAATTTTACTTCAATTTTTCTATCGCTTATGAAAATTTATAAAATCATATTGCGCGATTTATTTTTTAAATTTATTATTTTTATTTATTTTGAACAAATTCTATTTTCTGCAAATACTTTAGACTGAAAGAGAATCAGTTCTCAGAGCGAAAAAAAATTCTTTGTTGAAAGACGCAAGGCAATTGCCTATGCTAACAGATTTATTACTTGATTGATTTCTCAGTACTATTCAAAATCCCCGGTGTTTAGGGGGAGGTGACTGTCGAGACGCGTGAAAGTTTACCCTCTATTGTTAATGGTCGGGGTGAAGAAAAAACATACCAAGCTGGTTTATAAACGTTCTGCATATTTTTTTCCAGTAAATTGTGTTCTATCTTTTTCTTGACTGCGGCCGTTTTAAGAACACTCTGAAGCTAGACAGCCGGCGCTCGATGGGTTAATAGGAGTTCGTTCAGAGGCATTCTTCTTCGTATTTGGTTTCAACATATGGACTTCAACTTCTTTTTTATACATTTGTATTTAATTGGTCCAACCTAGTTCATAAATGGTCAATATGAAACAATTTCTACATTAAATCAATAGCTGAACCAATTCTTCCTCCCCTTTATTTTCAATATTGGAATCAATTTTAATTTATTCAGAGTTATGGGAACTCTCCTAAAAATTACTTGAACTGCAACAAGAACTTGTGGGTTTTCTTTTAACATCAACATGTGAACATAACTTGAAAGCTTCAACTCTGTCAATATATTTATCTTTGACATTTTTGTCTCCCGCATTCACAAAAGGAATGCTTGTTTTTCCATTTTAAACTTCTGATAAGCAACCACTGCCTTTAGAAAAATTTTCAATTATAATTAATCCATTGTCGATAAGCTGTACTTCAGAACTGACAAGATTAACAGAATTTTCTCTAATTTAGTGTTTTCAGAAACTTTCAAAGTTATTCGGTTTATTTTTTCATAAGTTTGGAAATTATTGAATAGTACATATCTATAATATTCATTGGGAAATCATTTTCTTATTCTGGTATAAGCAGTATCGGGAAAAGCAAGCCATGTTTATCTGTTAAGATTTGCTGGTTTCGCATTATCAAGGACCACATATGTGCTTACACATTGACTTTTACATCATCAATTTCAATATTGGCATTAATCCTGCCTATAGAGGTCACTGCATGTATACTTTGATTTCCGAAATCCATGTAATTCATTGACAGCGGGTTTGGATTTCAGTTTTAGTTTCTGAGCAATAGAAATCCTTAGAGTACAGCAGGAACTTCCTGTATTAATTAAAAACCATACTTCATTTTCTGTTATTTTGCTATATACATTCACTATTAAAAATAAGTATAAAACTATTCTGCTTTTGTCGATTACAAATATATTTACGATCATATTTGATACAATGTGCATTTTACATTCACTCAAAATGATGAGGATATTTAAATTACGAAAAAAGTTATAAAATTTAAGCAGTTATTTCTCATAAAGTATTTTCTAAACTTTTATTACTAAGTTTGGTTATCAGAAAATTCTTTTTAAGAATAGTGAACTAGAATTGAATTTTATTTCAGATGCTATCAATTCGTTTGCATATTTAGGCATTCCAAGCCATCAATTAAAGGCTTTCTGGGATTCTGTTTTGTCAAATGTGTTTCTACAATTTTGTTACAAATTCATTTTCTTTCCATCTTTCTCTCCCCCTCCCTTGCATTATTTTTATCAAGTCACCGTGCCTCTAATTTTCATCCCTTTTCTGTAATTAAACTGTTAATTATTATGATACAAATTCATTCTTAATAATACATTTTTTTTTTCAGTTTTAAAAATTCTAAAAAGGTAGCTACATATTTAGAAACCATTACGATGGAGCGAAACACATGCAGCAAGTTTGAAGTCTTCTCTTTAAAATCCACATGCATTTCTTGGGCACAGTTTACTATAAACAATGCAGCATTCATAGAAAGTTACAATATAATTTGAAGTTTGAATTGCGGAAATTTTGACTTTATAGTTACCTAATATAATTCATATGAATTATGTTTAACTCCTGAGTGTTCTAGCTCCAACTTTTTAAAAGATAACTTTGAATGCTTATTCATAACTCTTTTTCTATCCTATATAAGCAGAATCGTGACCGAAGACAGGGAAGGCATTTTGAATTTTTTAAACTTCATTTTATTCTCTCCTGGGAGGCATTAATTATGTACAAGCAGCGCTGACAAAACACATCCACTCACAGCGTGGCGTATAAACGAAAGAGAGCGTAAAAAGAGGGTAAAATACTTTTTCCGAGTGTTTAAATATTATGAGATTCTGATAGGGATTTCTTACACGTGCCGATTCAGATAAGGGAATGCAGGTATCTTTTAGGAGAATTTGTTTAGATTAGCAATTTTTTATCCCTTCACTCGGAGCGTAGGAACCGCTGACGAAAGCATTTTTACACAACTTTCTGTTGCATCAGTTAAATAGAAAAAGTGGAATGGTATCAGGAAATAAGAGAATATTTTAGAATGAAAATCTGTGCTAAAAATTATGAAATTCAGTAAATTTAAATTAGATTTTAATATATATATATATATATA
>JAPMOR010093645.1:511708-529195 GCA_026543865.1 Argiope aurantia | reverse complement strand
AAATTTTTAAAAAATGAAAAAGAATGAGAATTTTTTTTTTTATTTAAAAAAATGTCTAGTATTTTTTTTTTTGTCTGTAGTATTTTTTTTTTATCATTGTTATTTAGTTATATTATAGTAGTTCTTGTATATATTTGTTCTTAACATTTTCTTCCATCTTTAATTCCCTTCCAGTGAATGAACAAACTCAGTGTTCTCCACAAAGCTTAAACCACATCCAGACATCACAATCTGCTCCACCAAATCAACAACCTCAAGTTCAGTTGAGGCCTCTCATACAGAATAGTAATACCGGAACAATTGCTAATGCTGCTGCACAAAGTTTCATTATAGGCGATAATCTTCAATCTAAAGTAAAAGCCACGAATGCTGCATTATTGAATTCTGCACCAAACCAGGTGGCTCCTATTGTTACAGGGGTAATTCCAGACAATCCAACAACTTCAAAGGATTGGCATCAATCAGTAACTCAGGATTTACGGCACCATTTAGTCCAAAAAATGTAAGTATCTCAAAGTGATTTTAAATTCATATGTAGATATAGAAATACTTTTGAGATTTTTATGATATTGTAACTAAAAACTTATTTTGTCATTTATTGCACAAACATTAAACAAATTTGTAATTCAATAATTTATATCTTCAACGCTTCTTTTGGATAAACTGCCCAACAACCAGATCGAACATTCTTGAAAAATTTTTGTGATTTTTACATTCAGTTTGACAAAATCAAAAGAATTCTTACTGTATATTTTTATCCAAGGCATGCAAATTGTACTATTTTCGTTGTGCATTTTGTGTGGATGTTATAATTAATGCAGATAATATATCTAATCTAGTGTTTCTAATACAATTTATAACCTATGTTTATGTGAGAACTCCTACCGTATCTGGGTTTAACTTCATGGGAAGTGATTCTTGTGATAAACCAATGTTCTTTTCCTTTATTAACCAAAGAATTGTTTCACTCTCAGCTTAGATTATTCTGTGACATTTTTTTCATGTATATATATCTATATTTTTTAATTTGTAATTTTTCTTGCAGAGTACAAGCCATATTTCCGACGACTGATATATCAGCATTGCAAGACAAACGGATGATTAATCTAGTCGCTTATGCCAGAAAAGTTGAGGGTGATATGTATGAAGCTGCAAATAGTAGGGTATGTGTGTTTCAACTAAAATATAATATATATTTGGAATATCTAGTTATGATTTTCATTATCACACTGATTAAGCATTATATGGCAATTCTCTTTGTTCAGCTGATATAAAAGTATCATCTCTCTTTTTTTCTCTCTCTCTCTCTCTCGAAAGTTTTATATTAACAACATAAATATGATAGGCCAAAATATAACTACCTATATGAATAAAAAATACTAATTATTTAAAGTTATGGTTTGTATGAATTTTTAAATAATTACCATGTTTCACTAAAATAATTTTTGTTTTTGATAGTTACTGGTAAAATGCATTAATAAAGCGGCGATAGATTTTTTTTTTTATTGTTTGTTCAGTTCACTGTTGTCTAGATTGTTGGATTTAAAAAGAAGGGGTGGGGCTGCACAAAGGGGTCTGATTGAAATTTTATTGCTGCAGATTTTTTGAATCCTTAGTTTTAGCATGTTTACTTATGCATTTGTAATTAAATTTCATAATGATTGATGAGTATTCTTTTGCAAAATGTAAAAGAAGACTGTTACCTTTTGAGTTGCTTCTAATTCTTGTTTTGAATAAAGAAAGAGAAAGAGGTTTTTATTTTTGCTTAGTAATTTAAATTTAAAAGGGATTTTATAGTGAAACTTTTCTGAGCACAAATAATATTCATATCTCTTTACTATGTGGCTGAGGTAACTTTGTTCAGGTTTTCTCCAATTTCAGTTGATGTTTATTTTATGCCTTCTAACAGTTTTTTTTAATATATCTATTATTTTTTTTTTCAATTCTTACAATTTTTTTATACCTAAAATTTTCTCTTCAATATTAGGAAGAATATTACCAGTTGCTTGCTGAAAAAATTTATAAAATTCAAAAAGAGCTGGAAGAAAAACGCCAGAAAAGAAAAGAGATGCAAATGCAACAACAAGTAGGGCCTGGGCTAGGACCTATTCTCAGTAATAATTCTTCAGCTGCCACACCAAGTAGGTTGCTAGCAGTTTTATTATTATATTAATATTTTTGTGCATACATTTTTTATTCTTCATTGAATAATTGACAGTTGAGACTAAGTTAATACAAGTGACATTGAATATTGAAATCTTGTGAACGTAAAGCTTCTTATTCTTATTTTGGATAGTAAAAAATTTGTTTATTGTTGGCAAGCTAATAATGTTACAAAATTTCTGAACTTAAATTGCTGCTGTCATAGAAGAAATAACCTTATTACTGATTTTGAATTCTTATTGAAATGGCCCTATTCTTGAAATTCATATAAATCTTTAAAAATTTTTTTAGCTTTGATTGAATGTCACTATTTTGTAATCAGTTTACACCACATTGCAGAAATAATACTTTGCTTAAAGAAGGAGAAATTACTAATACTGGAGTAGTTTGTTTGCTTTTATATAGTTCTATTTAGTGTATGTGCTCAAAGACTAAATATCAATTGTATAATGAACAGGAACAAATGGTTCAAATTCTTAATTTCTGATTGAAAATGTGTTTCATTGTTTTATTACATAATTAAAATATGCCCAATAATCATATGTTCTGTCATTCATTTCAGAAATTCTATATAAATTACGTTATATAGAATTAGGATTAAACGTTAGGATTAAAAAATGCATTATCATTTGATTTTGTTGGGTAATTAACTTAATTCAGGCTTGCTTAATATAAAGTTACCAAGATAAGCCTTTTTCTTTCTTTCTTTTTTTTCTCCCCCCCCCCCCATGTTGAGAATGACTGCTTATATCAACTATGATCTCAGATTTTCTTCGAACTCCCTTTCAGTTCATGCAAAATAGAACAATTCAAAGATCTACTTTATTACTGTTAATGGTAAAATTAAGAAGTAAAAAAAAGGCATCTGATTTTTGATTACATTCCTGCACTTTGAAGTCCGTTTCATTATATGCCATTACAGTGGAACTTCATTTCACTGAAATTTGATTATTATGCTTATTAGTTTATATTTGAATTTTCAAATCATTTCCGTTACCAACAAAGTTAATGTTTGTTATTATTTTCAGAACTTCCTCTTACAGGTGCAATATCACTTACACATCTGCCAAGTCTTAATGTACCTGGTAGTCAACAAAGAATGCCTCCACCCAATATAACTGTTCCTCCAAATACTGCAGCAAGAGGCCCTGAACTCTTTTCCTCTCCTGGATCTCAATTATCAAACTCTATAAACGCCAATATTAACATGAATATAAATCAAAGTCAGTTCAGTCCTGCACAGGCTCGACGGAGTCCTCTTCCTCCTGTTAGTTTGCAACAGCAGCAGTTGTCCCAGGCGCATTTTAACAGCATAAATACTTCTGTGACAACAATTGCAGGTGCTCCTGTAGATTCATCAGTTATTCCTTCGACACCAAGTGGAATTTCAGTATCTCAATTCAATTCATCTCTTCAACAAAATCATTCTCAGATGTCAGATGGCTTTAAAACCAGACAAATGGCTGTAAGTTAAATTTTCCAAATTGTATTTCAAAATGTGGAGTGAATTAAAACTGAAAGCAAATTGCATATCTACTGCTGATTCAAAATTACTCTTTGCATATGAATTAAAACATTCCTTCTCTTTAAAAATAAACCACCTCCTAAAGTGACAATAGTTCTGTTCATTTAAAATTATAATTATTATTTGTGAAACCCTTTCTACAGGTAATTTTATTTATAATTAGATATTTTGGTGGTGAGAAAAGAAGTCTTGGAAAAATAGCAAATATTTTGTATAAATGGAAGAAATTATTTTCATATGCATTGATGGGAATTTAATTCTAAAGATTAATCTTATGGGCAATCTATTGTATTTAGAATAATAATAATAAACCGAAGCAGTCGTTCGGCCTCAACTACTGAACCGATTTCAATATTTTTGATTGCATGTGGAAAACTCATGACCTCTAGATATGTCATCAGTGGTCTCTTGCCCTGTATTACCCTACATTTTTGTAAGCAATCGGAAAAACAAAACTTCATAATATATTTTCTGTGGGTAAATCTTGCGACAGAGTTCGCCAGCCGCAACTATTAAACCTGTTTCGGTCATTTTGATTTCATATGAAAACTCATGATCCCTAAACATGGGATCAAGGCCATTTATCATTTACCATTCGCTGCTCTTGACATCGGTAAAAATCGAAAACGTTTAATTCCATTGAGCACACTTTGTAGGAAAATCCTGTGAGTGTTCACCAGCTCCAACTACTAAAATGATTGCAGAAAAGTCGCATCACATATGAATGTTCATGACCCCTTGATACATCACGAACGGTCGCTGAATCCTTTCCTTTCCGAGAGATTTGAACAATCCTTAGCCTTAACAATTGAACGATTTTGCCACTTTACAGTAACTATTCTTTTATACTTTTGTTGCAATTAGTTAAAAAAGCTGGCTGCCAGGAATAAATCAATCTTACTAACCTAGGTTCTTTGACCACCATATAAATGACAGTATTATAATTATGATGAATTTTGAAGAAATAAATTTCAAAAGAAAATTATTGCATAATAATCGTAGGACATTCTAACTGGTTAGCTACGCTTGCAAAGTGGCGACATCGTTCCAATTGTTGAGTTTGGGAGCTGTAGGTTTTATTTTGCCATATCTCTGAGAAATATATGTATAGTAGACACTAAACCCTTGATAATATATCGAAGTCTCATAAACTGCCATACAAAATAAAAATTGGCAAAATTTACTTTGCATATTTCAGATATTTTATTTAGTAATTGTGATAACTCTCTATCTGCAGCTTTCCAAATACAGAATGAGCAGGGAAATAACGTCTTTTGAAATTTCTCTAGGAAATGGGGGAGAAAGGTACCATTGATTTGAAGTGAAATTCATATGTACATTAATATCATATATTTAATTAGAAATAAAAATTGGGGAAATTGGTACTGTGTGTATGGATAGGAAATAGTTCTTTTGTTTTCTCAGTTATTTTTAATGTCTTTAGTTTTTTGAAAGATCATAAATATTTTATTTTTATTTGAAAATTGAAGTAATTCCATTACCTTTCAAATATTTCCTAATATTTTCTTCTTCCGGTTTCTCAGTTCCTTTATCCACTGAAGTTTTAGCACCAAAGAGTATGTTTCACATTTTTTCCCTTGCAATCTCACTTTAATGAGACGGAGATTCTCAGTTAATTTATTAATTATCTGTTCCTGAATTGGAACACTTTCCTACACACTTTTGAACTCATAATAGTCTTTAGGTAGAGTTGACATAATCCTGCTCATGAGTGAAATGTCGGGTAGTATTGTTTTAACCAATCTTTCTGAGTCATCACTCAGCTAACTAAAATTGCATTGTCTGTAATCCGTGTATAATTTTCAGAGAGTTCTTTGTCGAAAGTGAAAAACTGCATCATTAGTCCATCCACAGGCTATCCCAGGGATGCGCAAACTTTTTCGGTTGCGGGCCAAACAATCGAGAAAAAAAAAAGTTTGGCGGGCCAAGATAAATTTTTCTAAAATTTTAAAAGCAATATACAAATATTACAATTTAAATATGTTAATGGGATGAGTGAAATTGTGATTTCATTTTTAAAAGTTCCTTATATTGAGGTTCGAAGTGAGATGTACTGATTCTAAGGAAAAAGGCTAAATGCTCATCTTATCAGTCTACTTTTGAAGTAAATTTTTCAAAGGTTCATAGTTGAAAATACTTGTTCACATATATAAGATGAAAACATACTTGGCACTGATTTTCTGGGCGTGAGATTTTAAATTTAGGAAACTTCCTTTCTATAATAATTTGTAAAACTCTAACTTTGGCATATTTAGAAACAACTGCTTCAGATGATAGTTAGATTGCAACTCAAATTCAAGCTGCAAATCTGACCTCACTGCTTCACAATTTACGTTGAAAGGCATGGTAAAAATATATAAAATATCGTCCAGATATACCAGATATCGTCGATAGATTGATTTTTACCTTGCATCTTCACATTCAATTTGCTCATATGATAAAGAAGATCTATGAAAAATGCGAAGTCCGAAAGCCATTCTGTATCTTCTAACATTTCGCACTCCGCAGAACACTGTTTCTCATGGAAGAACGACACAATGTCGTCTTTCAGCTTCCAAACTCACTCGAAAACACGTCTTGCACTGATCCACCTTACTTTCGTGTAATGCAGTACATCTGAATATTAAGATAGCACGTACTGAAGAAAATCTTGAAATTTCCTGTGAGTAAGCCCACGAGATTGAATAGTATTTACAAGCTTCATGACTGCATCAAGCACGGGTTTCATATTCAATGCAAATTTACATAGAGAATCCTGATGTATAATACAATGTAGAAAAACAACATTGTTCCCGGAAAAGTTTTGATTAGAGAGTCCAAGAAATCCAGATTTTTTCCCCGTCATATTTGGTACTCCATCGGTCGTAATGTTACATATATTTGTTATAAACACTTTCAAAGTTAAAAGCCCTTCCTGAAATTCACGAAAAATATGACATCCCTTTGTAGTTCCCTTTTAAGAACGCATGCTCGCCAGTTCCTCGGTAATTTCAAAGTTCTCATCAACACCTCTTATAAATAATACTAATTCAGCATTATCATTTACATCTGTGCTTTCATCCATAACTATGGAGCAAAATTTAAACTGGCCAATCTTTGACTAATTGTGATGTCAAATTTTTATGGATGACTTCGATTCTAGAAGTCACCGTTTTTCGAGATAAGCTTACAGTCTCAGGATTATTTTTCTTGTCTAGACATAAAACATCACAAACTTGGATCATGCATTGTTTAACAAACTCCCCCTCACTTAGAGCTTTATTATTTTTAACAATATTGTATGCTTCAATGTAACTTGCATGTGTAGCTGCTTCTTCGATACTGTTTACCTTCTTGTAAAAATTTTCTCGGCCTGATAATTTTTTACTAAATTTTTTCTGCATTTTGTATTCTTTCATATTCGGACATTGCTTCCTAGTTGAAATTCTTATGCTTGGATGTAAAATGATCGGAAATGTTATATTCTTTGAAGACTGCTACAGCTTCATTGCAGATGAGACACATTGGTTTATCTTTTACAATTGTAAAAAATATTTCGAGGTTCGTTCATCAATAAAAGCACGACACTGAATAAACTTTACGTTTTTTAGTAGACATTTTGGTATTGAAATATTTTACGAATAACCCAAGCAAGCACTAGCTACGGTATACTTTTAATAATTTCACCACTATTCACAGTGATGCTGTATGTCCGCAGTCTTTTCATACGCAATCAATAATATTAGAACTCGCATCAAAAGAAAAAGCCACTGGCTGGAGCTTAAAATGCGCACATTTGAGGTCTAATTCACCTATATTGGATTCTCATATATCTGCTCCCCGAGAAAAAGATAACGCTTGTTGGCACCAATCTACAGCTCTAACTAACAAAGAACTTCCTCTTTTAACACTTTACCGATTAAAAGATGTCTGTGCTTGCTCTTTCCGTCGATTTATGTTTTGTAGAACAAAAGTAGAGAAAGTAAAAAGATCATCAGTGCTTTGAAAAAAAAGGAATAAAACAAAAAACTAATATTTATTCAAAGTATAAAGGAGATTAATATATAATATATATTTCTTTTAATTTGCCTCGAATCGGCAAAATTGAAAATATATCCGCGGGCCGGAGTTTGCCCATCCCTGGGCTATCCGGAAATCAGCTCGAATCAGCTAAATCGAAATCAACTTGCCCCCAGTACGTTTAGCTGAATCGCATGTTGAAGCTATTTCAACATTCGTATTATTCCTACAACCAACTGATATTAATTGTGCCAGCTCATCGCTCTTTCTGAAATCTTTAGAGTTGCTTCCAAAGCTTCCTTGCAGTTGTGTTGAAGCAGCGATTCCTGGATCGTTAGGCCTAACACGATCGCTTGTCATCAGATCCAGAACATCGTAATGTATAAGAAAAAATTCTACCTGCCGCTTCCATTTCGTCCAGTTTTTGGAACTTCCCAATTTTTCAATTTGTGTCTACTATAAATGTTTATTGAAAAGAAAACGAACAAATAGAATTAAATTTCCGTTCACACTTGGACTTTTGTGAAATAGCGAATCTAAGCCGACATTGAATTCAATTAACTAGCACAGTTTCATAGCATCTGAGCCCATAACCTATAATTTTACGTCTATTAAATTCCTTATTATAAAGCAAATATTTTAGAAGCCATTCAGATGAATATTCAACTCACAAAATAGAATAGAATGAACAGCTGTCAGTCGAACATATTTATTGCTCTAACATACATAAGAAGTAACAGTTACAGTTACGAAAAAGTTATATTTGCGTAGTTAACTGTTATAATGGTTACTTATAATTCTTATTAGTTTGTGATTTTCTGTATGATGTATTACTAATAAGAATACAGTCAGAGCACGAATTTAATTTGTGATATTCTGTGATGTATTAATAATTTTTTATGTGATCTGTTTAAATATTACAAGTCCCATGTCCAAAGTATTTTTGAACACATTAGTTTTGTGAATTGTCAACATGCAGACTGTGTCATTTTTTATTCATATTCTTTAATTTTGGTCAACAAAAATAATATTAAATACCCCATCGTTATATGAAGTATTTATTAAATTCTTTTGAATGAATGTTTTAAATTGAATATTTATTTTCATATCCTGTATTAATTTTATTTCACAATTTAGTTGTACTTTGAGGTTGGGATTTTTTTTTAACAGAGGAAATATGCCAGGAGTGGTTAAACTTTAAGAAACGTTGATCAAAATAAGGATTTTCTGTGCATTATGAAATATATATATATATTTAATATTGACCTTATTTGTTAATATTGCAATTCTGAATTTTGCTATATGAACGGAAATGACCCGTTATTTGTTGATATTGCAGATGTCTCAACAGCACCAGCCTCAAGCTTCTAGGTTATTAAGTCAAAATAATCAAGGTCAATTAATAATGACACCTAATATAAATGCCCAGGTACGTTGAATTATAGTTTGTTCTTTTGTTGCATGTTGAATTTCCTTTTAGGTATATACTAATTTATAATTTCTTTTAAAGATACATTTGATAAATCAGCAGCAGCAACAACAGCAGCAGCAACAACAGCAGCAGCAACAACAACAACAGCAGCAACAACAGCAGCAGCAACAACAACAACAACAACAGCAGCAGCAGCAGCAACAACAACAACAGCAGCCACCACCACCACCTCCTCCTCCTCCTCCTCCTCCACCACCACCACAACAGCAATCAATACAACAATCTAATCAAAATCAAGTACCTCAAGGGGCTCAGCAACAGAATCAAGCCCATGTGAATCAGTTAATACCAAAATCGCAGCCTGGTCTTTCACCTCAAATATCCTCTATTCCTAATGGAACCCAAATACCCCAATCTTCGACTCCTCAACCACAGTCCCTACAGACACCAGTTCAACAGCCACCCAGAGCTGCTTCAGTGCCTGGAACACATCCTCAAACACCATCCACACCACAACCTCCTCCTCCTCCTCCTCCTCCAGTAGTACAAACTCAAATGCAAAATCATAGTCAAGCCCAGTCTTCTAAACCTACAGTACTTAATGTTGAAGATAGTAATGAAGATTTTAAATCTGTTATGTCTGTCTCTCAAGAGGGTGTTTCTTCTGTTAGCCAAATTGATACACAGCAAAATACCCCTGTATCATCAACCTCAGATCAAGGGTCAGTTCAAACTGGAGGTAAAGTTTTTTCATTTGCTTCTGAAAAGTCTACTGGAGAAAACAGCAATAGTGAAAAAATGGAAATAGAAAGTGACAAAAATTCGGTTGGAAAGCAGGAACCCATTGTTGATGTGAAGCCAATTGGTAAACCTGTTAACCAAGATGCTAATATGGATGTTAAAGAGCCAGCTGAAGATGGTTTTTCTGCTAACTCCTCAATCAAAGAAGAGCAAACTGTTATAAAAGAGGAAATTGCAAGTCCTGCTCCAGTTCCAAGTGTAGGAGAAAACTGTGTAGACACCAAACCAGATTCATCTAGTGAATCAACTCAGCCTTCCAAGCATAAGCCAAATAAGAAAAGTAAGTTCTACAGAGAAATATGCTGTTCATCATGTTACAAAAGTATTCAAAACTTTCAAATATATAAGTGGCCAATTATAGTTTTTATATACCATCGGCAATTCTTTATACTCAAATAAAAAGACATGTTGCTTATTTGAATTTATGTGCTGTTTTTTTTTTTTTTAAATCTTTTCAGTTTTAAAATTTCATGGCTGTCCTAAATTTATGAATAGTGAAAATTTTACCTTGTAGTGGAATAACAATGTTATTTTCAAATTTTTCTTCTTAATATTTAATTTTTTTTTTGTTATTTTGAAATAATTGTTGAAAGAAAGAGCAATTATTAAAAATTTAGGCAAAATGACAAGTTTTCATGTAAATGGGTTTATTTACTGATGACAGCTGAGTTGAGTTTTGATTTTCTGGTGAGTTTGGTGATGTTTTTACTTAAAAAAAAGAACACAGGAGACTGATTATAGCAATATAAAACATCATAATAATTTTGTTTTCTGATTTCTTTGCAAATTTTTTATATTATCTTTTTATTTATTTATTTTTTTTGCACATATGTCACAATTTGTGATAGAACTCCATTCATATGTTTCTCCCCTGTACCGTGTTTGTTCATCTTGAAAATATTGTACCCTCCTAAGATTTTTTTGTGATTTTTCATTTGTTTTTCTGAAATTATGTTATTGTACATAATATTGATAAGTTTTATTAAAATAGTACAAACATAATGGAACTTTAATTTCATGCTTTTTAAAAATAATTTGCTGTTATGTAAATTTTTAAAGCTGTTTCTTATGATAATAGGATAATTGAGTGTATTATATTTGGCCAAATTAGCCCTTGTGCTACTAAACCAAACCAAACCAAACTAAAATTCAAAATTATTTATATTTATGTATTGTAATAATGCTGTTGTTTCTTATTGTTTAACATTTCATATAATCTGCAAGAAGTTAAGAAATTCATTTTTTAAGCATTATTATTGTACTTTAGTTTTTAAACCTGATGAGCTGCGCCAAGCTCTGATGCCGACATTAGAAAAGCTGTATAAGCAAGACCCAGAATCGCTTCCGTTTCGGCGACCTGTTGATCCTCAACTTTTGCTGATTCCTGTAAATATGAATTTTTTTTTGTATTAATTTATTTTTATGTAGGGTATAAATTAATTCTGATTAAGTTATGAAACATGTCACAATCAGGTATAAGAAGAGATTTTATTTGTTGAACATATTTTAACAGAGTTAACACGATTAAGTTTGTTTTTAAATGATAGAATTAATTTTATAAAATATATTTTTATGATGAATATTCATATCATTTGTTTAAATTGAAACTGCATGTAAATGTGTATATTGCATAAATGTATACCTAGTGTGCAAGATTGAATATTTAAATTAAAAAGAAAGTACTGTATTGAGAGATCTTGGGCTTAGTTTGTGTCACAGCTAAGTCCTAACCTCTGTACTTGAAATTCCTGGTGATGATAAGTTTTAAAAAAATTGTGGAAAGTACTGTGTCATGTCATTTAAATAAGAGCAAAAGGTGACAGGCAGCTGTAAACATGTACATGTTCATTTTATTGATATCATTTGATTTATTAATTGTTGTTTCTTAATAATTTATAACTGCTTCATTTGCTTATTAGAAATCCAGAAATCTGGCAGTTTCTGATCATTAGTTATTTTTCAGCTGATATTGATAATTTATATGCCAGGTATACATTTGAGATAATTTTGCAATAAAGCACACACACACATAAATGTGACGTGTATGTTACCAGTTATGTATGAATAAAAATTATATTTAAAATTTAATTGCAGTTTAATGATTGTTAGTTTTTATTTTAATATTCTGTTTACTGTTTCATGTTTTTTATTCATGTGTAAAAGTTGTATGATAATAAACGAAATCTTGAGTTCATAGCACTTTGAAAAACTGCTTATATCTTGAGGGGGGGGGGAGTTGTCGTTTTGTATTTAACATTAAAATGTTCTTGTGAAATTATTTTAATGTGCAGAAATACCATTGAAAATTATTTATCTTAAATTCTTTTATGACTGCTTATAGTCACTATGTATTTGAAAGAAGAAAAAAAAAACACAGCATTTAATTATTTTTTTTTCATTGTTTTCCGACATGTCCCAGTAAACATTCAGTTTCAGTGCTGCCGTTTGTTTTAAATAATGCCTAAGTAAAATATATACTTCTGATGGGCAGGAGATGATCAAACTTTATAATGCAGGTTATAAGTGAATCATCAAATCTAATATGGTGTTTTAAATCTTTAATTTTTACATGTTGCAAAATATAAATTTGCTATTTTGTAAGTTTCTGCGAATATAAAAGTTTAAATAAATTTTGTGCAATTTGAGTAAAATAATGTTCAAAATTAGTATTTTCATTTTGAAAAAGTATATTTTGGATTTGTAATTGAGTTTCTTAAATTTTTTAACCTATTGTTTGGATGGCAGTTTATTTTTTATATGGTTCTTTTTTTTTTCTTTTTTTTTCCATTTTCCTTAAAAAAGCACCCAGAGGAATATTTTTTAAAAAAGTGTTTAGGATTTAACAGATTTATATTGTCTAGTATAGATATTTTATATGCAATTTTCATAATACCTTTAAACCTTAATTCTTCTGTTTCCTGATGGAAATAATTTCTTAATTTATCTAACTTATTTTCATAAAATATTTACATTTTGTCTATGTTTTTGTTGTTAAGCATAAAGTTAGGCATTGTAACTAACTCTTCTTACTTAGATTTTTTAAAATATTTTAATTGGACCCATTGGGCATATATATTATTCTTTAATACTTTTTTCATTTCTTCTAACTTGGTTAGATGAATTATTTAAAATCTGTTATACACTAAATTTATACATGTAACAACGTTTTTTATGTGTGTGTGCACTACAAACTATTATATTTTAAATTCTATATTAAGCACATAGTTACAATACTATTTATTATTAGCTTACTTTTATTTAAAGGCCCGTTATGGTGCATGTTTTCTATTATTTCATGGCATTTAGAGTCTTATTTTCTCTTTGTGTAGTTGCTAACAATTGTTTGTTAACTGACTGTTGCTTTTGGAAAGCTTATAAAGTCCTTAAGTTTTAAACACATGGAAATTTGATGAAGACTAACTAAGTATAAGTCTTCCTTTATGTTATTGTGATTCAGAAAATTCTAAGAATAAAACATTGTTTGAACAAATAGTCTTTATAAGCCATCCAAAATAGCTGGGAATTTTCTCATTTACCTCCCTATAACCACATTTATAGTTTGCTGCTTGAATAACTTAGTAATATTGCTTGATAATGAATGCATAATAGCAATATCCTTCCATTCACTGTCTGCAGTCCTAATATATTTACATAATGGATAAATTTCACTTAATTATATTTTGTTTTTATGATGTGTAGGGATTTCAGTAATTATCAAAAAATCTTATATTTTTAAGTAATTCACTTATTAACAGTTTTGATTTCAAATGTTTATCTCTTTTAAAAAACAGCTTTAAATAAATTATTCAAGGTTAAATTTTGAGTAATTACCTTGAAATAGTATACTTTAAATCTTGTAATTATTATAAGAGTGTTGTTTAAAAATTATTTTAAAATTGCTTTTTGCTACATGCAAGAAACATGGATGTAGCTTTGAAAGGAAGGTATAGCTATTCTTACAGTGCATTAGCACTTAAGATATAGCATCCATGTTTTATAAATCTATATCCAAATTATGGTCTCTCCTCTACTAGACTAAAGGCAAAGAGTCAGCATCATATGTCAAAAGACAAGACACAATGGTACGAAAACAGCCTTTATACATCTAATTCATGGGAGTATTAGCTTTTTATAAAAACACTATTCAGGTTCTGTTTATTAATTTTCTTTTTAATTGATTTTTTTTTCTCAATTTTTTTCAGTGAATTCTAAACCCTTCATATTTATTTGAAATGCTTTGTTGAATATTTTTCTTTTTCTTTTTTTTTATTCACTTGTTATGCTTTGCATCTTAATTAAATCCTCTTTGTACCTGAAAACATTTCCTATTTCCCTTCTTTTTCTTTCTTTCTTTTTTATATATTGAGTTTTGCAGTTTTTCTTATGTTATATTATTATAATTATTGAAATTCTTTTCATTATGTATTTGCTGCATGTTATAGTATTATGTAATCTTTTATGTATTTCTTTTATAAAGTTGTCTTAATAAACTGTATAATAGTTTTATGATGATATATTTACTGTGAGATTGTTTCATGATATAAATGTATATCTTTCCTTTTAATCTAATTGTTTAACTTACTGTTAAATTTCAGAATAGCACTATTAAAACTGATTGTGGCATGTTTGTTGTTTCTTTGACTTATTTGTTAAATTGTGTAATTTCTCTCTCTCTCTCTCTCTCTCTCTCTCTTTCTTTCTTTCTTTCTCTTTCTCTTATTTAACATTTCTGACAATTACTTTCTGATCTGAATAAACTTTCACATAATTTTTTTAACCCATTTTTCTTGCATGGAGTTATGCGAATGAATTTATACAATTATCATTCTTTGCTTATTTAGTTTTTTTAGTTAATTGTTTTTCTCTGTTAACTTATTTATTGTGCATTTATTGTTATGCATTGTTTGTATGGCATGAGAATAATATATATATATATATTAATGTAAGAACTTTATAATTGTGTTGGCTGTTAAATGTTCTGGTTATATGATATAAGAAGTAAAAAATAGCAAATGATAAATGTAATTTCAAGTTCAAACAATCAGTTGCCTTTAGGTGACTTTTCCTAATATGAGCATTCTGCTTCATCACAATCATGGAAGCAGGACTTAAATTGAACAAATTAGTTTTGACTAAAACCTTTTTAAATGTCAACAGGACTCTTAAATATTCACTTAATCATTTATGTTTCGTTGGGTTATTGGTAATAGATAACCTATTTTCTTCATATCGTATCCTGCTCTTGGAATCGTCTCTGTTCTTCTCCTCTCGGCCATATTAAATTAAGATAAAATAAATAAAAATATCATCCTATTACCAGCTAAATATTTATCATATTTTGTGTTATTTTGCATATATTTTCCTAGCATGGCTTCTGTATTTGCATTTTTATCAAATTTGTTTTTATGCTGCCATTACCAGTCATAATTTGATGAATGCTATGCATGTGTATGTAATCTATATTGATTCGTTTTTATACCAACGTGTGTATGAGTAGAAGTTTTAAGTGCTTCTATATCATGTACATTCATTTAATGAAAGGTGATGGGAAAGGTGATTAATGATGGGAGTTTTTTTTTAACTAAATGATTATATATTGAGCACTCTCCCCCCCCCCTCCAAAAAGTGTTATTTGCAGATGAAATGTAACCTTATAAGGTGCATAAAAAATTAGTATTTTAAAATATATTTAATTTAAATTGGTAAGCGAAATAAATTGTTATTCCTATCCTTTTTCATCAGAAAGCAATAGAGAAGTAATTTTTAAACAAATTTTCGTTACATTTTGCTTTATGTTATTGAAAAGGTTTATGCTGAACCTGCTTAGTATCTGTATTATCAATATTTCTGGTAGTTATGTTTATTGATTTCTGCATAAAAATTTCTTTTTTGGGATTGCTTTGATTTTATGAATTGGATGAATTCTTGAAAGTCTTAGTAAACATGAAAGGATTGCTTTATGTTTTAATTTCCAAACATTATAATCTGTGAAGTTTTTTCGGTCTCTCTTTTTACCTTTGAATTGAACTGCTTGGTCCTTTATTGTACTATTTTGTTTTATTTTTCCTAGAGACTTCATCTGTAGTGACTGTTGTTGTATATAGATAAGTATGAGCAATTTGTAGGTACATGAATACTCATTTTGGGTTTTATGATAAATTTGAAGAATTTCAAGTTATTCTACTTCTTTTGAAATCAAATATGACGTATTACTATGGAAACGCAGATTGTTGCGTTTTTGGCATTTAATTTTATCGTTTTTCAAATTGAAAATTCTTTTACTTTCTTGCTATCTAAAAAAAATAATTATATTCGGCATATTTCATTCTTTCATGAAGTTCAGCTTTTTATTTTCCAAGACTGTGTCATGTCTGTTAAATGCCATCATGGAGAGGTGAAAGTGACTGACACTGATTCTCAATTATTTAGTAACAATAATTTAGGTGTTAAACCAAATTTCGGAACTAAGAGATACTCGAAATGTTATTTGCTTACAATTTCGTATAATTTCTTTTTATTTTATTGGTTTGTGAAAATTGGCATGATGTAATATATATCATAAAATTCAAAACTCTAATAATACTTTACAGATGCGTTGATACAGGGTGGCGATAGAGCTGGGATGACAGGGATATCGGAAAAATTTGGAAATTTTATCAATCTGAAAAAAGCAAGAATAAGATGAGAATTTTTTTAATATCAAAAAATCAATAAAAATTGGCGATAATAGCATTTCGATAATAGCATGTGTGTAATCGGCGATTTTGCATTCTCATTTCTCTACAGCCGAGAAAGTGTGAGGAATTCACGAGCCAAATATGAAAAATATAAAGAGAAGAAGCAACAGGAAGCAAAGAAATCATGCAAAAAAATTTGAAAAAAGAAATTATTAAGTTTTTAAAGTAAAAATAAAATTCTTAGGCCATTCAAAATTAAAGTTAAAGAAAAAAAAATTGTATGCCTCATACTCTTACAAAGAAGCTTTAAAACTTTTTAATTTACAGGACCAATTGTTTTCAAACAAGTATTTTTTTTATTAGTGCTTTAGTAATTGATCTTTTAATTTTGAGACTAATAATTGATTATTATTTTGTATTTTGTGCGTTTCAAGTGTAATAGGAAAGCAGTAGTTATTATTAGATTTATTATTTATAAATTAGTATAGTATTTTTTTTGTCATAATAAATGGAATTAAAGAAAATTTTATTCAATTATAAGGGCAAAGGTTTTTGATTAGAACAATTAATTTCTCATAATTTGTTGAAGAGAAAGGATTTTATGTAATATTTTGGCAGTGTGCAAATCTGTACTAATGTATTATTTGGCACATAAATTTATACTATTTTTTTATACAGCGATATTGTTATTCTGGTACTAATGCAAAGAAAAATAATTAATTATTGAACTGTTTCAAGTTTCCCTCAAAAATCGTAATAATCTTTACTGTTAACATGATTTCACTTGTATTGCAAAAAGCAGTTTTAAAGTTTCTTATGCAATTTTAAAAGTTCAATAATTTGTTAAAACTTCCAGTATATATATATAT
>JAPMOR010093645.1:496071-511608 GCA_026543865.1 Argiope aurantia | reverse complement strand
AAAAAATGTTTTTAATAATGTATGTTGCACACATACAATGATTCTTAATAGGGAGAAAGAAAGCCAGGAAATCAATATAATTATTAGGTGTAAATCAGGGAAATGCTGCAAAGTCGGGGAAATTTTATCACAGTTTCTTTAGCCCTGCTATATGTACATACTTTCTTTATTATCAAGATAGCTTATAAATTTTAGAAAGGTGCTACTAAAGTGCTTGCTTAAGCCTTTATAAAAATGTTTATTCTGAAGTAAGAAAAAGTTTAATATTATTTGCAAGGGGTAATTATATAGCTCTAATATTAATATTCTAATTTTAGTAGATATTTAACTATACCTGTGACCTTTCATGCAGGCTAGACTGGCATTAACTGGTATTATAATGCGTTTTACTAATTGCTTGATTTACATAAGTCATTTGTGGTCGTTGGTTATTTCAATCATCTGAAAATTGATGTTATTTTTCAGTGTTTTGCATCTCTCTCTTTAAAAAAAAAAAAAAAAAAAAAAAAAAAAAAAATCTTAAATTGTTTTCTGTAGATCCTTTCAGAATTATAATACCACTGGGTTTTGGTCTTAAGGATTATTTTACTGTCAATTTTTGAATTGTTTGTGTAAGATAGTCTTGCTTTCCCGTAAATGTCGAAGTTTTATGTAGGTAATCTGAAATTAAAAATATTGGTATTTTTCCCCCTACAAGATCATTAGTTGTCCTGTTTCCATAAAGCTTTTGAATGCTCTCGGTTTCTGAACTCCTGTCATTTCCCCCTTCCCCTCTTTTCACTTTACAGTTTCTGCTTAGCTGTAAAAGTTTAAACTTTTAAATTTCATTTAACAATTATAATACAATATAATCATGTAATTTCAAATCTGGTTATTCCTCTAAATATTTTTACTTAGAGAAATTATTTAAAAATTAGAATTAAAAATTGCTAAATTAATTGGGTTCATACTTTACATCAGTTTGGGAAAAGAAGATAATTTGTATTCTTTTAATGGGGTAATATAATTGTAAAAGCAAGAGTTTATCACTCTGTAACCTATAAAATGTCGAAAATAGTTTTTCCCTCTCTTTTTGTTGTATTTGTTCCACCTTATTGATGTCAAATTCAGTTTTAAATTTATAAAAGTCTTCATTCAAACTATCTTCGATTCTGTTTGATCATTATTTTATAAGGACTTTAAGAAAAAATTTGAAAAACTCATTTATTTATTTAAACAAATACTTATAAAAAAATTTGAAATACATGATGCTTAAATGCAGAATTAATTTACAAACAACCTTTTAGGTGATAGTAAACTAAATTTTTTAGTGTAAAAGTTTCTTTTTATTTAACAAATGCTTCATTAAAATGTTACTAAATATGAGATGGAGGTGCATTAAAATTTTATTTCCTTTCCTTCTTGTTTTCCTACTTGCCACTTTAAATAACTTATGCCATCCTTTTAGGATTATTTTGATATTATAAAAAGGCCAATGGATTTATCGACAATTAAACGGAAATTAGACACTGGACAGTATCAAGATCCTTGGCAGTATGTTGATGATGTATGGTTAATGTTTGATAATGCATGGTTATATAATAGGAAAACATCTAAAGTGTACAGGCATTGTTCAAAGGTGAGTGGTGCAGGCTTTTGTGTTAATTGAATCTTAAGCTCTTTGAGTTTCATTTGAAATTTAGGTTTGGGGATTATTTTGAAGAATTTGTTGAAATAAATTTTTCTTTTTACGTATTTTTAGCTTGCTGAAGTATTTGAGCAGGAGATAGACCCTGTAATGCAGTCATTAGGTTATTGTTGTGGTCGAAAATATGTCTTCCAACCTCAGGTTTTATGTTGTTATGGAAAGCAGTTATGTACTATTCCTAGGGATGCTAAATATTGGAGTTACCAAAATAGGTATGTATTAGCATTTCTATTTACAATGCTTTTCTTTTTCAGTCAGTTTATTCAGTTCTTTGTATCATTAATGACTCTTTTAAAAATGCTATTTAAATACCCAGTTTTAATCTGTAGTCTTTGTTACTGCAAAAATTAATGACACTTTTAAAAAAGTGTTTGCTTGCAATATTTTATGATAAATCAATTTTGATACTATATGTATGGTGAGTACTTGTGATAAAATAATGTATTAAAATATTTTTTGGCAATATTTTTTTGTGGTCAGATATTTGATGTCTGTACTCCAATTTTTTTCTTTTGTTTATTTGCATCATTTTCTATAGATTTCATGATTAAAATTATATTACTTTAACTCACTTCAACAGAAAATAATTTAAATCTTACTATTGAAGTGTGATTTCCATTAATTTTTGTCCAAAACTAAAATCAACTAAATTCCTATAATTTAGTCTCTTTTAAATTATATATTCCTGCGTCTTTTTATCATCGCTTGCAATTTGATTGTTTTCATGGTAGATACTCATCATACTTTTGGTCTTTAGTGCATATTGTATTTGCCTATTTCCAAATTCAAGCAAAATATAGAAAAGCACTTTTCATTTTGGAATCTTTCAAGTGAATTTGAACTTTATCTTGACATGTAATAATTATCTTAAAAAGCAGTGATAGTAACTGAAATCTTTTCCCCTTTTCTTTTATGTTTTTAAAGTGTCATAAGATTTTGAGTAATTATATATATATGAAACTTGGTACATTTTTATATATTGCAACAATATATATTTCTGGTAGTGAAAATTAATTCTCCCTGTAGTGACAATTTTTTTAAGTCATATTTAAAGATAAGATTTGAATTTCTTGAGTTAGAAAGTTTTGAGATTGTTTTCTTGGTGAATTTTTTGCTGGAAAAAATTGAAAGAAAGTATTTACTTAGTAAATATATTCTGACATGTGGCTTTTCATCCATTTTTGAAATATGCATATATGATTATCCATGTTTGTGAATCCCCAAATATTTTTTTAATGAATATCCACTCAAATAAAGGAAGAGATGTTTTAATACCAAAGAACAAAGACAGGCTTGTGTGTGTGAAAATTTTTTCCAAGTACAGGTATCTATTTATGAAATTATAATTGCATGTGTCAGTGTCCCGCTGTAGGTAAAATCCTTTGAAAATAATGTTATTTTATTATTTGTCTTTTTCAGCTATTTTACCGATTATCCACAGAATTTGATTTTCTGCTGTTTATGCAATACTTGATTTTGCAGATTATCGGAAGTTTACTGCTTTTAATAGAAATGACACCTATTCATGCATTTTATGGCATAATTCTATTTTGTTTCTCCTTTCGTTTGAAAAGGACACGCTGTCTACTTGTCAAATAAAACCAAGTACAGATATCTATTTGTGAAATTATAATTGAATGTGTCAGTGTCACGTTGTAGGTAAAATACTTTAAAAATAATGTTCTTATATGATTTGTCTTTTTTCGGTTATTTTACTGATTGTCCACAGAATTTGATTTTCTGCAGTTTATGCAATACTTAATTTTGCAAATTATCGGAAGTTTACTGCTTTTAATAGAAATGACACCTATTCATGCATTTTATGGCATAATTCTATTTTGTTTCTCCTTTCATTTGAAAAGTGCATGCTCTCTACTTGTGAAATACTCATGTGGTGAAAATTATAAATGATTTGAATTTTTATTGGTTAGTGTTATAGTTGTAATTATCTTTACCAATATTAAGTCTTTAATTGTTTTTTTGTTTATATATTCTTTTTTCTCTTTGTTTATAGGTATACTTACTGTCTGAAATGTTTTTCTGAAATACCGGGAGATACTGTTACACTTGGTGATGACCCATCTCAACCTCCTACGTAAGTTTATTTCTTTCTTCTATATATGCATAACTCTCAATAATAATCTTGTAATTCTTAAATGGTTTTCCTAAAATGATTGGAAGTTATAAATCATATTAGTTGGAATATGACCAATTATTTTCAGGGTGCATAGTGTCATGAAAAGTCCTTAAAAAGTGCTTAAATTTGAAAACTATTTTTAAGTACCTTGAAAGTGCTTAGTTTTTTTTTGGGGAGGGGGATGTCCTGAAAAGTGCTTAATTATTTCGAGAAGTGCAAAGATATTCCTTTTTGTTTTCGCAGACGATAAATACGATAAATCGAAAACAGTCATAGATCTTTGTTCACTGGATACATCATAAAAGAAAACCGATGAAAGGAAAGCATTTGGAGAAGGGATACAGGAGTTTCATCCCATGTTAAGCTTAATGAACTTTTTTTTTTCCGCTCCTTTTGTTCAACAGTAGACACCGACATATATTGGAATGGTTATTCCGACATAGCGAAATACGAAATATGCCAAACTGGTTGCAACTCGAAAAAAGTTTGAACTTCTTTTACAATTAGTGTTCTAAATAGTGAATAATTTATTTTAGTTATGCCTGGTGACATTATGTTCAACACTTTGTGTTCTTAAAGACTGCAACGACCGATCGATGAAAAATAAGAATACAGTATGGCGCGTAAAAGAAATGGATACATCAGAGATGGAAGAAGTTTTTTCTAAAGGTTTACATGGAAGATCTGATTACCATGGAGTATCATTAGACATTCAATCAATCATTATTCTCGTTAATATGTTGCTTCGGGCGATCTTTCGAACGACTACGAAACGGATATTACTGTATGATTATTTATTGCGATTGTAATTAGTTTAATCGACTGCGTAAAATCCATCGAGGTGAAATTTTAATTTTTCAATCATTTCTTTTGCGGTGTACTTTTTTAAATGTCCCCATTCCTTTGTAAATTATAATTTGTTGAGCCAATCTTGACAAATGTTAGTTTTTATTTTTTTTAAAAAAATTCTGCTAGGTCTAATATTTAAAATTTAAAAGAAATAAAAAAATTTAAGAAACCTTTATGATTTAGATTATATCATTTTTAAAAGTTTTTTTTTTTTTCCTCTCATTTTGTAACTTACATGATTTTTTTGGTTTCGCTGCAAACTTTTTCTACGATTCTACAAGTTTAAAAAAACGTATTTGAACTGGAATAGATGAATAAAAAGTATTTTATTAACGATTGAAAATTTGACCAAGATATATAAATATATATAGGGAGAGTGTGAACTAATAGTAGGAATTGAATGAATTAGGCAAATTACGTTTTGTGTGTAATTTTTTAAAAAATTGCACACATAATTAAAAATTATTAAGAGGTAGAAGTTATTTAATTATATTTTTTCTTAATTTTTTTAAAAAAATTAATTTTAAATTTAAAATTATTCTGATAAATATCTGTCAGCATTATATAGTACTAATATATTATGTTTTCTGAACTAATATGTAACTGATTATAGTTTTTTTTTATTGTATAAATGGTATAAATCCCCCCCTTCTGATATCTTGTGAAAATATTTTTATAAACCCATTTTTGATGAATTTACCAAATTTGATAAGTTCTTTTTAATCAAAAATTAAATAAAATTTAAAAATAGATATTTTTCAAAAATTTTCTATGAAAACTACAATTTTTTGTAAGACAAAAAAAAAAAAAAAAACTATGAGTAGAAAATTCTTATGTATTCATGCAAGTACGAAAGTGCTTAATTTTTACATCCATTTCACACTACGCACCCTGTTTTGATTTACACGTTTTGAGAATTAAGTGCTACATTGATTTATTAATATTGTTTCATTTTTTTTTCAGAATAACTACATATTAGCAGGTTTTTCAGATTAAAAGCCTGAAAAGTATTCATTATTTTTGTAATGTTTTTGCATTCTACTGTATGAATGTTAAAGTAACTTGTTACTACTCTGCTGAATACCATTTGTTATTATCTTCTATTTTTGAATTGTTATTTTAGGAAATAAATTCTAAGTTTTATATGTTTAGATAAATGATATTTTTAGAATTTTCAAAATGGCGGAATTCTCTTGTATTTCTTAGTATTAAAAACTTACATCATAGTCCTTTCTACCACCTTTGGAGTTTTGGCTATATTTATCTTATGAACAATGTGGCTTAATTCTTGTTCTTAGCTCGTAGTTTGAATAGTAGTAGTAATAACTCGTACTAACAAGAGTAAACTCCACTTACAACAAACAAAACATTTATTAATAAGACAGTATAATCTCGCATGCAAACAGCTGTTGTTACAAGTGAGTAAAAAGTAAAAACGATTCGAAGTTGATGCACATTATTTATATAGTCAAGATCATTTCAGTTCCAGTTTACTTCAGTTCAATGATTCATATAGTAGCGCCACCACAAACAAACCACGCCTTTGAAGCATTGTTTGTTAGAGAATTATTTGTTTTGAATTAGTGTTTAATATATGGAAATCTCTCCCGTTATTCTTTTGTTGTTTGTTATATTCTTGCACTATAATTAATTACTTGCAAAATTAAATATCTTTTGAATGATTAAAATGATACACAGATAAATGATGCAGAACATGGCTTACATAACATGTTTTATTTTTTAAAGACTATTTGGTATTACAATTCAAAACGTATAATTTTGCCTCTTGATGCATTGTATTAGAACAGTGTTTCCCAAACTTTTGACATATGTGTACCTCTTCTATGTTTTTCATAACGCTGAGTACCCCTCGTCAAAAAAAAAGGGGGGGGGTTCATTTTAATAATAATCAAAAATATATTTAATAATAATTACAACTCGAAAAAGCAGACTTCCGCTAAATATAAGTCTTTAAATATTTAATAGAAATCTACAAATTTCTACTTCTATATTTATTTTCTCCGCCGAGTTCTTTTCCTTTTTTTAATCGCGCTCAATGATGGGCAGATAGACATAACGCGGAAAATGTGTTCTACAAACTCGGGGAAATTTCAGATGGGGGCATTCGTCAAAATTGCGAGATCGAAAAATCGTTGATTGGATAGATTATGTATTTATTTATATTGTATTTAAAAAATTCGATCGCCTTTTAAAATTTTAACTCAATTTAATTGACATTTAATTAATTATCAAACTTTGTCTAATTTTTTAATATGGTTTTCTGTTGGATTAATTTTTCATTCATATTATTTGAGCAGGTTTATTTCTAATTTAATTGATATTTCTTAAATTTATAGTAAGCTAGTTTTTATTTTTACTGGTTAATTAATAACTATGTATATCGGTGGGTTTGTTAGCATCATTCGAATTAGGTCTCAAATGCACGATTCACATTCTGGTCAGTTACACAGTATGAACACGGGATTATCAAGTGGAAAATGTTAAATGCTTCGTCAGTATTTTTAACATTATTACAATCAAAATTCTAAATATAACATTCATTTTAAATTTGCTTTTTTACATCTGTAATTTTTTTTATCAAAGTTGTTGTGCAGGATTACAGTTCATTGGAATTGCAGGCCCTATCATCTGTAAATCAAGAAGGGTGAGATTGTGGAACATTGAAATTCACCTTAATAATTAAGAGATGAGCTTAATAATTTTGATATGGAAAGTTTATAATCAAACGATTTTATTTAATATGATTATTTTTATTTAATTATTGATATTATTATGATCAACAATTTATTTGATTATAATTATTCTCTAAGTAATTATTCTAAGAATGCATGAGGTATGATTATAATACTGGGTAGATGAGGTAGCTGTGGACATTAGAGGATGAGAGTTTGTTTGTTTTGTCATATGTCATAAATAGGTAGATTTTCTAGGGCTTGGTACTCGGTGTTATTTAACGATTAATAAAAGACTTCTGCTTATTTCCAGATAAACAATTTGATTGGGAGAATGTCGAGAGCAGCAGTAATTTCAGTATTTCTATGGAAGTATCTGGCACAGTTTATAATCCTGAGTGTTTTGTTTTCTTAGTGCAATAATTCTCTTAAAATTGGATTTCGCAGTGGCGGTCCGTATCGGAAAGGCATACGTTAAGATGGGTGTGAGATATGATAAATAAATTAGAGCCTTAGTGTCGAGATATAGACCTGAGTTTCTACATTTTTTGGATATTACTTTCTAAAGACTATAGTCTGAAAGTTGTGTTTTGCGAAATGTTAAAGTCATTCGGGAACAAGCTGTTGATGTACAACACAGTATGCTTTGGTGGCGAGTAACATTCTGTAGATATTAGTATTTGAATACTTTTTGGGATAAAATCGTATTTACGGGATATAAAGCTAAAGAACTCGCAAATATCATTTCTGGAATAATACTGCCCCCCCCCCCCCTGCAAAAAAAAAAATTCTGTATCTGTGTGGTGCAATACTTGAAATGAAAATATCTATAGTCATATAAAGACACTTTCGAAACTGATAAATATTATCGATAAATTTAAAACTGAGCTGTAACTGTTCTAAAAAAAGCGATTGTATATTTTTATTATTATAAATACTAAGAGAATGTGGTTCATGTCATCTTATGTGATTTTCTATTCTTTGGTAATTTTTAATGATAGGGGTATGCAGTTTTCTAAAATAATGTTAAAGTTAATGATTTGAAATTTTCTTTTTTACTGGTGAAGTAGTATAAAAATGTATATAATTGTAACTTTCTTTCATTTTGATTGTTGTGCTACTTAATTAACGTAGTCATAGTCTCATTTCGTATCTTATTTAGAACACATTTGCAGTCTACTAATCTACAATAGGTAAAAATATTAACATGCATTTCAGCCTTTCAACCAACCCAGTAGATGAGTTCCAATTAATTTTCTTTAATTTTTCTTAGGATTATCAAAAAGGATCAGTTTGTGGAAATGAAGAACGATCATTTGGAACAAGAACCGTAAGTAAAAATTATGTAAAAGGGAAAACTGCTTTTTAAATAAAATATGCTCAGTTTATAAAGTTCTATCTGTATAGCAGTAATTTTATGTTTTGTTGACCTGCTATCTGTATTGCAGCAATTTAATGTTTTGTTGACCTTCTGCTGCTACTAAATGTAAATGTTCTTTCAAATGGGTTAGTGTATTATTTGAGACAGTGATGTGTCATGTAATAAATTCTTTCATTATTATATAAATGTTAGCCCATAAAAATAAATTGCATTGAAGTATAATTTCATGCTCATAACCTTAGCACAATAGGGTAGTTACTTTTTCTTATATAAAATTTTGACATTGACGATAATTTTGATATTATGTTTGTGTTTTTTACATTTAATTTTGAAAACAATTTATTTCCTCTTCTAGTATGGTAGAGTGTACAGATTGTGGTCGAAAATTACATCAAATCTGTGTTCTCCATTTTGAAGTAATCTGGCCTGAAGGGTAGGAATATATTTTGATTTAAAATTTTGTAAATTATCCTTTGTAAAATGTATATTTCTTCAATTGTTACATAATTTATTGTCATTTTACTTTTCCTAAATTATTTATAAAATTTTTATTTTCTAAAGTTTAATTTTTACTTTATTTTCTTGAAACTGTAGGTTTACTTGTGATAATTGCCTGAAAAGTAAAGGGAAAAAGAAGAAAGAAAACAAATTCACTTCGAAAAGTAAGTGATGCTATGCCTTTAAAGTTTTTGATAAATCAATTGCAATATCTAGTTTCTTAAAAATGAGCTGCTAGCATTATCTCAGCTAGTATGATTTTATTACTTGCAATCTCTTCCTTTTGTTGATGACTGTTTGGCTTGTGACAAACTTTATTGCTCAATGTACATTTTTTGCATAACCAAGAAAATTATCAGAAGAGTACTTATTTTTCTAATCAGATTTTTTTTAGAGTATTTAAAGAGAGTTCTTATATTTTTGTGTAACAGTTTTGAGCAATTTAGTTGAAAAAAAAATGCAGCATAAATTTCAATTTATTACTTTTGACCTCATTTACCAAAATTTATTTCTTATATAATACAATTATATAAAATGTCCATTATAATGAAGAACCAATAGCAGCCATTAGAGCTGTTTAATTACAGACCTCCACCTCCCTGAAATTATAAGAGCTTGTTTTTCCATTTTTAAACCTATTTGGGTATTTCTCTGTATTAAGGTTTGTCAAAGAATGAATGAATGGTGGCAAAAATTCGACAAAATAAAGGAATATAATAAAAATGAAGAAAGAAAGCAGGAAATGATTTATTTAGTACCAGATGTTCAAGTTGTTATACGGAGATCAGCCCTAGAAGGAATCAAAATTCAATTGCCAACGAATAATTGAAGGCGAAAATGCAAGATTGGTCGGATGTCTCGGAGTGGTTTGGGAATTCTTGAAGAATTCAGGGGATAATCGAAATGTATTTCTGACCACTCACTTAGCTGTTGGATGTTTACTGTTAAATTTGCAAGGACCAAAATTTTGTCTATGTTGGATCATTAGCGGCATAGAAAAGTTCTTTCAAGTACTGCTGCCATGCATTTAGTTTATCAAATTGTGCTGACCAGTTTGAATCTACTAAGCAGTTAATTACTTATCTTACTTTTATGTTTTATTTATATGATGTTAATTTTTTTTTCTCCTTCACTGCAATTCTTTGTGTAATTTATCGTATTACAATAATAGTCTGATGGAATTTTAATTTTTTTTATTCGTCATTTTTAAATCGAGTCATGGCCTTAAAATGATAGCGATTAGTTGATTCTTAATCATATTAATTGTAAAACTTTTTAAATATGCACCAATTTTTGTACTTAATTCATCAATGTAGAAGGCAAGTAGGAAATGGGTAGTAGGTAGGCCCTCTTCCAACTTCCACTACTGTTTCTCTGTCTTGAGATTTCTTTCCACCAAGTGTCTATATTGATGGCAGTCGATATAGAAACATGTTTTGTCGGGGACGAACCATTTCGAATTAGGAAAAATTCGACGGGAGTCCGGAGCACGTTTTATTCTTACACTAGTTTGTAGCGGTAAAAGAGCTGGTGATAATTTGTATTCTCACTGTTGCCACAGTTGCTCATGTCTTTAAAATACGCTCGACTTCTTTTATAATATTAGCCTTTTTTTCTGGTTAAAATTAATTTCTATTCTCTTATTTATTATTTCTTGTCATATATCTTGATATTTTTAAGATTTAGAATATTAAAATCACAAGCACATAAAATTATGCATGATGTTGTAGAGCTTTGCTTGAGGGAGCTGCAGTGAAATCGTTGAAGGTTCCTCTTCCAGAACATACAAAAAGAGCTTCTTGAGCAACTGGAATTTTGTAATTAATAATTAAGTTTCAGCCATGTTGACAAATTAAACTTTCATTGGAGAAAGGAGTCGCTGAGGAAATATTGCTTTTGATAAGTTTTCGCTGGAAGGAGTGCACGAATAAAGGAAAATTGTTAATTAATATACCTGATAATTACACATTAAAATGCCCTATATTGGCATAATTATCTGCGAAAAATGAGACAATACACAAAAAATTGGATGCCACACAATGTTATTGGACAAAACGTAGGTCAGCAGCATGAGTTATGATTAATTATACTATCGTTTTTATGCTAAACTGAGTTAGCCGACGTTTACTTCTGAGTAGTTGTATCTGAATTGGTGTGAAACAGGTTCATTAACTTATCACAATGCGTTTCAAATTTCTAGTAGATGTACTTAACTAGTAAATGTGCCTATCTAGATGGGCTTTTACCCTGTTAACAATATCTAGAATGTGATTATAAATAACATTATAATATAAAATATAATCGAAGGGAAAAATTGTACTGCATTTTAGATGTAAATATATAATAGTATTAAAAATTTTGATTCTTTACAGTAGCCTGTAATGTTTGCAAACACTGAAAACAAAACTTAATTACAAAATTCATCTGGAACAAATAGTAATCCACTAATACACAATTTTTGATGCTAATTAAAATAACCCTGAAAAAAAAAATTAGCAATAGCATGCAAATTTAGGGAGAATGTTATGAATCAGTAGACTTCAGCTCATTAATCTTTGCTATATTCGCTTATGAAAATTTTTTAAATAAATTGTGAAGTTTACAAACCCACAACTAATTTATTCTTTTTTCTTGCCTTTCTCCATCTTACAAATTTTTGAGTGGGCAGTGGAATCTTCTCTATACATGATGTTCACACACACTGAAAAATAATCACAAATCTTTTTGATTTGGTAAAATAATAAGTATTTGCTAAACATTTGATCAATAATATTAATATAATATGGCAGGAACAATGGCAATGGCACCATATTGGTATTATTAGAATAAGAATTTAGTCAATTTATTTCGTTTTTTCGCACTTTTTAATATATATACTTCCTACAACTTTTTTGAATTCTATATAATTATCGTTCTCCATTTCTGTTGTTTCTTGAAAAGATATTTCAGACGAACATTTATCAATTTTATTGTAATTAATTAATTAATTTCAAATAAAAAATTGTGATTAATAATGGATTAAATTATTATTTTAATAATGCCAGTCTGGTGCCATTATTCCTGCCATATTATGTTAGTATTATTGATCAAAGGTTTACCAAATACTTATTATTTTACCAAATGTTGCTTACTATAACAACAAAATTTATGATTAATAATGAATATGTATATGTATTATTTTAATATTTTATATATAAAAAAATCAAGAGAAAACATAATAAAGATTTCTCTTTAGTTCCTTTGAAAGATTCCATTTTACCTTTTTATTATAGTCTATTATAATCTTTCTGTCCTTTTTATCATTTCAAATACACTTTTTTTTATTATTATTTTATGCACTTTTATGTATTTATTTTCAACTTAATGACAATTATAATAAAATATATTATTTGCATCTTCAAAATTTTCATATTCACTTATATCATAATGTTTAAACTTTGGTTTATTCAGATTATGTATGGGGTTTTCAAAAATAAAATCTATAAAGCCAGCATATAATATTGGAGTTTTTATGAAATTTATTATTATTATTTTGTCCATATAACGGGTTTTTATGTGAATGGACTAATGAACTGGGAGATAAATATATGATTTCTAGAATATCTGCAGGACGCATAGATTATGAATATATATTGAATGATGGAACTGTAAAATGATTCAAAATGTGTGATGATAGTGAAACAAAACTCGGTTTCGAGAGTGAAACAAAACTCGGTTTCAAAGAACGAATTAATGTTATTACAGGAGAAATAGATTGTATAGATGGAGAGATAAATCAGTTTCAACTACAAAAAGGTAATTATATTAAAGTAAATAAAAACAATAGAAGGCATGTTTGATTTTGATAGAAGAATTTTAGATGATTTTAATGCTGTACCACTTGGATATTAAAACTTATTTATAAATTATTTTTTTAAATAAATGGACGATTTTTGATATTAGAACTCTAAATACAAATCATGAAAAAAAAATTAATTATTTAACCTATCTTTGTCAAGATTTGTGTAATCTGTATGATGCATATAATTTTGATCATACCAAAAAGTTATTATCCGAAAGTTTTCAAAAAATGACTGAATTAATTGAAAATGAAGATATTAAATTAAGTGGATTCGGTATGTCATATCATGTTCATAAAAATCTATTTTGCTGGTGAAAAATTCTGTTGATTTTAATTTATCAAAGTGTGTTAGTAATCTTGAATGATGTGATTATATTCTATACAATAATTTTTTATGTACTGATTTTGAAAACTGAAAATGCAAAACCATTAATAAAATTGTTTCTAAATAAATGGATGTTCTAAATAAGTTCAATCCCTTAGGCTCTGTGGAAACTATTCCTTTCTGAAAAATAAATGAACTTTTTATAAAATATTATGTAAATCAAATAAAAAAAAATAATAATGGAATATTTTGAAAAAAAAAACAATTGTAAAATTAAAAGATAAAAATCAGAATTTTAAAATTTTTTACCAGAAAGGTGTAATAAAAAATTAAAGGAAAAAGAAATAAAACAACTCAATGAAGTTACGGTCTTGAAATTTAAAGGAAAAAAGATTATGGAAAATCAAATGTAGCCCATTTGTTTGAATTCTTTTGCTGATCTCTCTTTTTATTATTATTATTATTATTTAGTCAGTCAAAAACTGATAATTTTTTTATTTGTATTTGTCTGTATTTGTATTAAATTGATCCTTTTATTTAAGCTTTTTTTTTCTTCAATGATTTGTATGATTTATAAATCACCCTTTCAATTTTTCGTATTTATATACAATGAAACCATATTAATTGAAGTTATTTGGATCTCATTCATTCTTAAAAGTAGTGAAATTGCCTTAGATCTTAAAGATTTTTAAGACTTATATATGACTTTGTCTTATAAATTAAAGAATTGAAAGGCCTTGGATTCTTAGATATTTGAAGACATTTAGGTCTCATTAATTCCCAAAATTAATAAATTTGTCTTATAAATTAAAGAACATGAGACTTATAAATTAAAGAATTTGAGAGGCTTCGTACACAGCATATGGGTGTCCTTATAGAAATCTAAAATTCACTGTAAATTATCTCTAAAATCATATAAAATATATATATATATATATATATATAATAATTAAATTTTTTTAGAAAACTGAATTTTTCAATTCTTTTCCCTGATTTTTTTTAGGGTTTGTGTCTCAAATGTGAGGGGTTTGTTTAATGATATTTTATATAATTTAATGAATATTTATTGTGAATTTTATTCTCCTATAAAAACACCCATATGCTGCTTTTATGTAATGAAATTTAATAAGAATATGTGGCATGCTTTATTATATTAATTGAAAAAAATCTACATTTTTTTTATATATATGTAAGCATTATTTTATGTGAAACAGAATGCAGTTTGAAGACAGTGAAGAGACTTGCTTTTTCGTGACGTCGTTTTATTTCATTTTTAAGAAGCAGGCATATGTACAAGCGATGAGCACACAGAATAACACAGAAAAGGAATGTGGAAAAAACATTTTATCCCTGGTCTTATATAACCTATGATTTTGATAGGGCAAACATTTCTTCATAGTGCTAATATATTGCGTGATTTCGATAGGGATTTTCGTTACACGCGCGGAGAAGGCAGTGGAAACACAGGGAGATTTTAAAAAAGAATTTGCCTCATCAGCGGTATTTTGCCTCTTCACACGGGGTGTGGGAAAGTTAGACTTTTAGCTCATTCAGCAATTTAACAAAGTTTCTCTTGAATTTATTAAGTAGAGACAGTGGAATTGGATCACGAAATAAGAGAATATTTTAGAATAAAGTTAGTATGGGCTAAATTAAGATTAAATCTTGAAAATTAATTAAATTGAAATTAGCGTTAAAACGTCATTACACACACACACGCACGCACACACACACACACATACATATATATATATATATATATATTAGGCACATATAAATACGAAACAAAATTACATATCTAAAAAAAATCTTATTCTATTTAAAAAAAAAACTACTTACATAAAACAAGAGTTGTTGTAAAGGAATTGCTAAATTTTGAAAAATATTCACGTATTCCATCCTATAGTTTTCAATAATATTTATTTGTAAGTAAGTATACTTAATTGCATCAGTACTTATTCTTGAGTTGTTTAAACCGTCAGTTCTTGACTATCAGTTTTGATAGGAATTATGATTTCAATGAAATGATTTTCATTTAGCTCTTCCAGAAATGAAACACATCACATGCATATTCACATACTGTAATCAGTTCTGACTCCATTGTTGACAAAACCACAGGTTTTTGC
>JAPMOR010093645.1:475759-495671 GCA_026543865.1 Argiope aurantia | reverse complement strand
ATGCTTTATTATATTAATTGAAAAAAATCTACATTTTTTTTATATATATGTAAGCATTATTTTATGTGAAACAGAATGCAGTTTGAAGACAGTGAAGAGACTTGCTATTTCGTGACGTCGTTTTATTTCATTTTTAAGAAGCAGGCATATGTACAAGCGATGAGCACACAGAATAACACAGAAAAGGAATGTGGAAAAAACATTTTATCCCTGGTCTTATATAACCTATGATTTTGATAGGGCAAACATTTCTTCATAGTGCTAATATATTGCGTGATTTCGATAGGGATTTTCGTTACACGCGCGGAGAAGGCAGTGGAAACACAGGGAGATTTTAAAAAAGAATTTGCCTCATCAGCGGTATTTTGCCTCTTCACACGGGGTGTGGGAAAGTTAGACTTTTAGCTCATTCAGCAATTTAACAAAGTTTCTCTTGAATTTATTAAGTAGAGACAGTGGAATTGGATCACGAAATAAGAGAATATTTTAGAATAAAGTTAGTATGGGCTAAATTAAGATTAAATCTTGAAAAATAATTAAATTGAAATTAGCGTTAAAACGTAATTACACACACACACACACACATATATATATATATATATATATATATATATATATATATATATTAGGCACATATAAATACGAAACAAAATTACATATCTAAAAAAAATCTTATTCTATTTAAAAAAAAAACTACTTACATAAAACAAGAGTTGTTGTAAAGGAATTGCTAAATTTTGAAAAATATTCACGTATTCCATCCTATAGTTTTCAATAATATTTATTTGTAAGTAAGTATACTTAATTGCATCAGTACTTATTCTTGAGTTGCTTAAACCGTCAGTTCTTGACTATCAGTTTTGATAGGAATTATGATTTCAATGAAATGATTTTCATTTAGCTCTTCCAGAAATGAAACACATCACATGCATATTCACATGCTGTAATCAGTTCTGACTCCATTGTTGACAAAACCACAGGTTTTTGCTTATTTCTTCTCCAATCATCATTTTCAATAGGTTTAAGAAAATATCCACTGCAAGATTTTGCATCCATTGAAATACTTCAACTCGCATTTGTACAAGCTTTCAGTGTATAGGTGTTGAGTGGAAATTTTAAACAATGATCCTGGGCTCCTTTTAAATATCTTAGAATTCTCCTGAGAACTGTCCAATGAATTTCTGTAGTCTTTATTATACTTCAATAATTTGTTTATAACGTATGTAATGTTGGGTCGAATTGGAGTTTCAAGGTACACTATGGATCCTTTATCCTCTTGATAGGTCTTTGGTGGAAAAGATCTTGAATCATCATGGTGAACTTGTACCCCCCATAATGCCAAGTGTTTTCATTGGATTACAGACAATCAAATTAGATTTTTCTGTTATTTTCTTTATATAGTTTCTCTGAGATAAGATTATACTTTCTTCAACTTTCTATATTTCCGCTCCTAAAAATATATCTGAATCCATGTTCTCTATTTCTTTCTTCATACTGTCAATAACTTTGTCATTTCTGTTGAACTTGCGTTTACTGAAAAATCATCAACGTATATTCTTATGTAAATATATTCTTTATCTTCCTTTTTAGTATACACAGAAAGATCAGATCTTATTATTTTTCATTCCTGCTTGAGTTAGAATTTCTCTGAGCTTATTGTACATGGCAAGCCATGTACTTCATTTAATTTTGAATACTTTGTTGTGTTTTAGCTCTTAGCCCCCTTGGTGATTCCATATATAATTCTTCATTTAAGATTCCATTCATTTGTTCGCTTTTTTTGTTTTGAGGTTTCTCCACTTTTCATACATTATATATTGTTACAAATGAGTTGATTTCCTCGTCTGTAACATCTTTCCATTTGACTTTATCTTGTGAAATAATTGCATCTTCATATGTTTCTGAAATAATATCCTTGGCGCTATATAATTTATAGTCTTTATATTTTGAAGGCAATCTTCTTTCTCCCTCTCTCTAACAGGACTGTTTAAACCACTCTGATTCCTATTTTCTTCACTATCAGTTATTTGTTCATTTTCTGTAGAAATTGTGCTGTCTATTTGTTCTTTAATAACAGGCTCCTGAGTCGCTAGTTCATTTACTCTCTTACTTTCTATATTACCCTATTTGTACTCGGTTTGCTCATAATTATTTATTGTCTTCAACAATTCTTTTGAGTCATATCTATTTTTGGTTTCATTGAATATTATCTGAAATGTTTCATGAATTTGTTTTTCTTCTGTATCATATATCCTATAATATTTTCTGTTTCTGAATAGCCAACTAACAGACCATTCTTTGGTTTTGGAAGCAGTTTGTCTTTTGTTGTTAAGTACTTTATAGAATGCTGTACAACCAGAACGTTTTAGATGTCATACACAGGATTTCTTCCTGTTCCGCAGCTCCTTAGGTGCTTATCATTACTTTTAGTAAGTGTCATATTATAAATATACTCTGCTGTTGCAACAGCTTTAAACGTTTTAAGCCACGTCCACATCAAGAGAGTTCTTGCATTGTCTAATAAAGTACTATTGGCCCTTTCGCCTCATTACTCTTTGGTGAATAATAAACTTTTTGTGTGTGTTTGTGCTTTATTCCTTTGTCCTATTGATTCATGTTGCTATGAATAAATTTCAATCCATTGCCCTTTCTTTTTCTTTATACTGTTGAATTCACTTTCTTTCTTATTTATTAATTTTTATACTACATTGGAAACTTCATTGGTTTTTATAAATTCAAGAAATATCTTCTAGTAAATTTGTCAACGAATGTCAGAATGTATTTCTTGTCACCTAGAGATGTTAATTAATTTCATTGGCCCACATAACTCAATTTGCAAGAGTTTTAATAGTTCTTTTATATAATTTCTGAACATGAAATTTCATATGGACAGCTTGTCATCTTTCCTTTGATACCGGAATCGCAGATTTTAACTTTCTGTTCTAATTTATACAAATCTCTAACCATCTCTTAAATATTCAAAGTTGATACGACCTAATCTTCTGTGCCAAATTTCATATGTATATTTTCGTTGTCTTTAAAGCATGATTCATTTCCTATTTCAGTTTTTCTCGGAATCAAATTTTTGCTGAACATATTTTCCTTCAACTTTCTTGTACAAATTGATTCAACATCTTCACTATATATGAATGGTCCTCTCTCATTCAATACAACTTCATTTCTACTTTTCACTACACTTTGTATTTATATCACATGACATCTTAGCTGTGGAGCGCATTAAACATTCATTAAATTGATATTTTTTGAAGCTTTATTTGTAATGTTTTTAACTCCCTTCAACATATTGATTCAATTTTTCTTTCTTTCTCAGTAACACTGATAATTTTAGTTTCTAAATTCTTTTGTTTTCTATTCAAGTTTCATCTAGTTATTATGTGAGAAGTGCAAGCAGAATCAAAATGCCAATCAGTTGGAGTATCATTTGGGCATTTTTCATATTAAGTGAAGGAAACTTTTTTTCCGTCGGACACTTTAGAAGTTTTTGCATGTTCATTACTGTGTTGATCGTACTTTTTTGAATTGAATTTATTTCTTCCTGGATATTTCTTAGTAATGGAAACCATTTTGGCTTTTTCTAAATCAATAATCCTTTAGCAAATGTCCAGGCTTGTTACAAGCATAATGGGGCTTGATTTTATGCCTGTCACCAATTTTATATGCTTAGAATTCTTCGTTTTTCTTTTCAACACAGTCTCAAATAAATGAATAATATGTCTCCATTAGTCATAAGAGGTAAAGAAATTGCTTCAAGAGTTTCTGGTAACTTTCTATAATATATCGAACCAGTTCTCATTCTATAACTGTTTTTCGCAATTCATTCATTTGGCGACATATTCCCGGATCTCTTGTTAATTACACATCAATACTTTCGATTTTTAATCTTTTCAAATCTGTCTTTTTCTGTGATGCTTCACACAAATCATGCTCTGCTACCAGTTGTAGGCGTTGGATATATTAAATGAAGAAATCGAATTTTAAAGATATACAGGTGGTTGTAATTAAAGTTGCACTTTGAAATGGTCATAAAAGGAAAACTGGACCAAATCTTATCAAACTTGGTAATAATTTAAAGGAGGTCATAGTATTTTTTTTTTAAAAAAAAAAAAAAAAAAAAAAAAAAATCATTACTAGGGTTGAAATGGCGCTGTATCAATACTATTAAGCAAAATAGGGCATGAAGACACCGGTTTAAAATGTGTTTAATCGTTTCTTAAACGTATTACAAAGCATGTTCATTGTGTGTTATATCTAAAACACTGTTTATGGTGAAAATTTAAACAATTTGGCGGAATTGATGCATACGATGCACCGACATGTGCGTAATATTCCTCCTGATAGGCTATAGAGCTACTGTTGAGAATGCAGTAATGCGATTTAACTTGCTTTCAGAAAATTTTGGACGCCACATTGAACATGCTTGGTAACACGTTTCAGAAACTATTAAGCACATTTTAAATCGATGTCATCATGTGCTATTTTGCTTAATAATATTGCTTATAGCGCCATCCCCCCACTTCAGGTGGTAAGTTTTGCGAAAAAGAAATTTCTATGACCTCCTTTAATTTATTACCAAATTTGATATCATTTGATCCTGCAGTTTTCCTTTTATGACCATTTCAAAATGGAAATTTAATTATAACCACCCTGTATATATTTAGACACTTATAAATACGAAACAAAAGCACATCATCAAAAAAAGAAAACTTATTCTAACACAGGAAAAAGACTACGTCTATAAAACAAGAGTTGAGTTGTAAAGGAATCTCTGGTTATTGGAAACTATCCCACAGAATTTCTTCTTAATTTGTGAAATTTTTTCTGAACCCCTTAAACATGTGGGAACTTAAATTACATAAGTTGTCTGTTATTTTCTTTCAAAATCTTCCTGCATATTGATAACTTGTATTTGATTATAAACTATTGACTTCCCATCCTATTTCTGTAGTGTCCTTTCCACATGAAATGTAGCCTTTGTTACATAATTATTTGTTAGAAAACCAATTTAGGGAAACATTTATATAGAGAAAGAAGAGTGAACTACACCTATAACTCCCATCCTTGGCTCTTCTCCTGTTGCCAACTTTAAAATTTGTCATTTTCAGTTTTTTGTGATATCAAGAAATTTATTGATATCACAATAAAAAGATGATGGATTTATAAAGAATTGGTCTCTGAGGGTGGGAATCTTAATTGCTCATTGTAATATTTAAAATTGCTAGATCAGTTTTCTGTCAAATGAATTTTTTTATTAATGTTTGTTAAAACCATTAATAAAACAACAAAATTGTAGAAGCAATTTTGACCTTTTGTTTAAACTAAATAAATTCTATTAAAATTTTGGTTAACATTTTCTAAAAAACAAGTCAATTTTAAAATTTTGATACTTTTCAAGTTTGTAATAACTCAAAAGTACATTGTTGCGGAACTTCCTCCACCAAGTCCGTAAAGCCAACGGGTTCGATTTTTATGGGTGTATGGAGTAACACAATCAACAGGCTTCGGTAACAAACGACGACTTTTATTAACACGAATACTCAATGCAACAAATACACAGCCGAGACACACAAAAACAATACACAGCAGCACACTTAGTAGAAATAGTAGCCCACAATTAGTAATCGGTATCTAACAACAATCGCAGGGCACAAAACTGCCGGACAGAATTCAGCAGGAGGGAATCTACATAGCTACTCTCAACGGTCTCTCCAAACGCCTGCATTTCTCCACTGTCATCCTGCTTTAGCCGTATCCGACTGCTGACTCACTACTACACGACTGGCTACTCCTCACACAACTCGATGCTGCTTGTATAATAAAGTCCAGGATTCGACACACAGTTCAATTCTTCAATCGCTTCAGCTCCACTCAACGCTTGTGCTTCGTTGGACTGAACCAACTAATTCGCCGTTGACTCGCTGTGCGACTCGAAACCTCTAGTCTTCTGTACACGACTGTCTTCGGCTCGAACTACCGGCCCTTTATAGTATCCTGAACAGGGCAGAGAAGGCTCTGTAACAATCAAGCATATCTCAATTTCTATTGGCTCTATCGCCAAAATTCTTGAAGATTCTAGTATTATCTATTTTGTCGCTAATTTCGTCGTTAAATGGTTGCCAAGTTCGGGGATCACTGATCCCCGAATTTTACCGGGGTTCGTTTGGATAGTGGAAGTTATATGGTGTGGAGAACGCTTAATCAGCAGGCAGAAGTAGAATAAAAACAACGACGTTTATTTACACGAAGACACAGGACAGCACAAAAACGACAACTATATACAGCACAGAAGGCGATTATCTTCAACCGAGACGTGTAGCATACAACAAGAATCTACTGCATACAGTAGCGCACAGCTCAGTTCAGCACTAGCTTAACTCCGGCGCTTCCGACTACTCTGTCTTCGACTTCTCCGACTCGGACTTCTCTGTCTGGATGATGGTAGACTTTTTGGAGCACCCGCCTTGCAAAGCAAAGCTATCTCCAAGATCCTGTTAGTTATGGGCCCTGGCGTCATAGAATGCCCTGAACTTTGAGGATAACTGGCGAAATGTACATAGGCACAAGTCGAGGAGAGCGGTGAGCATAGGCGTAGGAGAGGGGGTGAGTTGTCCGAGCCAACCAGCGGTCTTCTTATTCTCTGGGAAGGGGTGAGGGTACCGGTCTAAGCTATTGTTTGTTGGTGTCCAATCAGGATGCCGGGATATTGCAGTGGGCTGTCTTAGTTTTGAGTAGAACTTAGCCGGGACTTCTCTGTCTGGCAGCTGCAGCCCCTTTTGTAGGTCTCAGGAGGCGGGGCTAGAAGCCTCGCAACCAATCAGGAACGTTCGAGGCGTATCTCGGTTCCTACTGGACGGATCGAGAAAAATCTCGATGTTTCGGGTATAATCTATTTTGGCGCCAAAGTCGCCAAGTTTTGGTACCCCCGACGCGACCAGACTCCGTCTAATACAGATGACTGTAAAACATTCTTTCCAATGACGGAACCAACTATGCTGGGAAGCAGCATTACGAATTCGTAACAATATTAAATTTGTCACAGATATTGAAACTTCTGTGTACATTGTTTTTTTCAGGTAATAATTCATTCATACGATGATTATTTATTCAAAATGGTTTAAGTTTATTAATAGCTTTTTGCTTTTATTTTCATTGTATTCAGTAAATTGAGAATATTTTTTGTCGTTATGTCAAAAGGCAAAAATGTAGGCTTGTGTTGATATTATTTTGTTTCATGCAAAATAAGATTTGGATTCGTCATACAATTTGTCGAATATTATACGAATTCGGATAGGCAACCTCTAAAGTAATCTCAAATTCTGTTTACTTTGTCAGGTAACCAATGACTTATAAAAACAAAAAAATTTAGAAAAGAAAATCTTGCTTAAAAGTTTTTCACATGAAATGTCTTGTCATTCTCATTTTACGATGAACAGTCGCACTTTGAAATGTCAGATATCTGCTACTGACTAATTTCTGAAGAAATGTAAATAAATTCTTTTCATTTGTATGCACAATATTTGTTGTAATTTCTTTATTTTCTCTTTACTTCCTTTCAAAATGTTTGTACTTTAGGAGTGTAGTGTATCCCTTTAAAAGAAATTCTTTAACTTTTTCAATATTTTTTAGCTATTTCTGTGACACTTTTTCTTCATTTAGTATACTATATGATGTAGTCAGTTGCAGAAAATCCTTTTATAAAACCTATTTTATTATATGAAATTGGCAATATGCGCTTTTAATCAGCTATTGGTGTGACCTGTTTTAGAGAAAAATTACTTGAGTGTTAAATTATTAGTACAATTTAAGGTAGAATCTGGTAAAAGCCCAAAAGAAAAATTAGTTCTTTCATCTTTTTCTTTTAATTGTTTGAATTGCCTCCTTATCCCCCCCCCCCCCCCTGAAGTGCAGAAAATTATGTAAAAAAAATTATTTTGTCTTGCCATTTGTGTATGTGTGTTTTGTTTATTTGGGTTTATTTTCAAATATTTTATTTAAATATGTAGGATTGCAACAGTCCAAACTTGGAGTTTATATTGAGAATCGTGTTAATGGATTTTTGAAGAAAAAGGACTGTGGTGCTGGTGAAGTTACGATCCGTGTGGTATCAAGTTCAGAAAAATGTGTTGAAGTGAAGCCTGGCATGAAAGCGAGGTAGGTTTTCATTTAAGAAGGGTGAAGAGTAATATGATTTTCTCTATAATTTATTTGCACAAAGAAATAAGAGGAAATAACCTTCCAAGTTTATATGTTTTTTGAAAACTATTATAATTATTTTAGTTATTGATATAAGTTATTATAGTAAAGTCGTAAGTAATCACGCATTATCTTGGTTTCCAAGTTTAAAGTGTTTTGCTAGTTTTTTTTTTCTTTGTTAATTAGAAATATTTAAATTGTTTCTAGATATGTTGATACTGGACAGTGGCCAGAAACTTTTCCATACAGGGCTAAGGCTTTATTTGCATTTGAAGAAATTGATGGAGTAGATACCTGCTTCTTTGGTATGCATGTTCAAGAATATGGTTCAGAATGTTCACCACCAAATACCAGGTAAATGTTTTATTTTTTGTGAAACCCGAATTTTGTACTATTTGAAGCAATACTGTGTAACTTCTCAATATGTTGCTGTGAAGCTCAGCATAGATATGTTAATTTCATAAACTTTCAACTGCTTGCCATGTAATTTCCATGCTAAATGAATTCATACCAATTTTTTAAGATTCCTTTTGTATAATCTCCAAGTTAATTTCTATTCTAAGGAAGTTATTGATGTGAATTTTCTTTTCTGTGGCTGCAAATCAATTCTTCATAAAATACATTTATTAAAATTAACAGCACTTTTTTAATATTTTGTCTTTTTTACCTTTTGTAACGAAAAAGGAATTGGGGGGAAGAAAAAATTTTAAGAAATCCTTAATTTGTGATTTTTTTTTTTTGAGATGAATTGAATTAAACAGTTCAAAACAATAAGACTATGAGTTCTAATATTTGTCTGCTGCATCACTAATAGGCCTAGGTTTTTACAAATTAAACTCTTCAACATACAGCAAAGCAACTCTTAATATTAGATGATAAATATGAACCATCTACATCTTCTCCCGAGTTATTCTGTACACCACATCATAATTTATGCATTAAGCTTTTGATTAGTTGTGACACTGGATACGAATGTGTACAAAAGATATGTATTGTATTTCTGTTCATCCATTCATTCTTTATATCCTTCAGTATGTGTCTTTATTCCTCTTGATAACTCTCAAGTTTGTTATAGTTAACTTTTTTACAAATTCTTAGATATTCTTCTTGGGCCTTAAATCCACTGAACTTTGTATAATTCCTCCATCAAAAACCTCTGTGACTTATAATTAATTAGATTTTTTATTAACAAAAATAGATTAAATTTGTTTAATGTAAGTTAAGTGAATTGGTGTGATCAGAAAACTCTTTAGATTTGAGATGTTGATTTTCTAGAGAAAATGAAAACAAAATAAATATTCTAAACTTATTCTGCGGGAGGATAAATTTACAATGACAGAAAGGATTGTAACACTAATTTATGATTTGTGCAGAAATGCAAATTTTACTATTAAAAAGATATTTGCAACGGTAACACTGAAAGTGGAATTAAGAAAAAGAGTAGAAAATAAAATTTCCAGCAAGTAGTATCTGATTTATGTTTACAGTGGAGTGAAATCTAGACTGGTTAAAAATAGTAGATTCAAATGTCAAATACTTTTTAAGAAATTTGAACTTATACAAGATTGTATGTGATATTGTTATGAGTTATTTTATGGGGGGAAAAATTATGATTTACCTTCGTGTGTTACTGAAAAACATCAGCATGTAAAGTAATGTGAAAATTAAAATTTATATGATTGTGCTTTATGTGCATACTTTTATAACTGGAAGCTTTATCTTAGCCATTTTATCAATTCAGAAGGGATGCAGAGGACTCAGCACTAAATCTGGCTGTATGCCGAGTGATCAAATAGATCCATTTATATTGCTGTTGGAGTTGCTGGGTCACGACTGCACTGTATAAACAATTCTATATAAATATATATATATAATATTGCATGATACTTTACATTTTTCGTTAATGAAAATAGTTCTTTTTGGATCTCTATAAATCGTAGCCCTAATTTTCCTGTAGATAAAGATTTATTTTGGTTTCATCAGTCTGTTTACGAAGTTCTAATGCATCAATTTTTTTAATTTTTATCTTTTTTCTGTCTATTTACTGAACCCATGTTGCTTTGTCCCACTTTAAATTTTTTTGCACCATTTACATCCAAATTCATCAAGGTTTTCACTATATACTTTGATTCTTGAGCGAATTTATACTGCACTATTCCTTCTGCTCTAAGAATGGAAATTGCATCGCAATTCTTATTTGGCGGGAGCATCCATTTTACTAGTCGTGTTTATATAAGGACAGCTCAGCTCAAATTTGCATGCTGTCATTGCCAGTAGTAGAATTTATGGTTACAGACATGCTTTGTTGTATACTATGCATCATACCTATCCTACCACTTGTTTGCCTGTTTAGTGGCTCAAGCAAATGAGGTTGGTAAAGGGATGAATCTCATATTTTTAGAATAGACTACCTATTATGTATATAATAATCACATTATGTAAAGTAATTGTTTGTACGTAGATTGAATTTTTGTGTTGTATGTGCAATCTTTATGACATGTTTGCATAACAATAAGTCTGAAAAATATTAATTTGTGTGGTGACCCAATTTGACTTGTAGCATTACTATCAGAACTGAATTCGTTCGCAAGTCTTGGGAACCTTGTACATTTATTTGCAAATAAAAGAAACAGCATGAAAATTCATTTGAAAACTACTGACATTATAGTTGACATATGACTTCCTGAAATTATTTCTCAAACCTACATTCTGTTACCATTTCTGTTCCCATGAACTTATTGTTCTAAATTATCTGTATATGCTTTATTTGTATTTGTGTAAAATATAAAAAATTGTGTAAAATTTGTCAGGGAAAAAAAAGATTTTTCTGAATAATCCGAATAATCCTTGGTGTGATGTGAATAAATTTCTTATTGATTTTTGTGCAGTTGGGGGGGGGGGGGGGAGCTGATTTAAATCAGTTCATAATGCTTTTTTCTTAAAAATGAATAATTAATGGAATGGAATAGGAATTTATTTGTGGCAGAGTGTAACGTTTTGATCTAATTTTTCCTCTATTATATTGCTTTGAATGCATTCAATGTTTTCCCTTTTTTTTTTCATTTTAGAAGGGTGTATATTGCTTACTTGGATAGTGTTCACTTCTTTCGTCCGAAACAGTTTCGAACTGCTGTTTACCATGAAATCCTTCTTGGTTATCTTGATTATGCTAAGCAGCTTGGGTAAGTTGGCCAGTTAATATGAATCTTAAAAATGTTCTAACATTAATTACACAGCCAAACATGAATATGGGGTTTCATGATGTTAAAAGAAATTTTTGCTACTAAATCGGATGTGCTGATCAGGAAAATGACATCTCTTTTTATCATCTGCAGAGTTTTTTGCAAATAAAAAAGGATAGGGATTCTGTAATAAAATTAATATAAAATATCTAATAACTTAAATTGTTATAATTTTACTGATTTCTGGGTAAAATAACAGTAAGATTTTGTTACTCTAAGAAAAGGGAAATTATGAATTCAATGCGTAAATGACTTAGTATTTAGTTTAAATCTTATATAGGAAAGTGCTCGTGTTTTAAACTTAAAACTTTAATGTTTATAGCTTTAGGAATAAAATATTCTTTATATGATAATCAAGAAAAACAATTATTTACCAGACATTTCTCTCAAGCAGAATCGCTGGTATATTGTATATATATTCCTGGATTTATAACTCATTTATCTTGCGCTGCTGATCATGAGCCATTTCAGTATAGCTTCTGCATTCATTACTTTAAGAGAAACTTAAATGGTCTCTTATTGGATTGCAATTCAATTTTATTGACTTAAAATAACAGGTTGTGGGTTGAAATGCATTGAAACTTGTTTTAGTTAATTGAATTTAATATCGGCTTAGACGGTTATTTCGTGAAAGCCCAAGTCTGAAAGGAAGTTCAGTTGAATCTGTTCGTTTGTGAATTCTTTTTAAAGAACATTTGTAATTGACTTTTAGACTCAAATATAAAAATTAGATGGTACTGAAAACTGGACGAAATGGCAGCGGCAGTTAAAATTATTGCTTCTGCATCATGATGTTCTGGATTCCTTTACCGGCGATCGTGTTAAGCCTAAGGATTCGGGAATTACTGCTTGAACGGAACAGCGGTAAAGCAAGCCTAAAGCTTTCAGAAAGACAGATGCGCTCTCGTAGCTAATATTTGTTGTAAGTATAGATTATACGAATGGTGAATTAACTTCAACATGTGATTAAGTTAGAATTCCGTCAACGATCGGAGTTCTAGACATCATTTGGATCTGCAAATTTTCACTTTCAACAAAGAACCTTCTGTAGATGTTGCCTCGAATATTGCAGTGCAGTTTCAGTGAACTGAACGATGAGTTAGAGTGAGTGGTTAAAATCAAACTATATTACATTTTACTCATGATCAGGATAAAATTAACTCTCCCTATGGATTAATTCGTGATCAATTCGAGATGTGTATGGGAAAGTGCTCCAGTGCAAGAAGGAACAATTCAAAAATTAACTGAGCTATTTCATCTCATTGAAATGAGACCGCCAGGAAAACAAAAGGTACAATCTATTTTGGTAGCTAAACCTTTGTGACTAAGACAATTGAGAAACCAAAACAAGGAAAGACAAAGAAAAAATGTTTCTGGTGTTATAAGATTGCTTACTTTTTAAGGCATTGTTATAAGAAAAATAACTACAATAAACGACCTGAAGGTGATGCATTTGTGTTCTCGAAGGAAGTGCAAGATAAAGATGCATGGCTTGCAGATTTTGAATCTTCTAGCTACATGATTTTCAACACGCTGGTGTGAAGTTTGTTTCATTAGAGAAAAATTTTTGGAAAAAAAGTTGATTATCGAACATGTGGAGAATCAAACTGCTGATATTCTAACTAAGCCTTTGGCACATGTAGAATGCTAGAAATTGTAACAAGCATTAGAACTAAGGGATAAACAATTTTGTTCGAAGGGGAATATACAAAATTCCAATTATAATTCTCCATTTCAACAATGAAATATGAATTATTATTTGTTTTTTTGTATGTATGTCTAATAATTATTTAAACAAATTTATTATTTGTATGTATGTCTAATAATTATGTTCTTTTGACCCTAAATTTTTCTTTTCTGTGAATTCTATTTGTTTATTATTCATCGTACTGGCTTCGCAAATAATTCCATTTTATAATATTGAATTTAATAGCCTTATAATAATAAAAACGGATATTAGATAAAGAAATTATGGCCTATTAGAAAAATTTGAAATGCAGGATCAACAAATGCGATTGAACAACATTCTGTGGATCTTAATCTGCTGTTGCCACCCTTGCTCACTTTATTATGGATGAAGGGAAATGTGGATGGAAATTGTGATAGTTATTGACATTTAATTGAGGTTTTTCCTACAGCTTTCAAAAATTAAAAAAAAAAAGCTTTGTCCATATATAAAACATTTAAAGGAAAATTGTAGGGAGAGGAATAAAGTTGAATAGGAAATAAAAGCATGGGTTAATTTCATGGGACGACAGTCAGTGATATTGAAAGGATGAAAAACTTTTAAGTACTGGATTGTAGCATGGGAATAAGAATGCATTTTTTGCTGAAAATTTTAGTGCATTGTGTAAGGAGCAGTGGAAGAGATTTCATCTAGATATAAATTGTGTAGGAAAATGATATCAAGGAAACGAACGTGAATGCGATAATAGATTACCATAGGATTTTTAAAAGATATGTTGAAACCTGTTTAAGAATCTGAAGAATGAAAAGCTTTTTAAATTTTATATAGAAATGTTTTTAAAATCTTCAATTCCTTGAAAAAATCTTGACATGGTACAGAAAAGGAATATTTTAAAAAGTATAAAAATATTTTATTTGCAAAAATTTGTGTCATAAGCAAAATAATTGGAAATGTTGTAGGCTGTGTTACTGTTTTTTGTCATTTATCTAGTGTCTATCAGATTCTGTTTAAAATTGCTTCATTTCTCCTTACTATATAATCATTGCAGAATTATGAAGGGGGAAAAAAGTAAGCTTACATTTTCCCCTGCTTAATACACATTCATCAGTTCTGTTTTTTGATATAGTTTTATGCATTTACTTTATTTACCGTTAATTATTTTTTAAAAAGTTGGAAATTATTTTAAATTCGGAATGATTAGTAGTATTTTCTTTGTTACAAAAGAAAATCGCCAATAAATCTTGTATGGTTAACATTGAGTATAATGTATTCTAGTATTTTGAAGTTAATGGACCAATTATATTTAGAGAGCTTTTGAATTTATAGCAAATAATAAATTTGCCAGATATTAGAAACAAATTCTATTTAGGATCGCTGATATTTAAGCAAAATAAGGTTTCTAGTATCTCTCCTGATCTAACTTGGAAACTGGTTCCTTATTTTTTCAGATATACAATGGCACACATTTGGGCTTGTCCACCTAGTGAGGGTGATGACTATATATTCCATTGTCACCCTGCTGAACAGAAGATTCCTAAACCCAAAAGGCTTCAAGAATGGTATAAAAAAATGCTTGACAAAGGGATTGTTGACAGAATTGTTCTAGATTATAAGGTATGCATCTTTTTAATTTGGATATTTTGAGATGTTTCAATACAGTTTTAAGTTTAATGTTAAGTTTAAGTTTAATGTTAACAAATGAAGATCAAATATAAAGTAAGCTGTTATTTCTGTTTTCGAAACATAATTTTGAGTAAAGAGCTTTTCATATTTGGTCAATTAAAAATATAATAATCATTGCCATATTGTGTCCAACTATTATCCTATGTGAAGTTAATGCCCTTTGTCACAGTTTGGATTCTTTGATTCTAGTTATGCTTTCTTAAGTTAGTAAATTTTCATTTCTAATCATATGAATTTGTGTTCTGTGGAACATTACCTTTATTAATATATCAGACTTGCGTGGCATTTTTATTTTTGTGTTAATGTGTTATTTTTATTGTCTAGGATATTCTCAAACAAGCTACTGAAGATAATTTGCAGAGTGCTTCTGAATTGCCCTATTTTGAAGGTGATTTTTGGCCCAATGTTCTGGAAGAGAGCATTAAGGAACTTGACCAGGAGGAGGAAGAAAAGAGGAAACAGGAAGCCACTGCAGCTGAAGCAGCTGCAAGAGCTGCTGCTGCTGCTTCTTCAGATGCAAATGGAGAAGGAGAAGATAGTATGGATGTGAGTTCCTTTCTTAAATGAGAAGAATTTAATTAATCATTGTGATCTTCATTTTACGACGAGTGTAACCCAAAATTATTTATTCCTGATGTTAAGGCATTGTGGGTTTCTAATATATAATCACATAAGAACTTTTCGTAAAGTTATCATTTCTTTATTTTAATGATGGGGTGGGAATCAGTATTCTATATAAAACTAGCCGCCTTTGGCGTCCAGCCGGTTCGCTAATCTCAGTGCTCGTTAAAATTTTAATAATTAAATATTTTATGTAATTCCTACTTTAATAGCTTCTTCATTAAAATATTTTAAAACTTCAAATTTCAATTCACTCATAATATTATAAAGGCCTTAAGCATAACGTAATCAGTATCTCTAATTTTCTGTTAGCTCCCGCAGAATTTATGCTTTAAATTAAAGTGGAAAGGATTAATCTGCAATTAATATAATTATATTTTTTACTGAAACAAAGCATTTTTTTATAATGTGATTATTGAAAACAGAGTCACTGGGCATTTAAAACCTTATGGACTCTAAAGAATATCTTTCTTAATTTTTTAATATCTCAAGAATTTGTCAACAAAATTTTCTCAGATTCATCATGAGCAGGTCTATTAATTAACAATATTTAATTTTAAATGCATGAAACTATAAGAAAATAAACAGAATCGTTTGAAATAATCGGTCGAAAACAGGTTAAAAAAATTACTTAAAAAACGATGAACTAACATAAATACAATTTAATTACAAAAGCATGCAACTAAACCTTAAAATAATTTAAGTCCGCATCCGTTGAAAATAGTTGTCAACAATCAGAACACAATGCGCATGCGTGAATTTCTCTACGCCAGGTGGGGTAACGCTATGCAGATTAGAAATTTTTAATTTCCTTCATTCTGTTTTCTTTTAATTCAAAAGTACTTCAGAATGAATCTGAAATATCGATTAATTAACAATGTTTAATTTTAAATAATCGGTCGAAGAATGTTAAGCCTAACCTCATTAGCGTGGTTAAAAAAAACTGAAGCCTTACTTATTTGGCGGTGGGGAAATCAAGTTTGTTTGGCGAGAAAATTAGTTTATTTAATTAATAATTAAAATTCTAATTAAAAATTCAAGAAAAGGGGACCCCATGTGCACATTCCCGGCCTCCAAGGTATAGATGTACTAAATTTGGTGGCTGTAGGTCAAACGGTCAGGTCTGTAGAGCGCCAACACACACACTCGCGCGCGCACATTGAGCTTTATTATAATTATAGATTGCTAAATGTTCTGTTTGACAATCTGTATATTTATCAAACAAATTTTCCAGAATTAAATTTGAGCTTCTACTTGCATTTGAAATATCTTCTTGCAAAATTTGATGTATAAGTGTAATTCTTATTAAAATAACTATAATATTAATTTTTAATAAATAAAAAAATTGTACTATTACTAAATGAATTTTTGCCTTACACGTTTTTTTTACATGGAAATTAATTAGTGTGCTAATTATTCATGCAACTGTGCATTTAAGAAAAAATTTCTTGTAATATAAAGAAATTTAAAACAAAATCAGCTAAAAATTTATTGTGGATGAATTGTAATTTTAAAATTTTGTTGTTATAACATTCAAAAATTTATTATTTTAATATTTTTCAAACTGAGCTTTTAAAATGTAACCATTTCTTGTGTTAATTCAACAGCTCTTATTTGTGAAACATTGTGTCTATAGGAGAAACTGAACTATTTTATCTTTGTAATTGAATTTGTTATCCAGTGTCCGAATTAGAATGAAAAAAATGTTGCTAGAAATTTGCACATAATGGCATTAATTCTCTGAGTAGTTCATTAAATCTATTTGCCAAAGATATAATATTAAAAAAATAATGAAACGAGAAGTAGGCGGGAAAATAAACTATTACTTAAATTGATATTTTTATTCTTCTAATTTTGTTTTGCATATTGATCTATGTATGTGCATGAATATTAAAGTAATTTTTGTTATTGCTGATGTAAATGGAATTATATTCTTATTATTGTTTATTGAACCTTTGCTTGAAGTAACTTTTTCCCATGGCGATGCTAATATGTTCATTATGCATATTAATCTGCTTTTAAAATATATTAACCCTTTTTTAGGGTAAAAAGAAGGGCCAGAAGAGTGGAAGAAACAAAAAATCTAACAAAAGTAAAAATAATCAACGTAAAAACAATAAGAAGTCAACTGTTCCTTACACAGGAAATGATTTATCTGCAAAGATATATTCTACGATGGAAAAACATAAAGAGGTAAATTGTTTTTGTTTTTGAACGTAGGAGCAAGTTTTTCAATGTGAGAAAATATAAATACAATTTATGTGTTGTATGTGATTTTTAATAACATTTTCTTATAATAACTCTTCAGATTCTTTTTTGAAAATTTTTTTAACTTGTCACTCACATATAAAGTATGGATATTGCATGGAATGACATTTTTTCTTCTTTGTTGCCAAAGTTCTTATCCAGTTAAACTAATGAGAAAGCTTAGTTTTTCAGTACTCTATTGCAGATCTTGGTATTTACTGATTCTGTATTGTGTGCCAACTTGTTGATTCTAAATGGTAAATTAAATCAGGCTTATTGCTTGGAAAGGTTAATTTATTTTTCCTGTTTGTTGTGAAAATTGTGTGTGTTTTATTTAATTAGATCATCTGTAATATTTACCCTTTTACCACTTATTTAAGGGAAAAACGAATATAATTTCTGTATAGTATATACCTAAGCATATCTTCATAAAGTAACAGATTTATATGTAAACATTTATTAGCTCCTGTTGCAAGGTAAAAGTATCCAGATGTAAGTGATATTATTTTTATCCACTTTTATTTCATGAAAAATTAAAATTTTTAATGAAATTCAGCTGATTTAGGAAAAAATTAGTTTCAAATGAGTGAGGTCAAAGTTATTAAAGTCATATGTTTGGACCCATGTAGCAGTAAATGTTTCATTTTTTCTCTATTTATATTTGTAGAATATGAAAGGAGTATTAGAATTTGTAAAATTAATATGAATTAAAATCATGTCCGAATATTGAAGTATTTGTTGATCAATGATAAGTTATCTTTTTTCAATCTTTGATTTGGTGAAGCATGGGCAGTGACATTTTCCTGCTAGGCCTTGGGCCGCTGGGCTGAGAAGGGACGACAATGAGTTTGATTTAAAAAAATATCGGAATTTTGTGAATTGTAACATATTGGGGCGATTTTCACGCTTTGTCAAGATCATATTTATTTCATTATGTTCTTTTTTTATTATATTTATATACAATAAGCGTAAGTAAATGTTTGCTTAAATATAATTGTTTACAAGCGTAGATTTTGTGCAGTTGAGTTATAAATTAATAAGTAACATATACATTTTTAAAAATGTTACAATAAGATTTTAATTTAAAATCATTAGCAATTTGATTAAGTTAAAATTGTGTTGCAATGTGAAATAAATTGATTGTTTTAAAAAAGAGGGCCTCATAATGTGCTCTGGCAACGGCCGGGAAAGGCCTAAATCCGTCGCTGAGTGTGAATGCAGTTGTTTTACTGCAAAGAGGAGTTTCCTGGAAGGATGAAGTAAGTTACAATAAGAGCAATGATACTGGAATAGTATTGGAGCGTAGTTCAATAGCTACACATCTATCATATGCATAATTCTGTCGGTCACTTTTTTTTTGTTATTTACGATTGCTTGCTTACATTGTATCAATTTTGTTATGTGTAAATTCATTTGCAGTCCCAAAATGCTATTAATTCTTCTAAAAACCAAAATTTCTTTAAGCATATTTAGTTTTTACCAACCTATTTATCAAATAAAGAAAATTTCTAGAAGGAATTAATTTTAAAAATATAGGGTGTAGGTTCATGCTATTATTATTGAGAAAAAAAAGGCTTTTATAATATTTATTACTTTACTAAACACCAAGGAGTGTTAAATATTGACCTATTTATTTCATATCCATTATATATATAAAATGTAAGCATAATTTTTGAAGCAGAATCGTGGCCGAAGACAGAGAAGAAGACTTTGAATTTTTAAAGTTCGCATTTATTCCATCCCGGAAGGCACGAATTATGTACAAGCAGAAGCACAACACAGAACGACACAAAACAAAATGAGAAAAAGCTAATGAAAATTTTATCTCTATGAATATATACTGTTGAGATTTTAAAAGAGATTTCTGACAGGTGTCAATCACAAGTAAGGGAATCGTAGGGATCTTTTAAAAGAATGTATTTAGATCGACAGTATTTTATCCCTTCACTCGAAGTGTGGGAACCACTGACTAAAGCATTTACACAGGGCTTTTGTTGCATTAAGGTGTACGTACACGCTTGAAACTTGGAAAATCGTTCAAAATATGATTTTTTTTTATTGCTTTAAACTGTTCTCTGATCCTTTAGCTTTCAAACGATACCAAGATGTTGTCAATATTCGGAATATTTCTCGAATTATAATTATTTTTCTTGAGGTACTTTCACTAAAAACTCTAGTTTCGTTTTTTTTTTTTTTTTTTTTTTTTTTTTTTTTTTTTTTT
>JAPMOR010093645.1:456442-467151 GCA_026543865.1 Argiope aurantia | reverse complement strand
GTGTCAGAAGGATTCCTGAATTTTGATCTTTATTTTAATAAAAATGTTAAAAACATTTTTTTTAATGTGTGTTTTTTGATTTCAATTTGTGTTTATTTTTAAATTATAGGAAGCCAAGTGTCCAGTTCCATATTGTTTGAACATTAAGCATAAGTTAAGGCAACAACAATTGCAACAAAGATTACAGCAGGCCCAGATTCTTAAACGACGTATCGCAACTATGCAGAATCGAGGAATGTCTGGTTCAGTGCCATCATCCAGTCCTGGGAATTCTAGTACAACAAATCAGCCTTCTCCAGGTGCTCAGTCTCACACTTCACCTCATCCTCCACAACCAGGAGTGGGCATGAAACCATCAACTGGACCTCCGGTTGGGGCTTTACAAGCTGTTCAACAAGTTCAGGCGGCAGCTGCCAGGCAAACAGCACCACATATGGTTACACCTGCAGTAAATTACGGTAAAGGCAATCCTGTTGTCAGTCCACCTACTCCAAATCCTAATTTAATTGCTACACAACAACAAATGCAAGCTCAGATGCAAAAGCCTATTACACAGATGTTACCTGGTGTGCCTAATCGTATGATAGGAATGGGAAATGTTACATGTTGGGGAGATAACTCTAATTACACTCAAAGTCCACAACCTCATCAAAGTCCTCAACCTCAGCCTCCTCAGCCAATGGGTCTAAGACCACAGTCTCAACTTATGGGACCTAGTGGAATGACTAATTCCATGGCTAATACTGTGACAACAATTGGGCCACCGCAGGTTATGCCCAACCCCCCTGGACCATCTTTAAACATGCCTAGGCCTACTACACAAGCATTGCAACAGTTACTTCAAACATTAAAATCACCTACTTCTCCTCAACAACAACAACAAGTGCTAGCCATTTTAAAGTCTAATCCTCAACTTATGGCTGCTTTTATCAAACAAAGAACTGCTCAACAGCAGCAGCAACAACAACAACAGCAACAGCAAATGTTGTTAAATGAAAATAGTATGATTGGACCTCCTCCTCAACCTAATGTTTGGTATAAACAGCAACAACATTTACTTGCTATGCAAAGGCAACAACAACAGCAGCAGCAACCTAATCAGTTTCCTCATCCTCAGCCGCCTATGTATGCTCAACGTCCAAGAATGCCTATGCCAATGAATTTTGGTCACCAGCAGGGTTTTCAGACTGATAATACTCAATTCCAGTTCCAACAACAGCCCCAACAGATTCTTATGCAGCCTCAAATAAAACAAATGGCTTCACCCACTCATCCTCCCATAAGTCCTCAACAAGGTATTCTTAATCACCCACAAGGACCAGTTCCGTCTCCTCAGCAACAACTAATGCAACAAGTGAGATCTCCACCACCAACTGCTGCACAATTAGCACAAACTGTTCGATCACCCCAACCTATAGCATCACCAAGGACTCAAGCGAATACTCCTCAAAATCAACCAATTCCTTCTCCTAGGCAACAGCCCACGCCTTCACCTCATTATCCTGCACAAACCCAGTCTCCTCACCCAAGTCTTTCTGTTGGGACCTCAGGACTAACTGGTCCTGATCAATTGACTACTAGCAACGACATGATGCTTACACATCTTGCAAATTCAGTGTCTTCACATTCTAGTATAGCCAGTCAGTTACAAAGTCCCTTAAATCAAGAACTGGGGCTCTCATCTAGAGACAATATAGACTTGACTCATTTGACTAGAGAAGAGCAACTTGATAAATGTGTTGAAAATTTATAACGAAATTCTGTTAATCTCTCTCTTTACATCATTTATCTTTTTATTCGGCTATATAAAAACAAAGAAACACCAGGTTTTTGGTCACTTTTATATCCAGCTCTTAAGTTATTGCTTGTGAACTTGATAAATTTTCTGATTCTAAAGCAAATATAATTTTTGTATTTAAAGAATTTGTAACTTATAACAGATGAAATGTTTTGTACAGTTAAATATGTTTTACTTTGCTTAGATATAAGTCGGCCTACCATATTTTAGTTGAAAATTGCGAACCAGCAGTGGGTAACTGGCTTAATACCAAATTTTTATTATTATTATTATTGATTGTTTATTGTGATCTCGCAAGGTCTTTTATATAAAGTATTTAAATGCTTTTTATTATGTTTGTACAGTCATTTGTGAACAAGTAAATTATATAACACGCACATCATATCATTTATTAATAAAAAACATACCTCCTATGTTCATAAAGCTATAACAGCAATGTTTTATTGCTAAATGGTAGTTGGATACTTTACTTTTGTGATATCTGAAGATGGAAGGGACTGACTGCCTGCTATATTTGTGATTTAAATATTTTTCTTAGAATTGTCATTTATCATCTCATCATTATTGTAACATTCCAAAAAGTTAACTGTATAATTTGAAATATCAATTTTTTTTTTTCAGAAATATGAATAAATTTTTAAATGTTCAGAAGTGTGTATTGTGTATATATACACATGTATATCAATTCTGTATTCAAAGCTCTATAAACAGACTTGATTGCAAATAGAACTATAAAACTGAAATTTTATAATACATTAAAGGCTTATTAAGTTGCAGTTTCACTTGCATTGTTTAATCGCTGTTGAAACTGATGAGATTAATTTAATTTGATCATTCAAGATGTTTCAGAAATATTTATCTAACTAGTATAAGTATTCAGCCCAGACTTGCGCCTACTGGACATTTTAAATGCACTGTCTAACACGACATGCATATTCAGTGTACAAATGTGTCCAATCTATAAATTTCATTATTACATTGTGCATTTCTGTTCTTGTCCATACCTACTTCATTTCTCTAGCCAATTATTTTGCCTTTTATCACTGCATAGAGCTGTAACAAGAATGTGTTCTCTTAATTAGGTAGTTTGTCATTTCTACTCTATTTTTTAAAAAGTATTCAGAGTTTTGAGACACTTTGTGTATACATGTATATGTATGCTCTTTGCACATACTTAAAACTATGCATTGTAGATTAATTCACTTAACTCATAATCATTTTAATTAGAATTTTCATCCTACTATTTCATTAAAATATGTATGCATGATAAGACTTGTTAAATTTTTTAATTGACAAAGTCATAAATTCTCAGAGCAATAAGTCATTAAGAAATATTTCATAACTTAAATGTAAATAATTCTAGAGCGCCAGCAATAATATAACTTATTATTTGTTAATAAAAAAAAGTATTTGATGTGTTATGCGTTAAAGTTGAATTTTTAATGTGAAACATGAAAGCTTTTAATATTCTGTTGGGAAGGCAAATAGTTTTTTTTTAATTTTTAAAGAAATTTTAGTATTTCATAGCATTATAGAATTGGCAATTGAACATTTTTTGATAGTGGATTAATTATTAATTAATTAAATATTGTTTAGAACTGAGAATAAATTATTGCAATTAACTTTTTGATTTCTGTTACAATAAGACTTGCTATATTGAGAGTAACTTTTGAATCCATGATTATTTGCTTTTTTTTTTTAAACAAAAATGTACAAAATTTGTTAGAGTACCTTTTTATTTTGGGAGTTGGGTCTTCTACAGGAAGCTTAAAGTTTTATATTTTAAAATTTATTGCAGGTTCATTGTTTGTTGAAACATAAGAAATTATTTATTTTTTCAGTTTTAAAACTGATTTTTGTGCATTATTTCATTATTCATTGCAATCAGAATTTAAAGCAAACATTGATCAATGAAGTTATTTGTGTTATAGTATAGAAATTATATTTAGAACATTAAAAGAAATTAATTTTATTTATTGTATTTATTTTATACTTAAAAATTATTGTTGATGTTGAGTGTGATTAATCTGGATATATTTGGTTTCAGAGGAATCCTAAGACATAATTTATGGTTGCTTTTCCAAATGTATATTTTTTATTTAAATTGCTCACTGCTCAATGTTTATGTGCATCTGAAAACACTTATTTATATACATGTACTTGTAAATAAAGGAATGGTTGTGTGTACTTTGTTGATATTGTAATTCAGAGAAATGGAATAGATTAGAACGAATTAATTTAAGGTTAGATGTACAAAATTGTAAGTCACGGTGAGAGAGACAAAATATTATTGAACCTCCCAAAGATATGTACAAATTTAATTATACCCACCTTTGTTAAAATTCATTGACATGCTTTTGACCAGTATACACAATATTACCTTGGTTTTGAAAGTGTGTATATTGGCCAAACATTTCACTGACAGATTATCTTTGGTTGGGATGAAATGTTGCCATTTGTTATAATGTCTCATAATCACATCTAATTGTACATAGCTATCTGTTATGTCCATGATATAATGTTTTTTGTAAATTTTGTAAATATTTGACAGTCATTTTGAAAGAAATCAAGGAATGTTAAATCTTTTTACCATTAAGCTGTATTTTGTTTCTCTGTAAAGACCATTTGTGTAATCATTGTACATAGAGCATGTTCAATTTTACAAAGAAAGAAAGTCTTGTAAATATATAAATATATATTATATTATATTAGGGAACAGATAATTATCATGTTCAAGTGGTCTTTTACATATGAAAGTGAGAACTGTATTAAGTAGCTGTCATATATATACATAAATATATATATTATATTTCCCCCCATCTGAAATTATCACTGCCAGGATGAAATTTTTGTACATAACGGACAACATTAATTATTCATCATATATCCTGCTGCAAGTGATACTTGAGCTACTCATACAGTTAATGATATGTAATAAACTATATTATGCTCTTATATTGTTGTTCAACTTATTGGAGCTTTGTGTCCTCTTGATAAAAATAGTAAATAGCAATGATAAAGATTTTTTCCTTTAAAAGATTGAAGACTATATGTTGAAGTTATTCAGTACTTTTCACTTTTTTTAAGGGAGCCAAAATGTCATGTACACATGATTTATTTCATGGTAGAATATCTATACCATTTGCTATCTAAAAGGTTAAGGGGGAAATACGAAATTTGCCTCTTCGGTGCTGTAATTGAAATAGCATCTGACCTTTTTGCACTTGTCTTATAGTTAGTATAACGCGGTATTGCTTGAAAATGCACCATAAAAATTAATTTAAAAGATAATAAAATTTTTATGGCAAATACTTTTATCATACTTTTAAAAATGATTCATAATTTAAATTTCTGTGAACTGCTGAATGACAATTTGAAACTTGCAAATTAATATTATGTTATCGAGGACCATTATAACTTGTTATATACATTAAACATCTCTTGCTCTGAGAACTTTCAAAACGGCAATGTATTTGTAAACCATCTAATCCAGAAATGGATAAACTAAGAGGAGGCAAATAAAACTTCTTATAAAACTCGAAAAAGTATTAAAAAATTCTTTAATACTATTGCAATGAATAAAATTTGATTGCATTTCTAAAAGCTATGTTTTCTGTAAGTATAAAATTTCTAGTAACTAAATTTGTATTTTTGTATTTGCGCTTCTCCGTAATTAAAAAAAAATATGTTTTATCCAACAAACATTAAAATTCAGGAACTATGACTGAAGAATATTTACTTTTAAAAAAGCGAGTTGTAATAAAATCTTTTTCTAATGATTTCTAAATAAGTTTGATATTTTCATTATGTAGCTTATTGCTACTTAGAAATATTTCGGAAATATATTATTACATCGACCATTGTACTATTGATAATAAGTTTTCTTGTAATGGAACTAAGCGAGCTTTGAAACAAGTTTCCTTTTAAAACCCGTTAATATCTGCATTGATTTGCCAACCCTTATAAATTTGCTGCATTTTTTGATAAAATACTATCTTTTTTTTAATAGTCTTTCTTAACACAGGTTAAATATTTATCAAATGAATTAAATTTGTCAAATTCACTGAAAATTTTAAACTTGCTTATTTTTTTGGTTTTCCTTGCCTGTAACCAGTGTTGGACTTTGGAAACAATTTTGAAAGTACGGTTCCCAGGTAACTTGCATTAAAATTTTTAGAATAATTTTTTACATAAATATATCAAGAAATTTAATAAAAACAATTTTGAAATATCACTTAATGCTGTCATGAGAAGTGGATTTTTTAAAAAAAGTTGTTCAAAAGAATGCTGTAAGTAATAAGGATTTTTATCTCTTCACTCGGAGCGTGTGAAAATGCTGAAGCCATCAATTTTCTAGAGTGCGTGTTAAAAATAATTAAATAAAAAGTTGGAATTGGTTCAGGAAATAAGAGAACATTTTAGAAAGATGTTAATATGCACTAAATTAATATAATAATAGGGAAATTAATTAGGATTTGAATTAGAATTTAAAATATGTCATATATATATCGTGAACACATATTGGAGTAATTTAGATTTTCAGAATATTTATTGTAACAAATTAAACTTTTATGAAAGAATCATTAATGCAACAAATCAAAATGAAATAATGAAAAGAAGTGAACTTAGCTTATTCGACGCTGACAGGGACAAATTAAATTTTTTCAAAAATTTGAATGGAAGCTTTAATTAGAAACGAGAACTACAAGAGAAAATAACACTTAAAACTGAAAATTCCGAGATTCATTCTCAGCATTTAATTTAATAGATTCATTCTTAATACTTAATTTTTCTTAGTGAATTAAAAAAAAAATGAGGCAAAAATATGTTTTGCATTTAAAAAAAATTAATATTTTTAACGATTTTAATAAACTTGCTTATTTAACCCTTAATTCTTTTTATTGGACACAATGTACCGTAATGAGTTAAGGATCACAAGAATTTACTTATTCATGATGACTGAGGTCACGAAATACGGGCCCTCAGTCATCATGAATAAGTAAGTACACTGTGTGGCCAAATTATTATGACCACTTGACATTTATATACAAATCGGCTAGAACTTCGTGTTGATGCAGCTAGAGGGCGAGAGAGTTATAAAAAGGGAATGTATGACAAGTGAAGTATTAATTGCGAAGAAATGAGCGAAGTACCTAATTTATCCGAGTTTCAACTTGTATCAGCAATATGCCTGCACCTGTGAAGCGTTCTAGAGCAGCGTTATTAACCTTTACAGAAAACTGGTCAACGTCAGGCTTGTGGTCCTCTCGAACTTTTGAATGCTCCATCTGAAAGAAGATTTGCAAGAGTTGTTTAATCCAACAGAAGAGCTCAAGTACGTCAAATTGTGTGGAATCTTAATCAAGCAGTAACTTTAAAGATTTCTGAACTAACTTTTTGCCGCACTTTACATTGTACAGCTGATGGAAGCCGACGACCTGCTCGAAAACCTCTTCTATTTGCTTTGAACAAGCGCTAACGTCTCCAGTTCGCAAAAGAGGACAAGAATTAGATTGTAGGTAAGTATAAAAGTGTCATGTGATCCGATGAATCGTGTTTTCAATTACACCATACAGGTGACAGGGTGCGAACATGAAGAAAACATGGTCCCATTTGCATTGCCACAACATTTCAAGCTGCTGGAGGCAATATTGTGATGTGGAGGAGGTTTTCTTGGCATTGTATGGATCCTTTGTTTACTGTGGAACAACGTTACTCGGATCAAGTATATTCTGATATCATAATGAGGTCCCCGTCAAATGCACCCTGCCGTAAAGACTTCATTATCCGCAGATGTTTCGAACAGCATGATAAAGACTTTACCTAATTGGACAGATTTCAATCCAATTAAGAATCTGTGGGATGAGATCAAACGGACCATATTTTAATCCAATTGAGAATCTGTGGGATGAGATCAAACGGAGCATCAGGCAGTTGGATTCAATACCATTAAAACTGGAGGAACTGGAAAGTGCAGTTCATCGGATATGGTCTCAAATTCCTCATACCATCTACTAGTATCTCATAGAATCCATTCCCAGAAGATTCCAAACAGTACTAAGGGTAAAAGGTGGTCCATCATTGTATTAAGGGGTGGTCATAACAATTTGACAACTCAGTGCAAATAACCAATAAAAACAATTCAGAAATGTTTTCTTTTTTTTTTACAATTTTTATTTCTGATTAAGAAAATAATTTTAAGATTATTAAAATTCAGTATTATAAAAAGGATTAAATTAGGATGCCATTATGATAAATAATCAACACACACTAGAAAAGAACAGCTTAATGTCGGATGTAGAACATAATTATTGACATGAAAGTGAAATGCAAAGACAGCTACAGTTACATTTATTCATTACTACCGTTAAATATGCAGTTATAATAGGAATTTTGTTTGTACTATTTAATATTCCCTCTCAAGCGAAGCTCTTTCCTTTCTGTCCTTATTCTTGTCACAGTCTGTGGAACTGGAAACAGTCTATAACTGCTAAAGGAGTACTTTAATCTGGATATCAGCAATTGAATTCTTATTCTTCAAGTGTTCAATAAGGAACTTACCCTCCTGAAATTTCTCTTTAATGAAGTGAAATTTCACAGCAGTATGTTTCTTCTTATAGTATTCTGGGTTATACATTAATTTTAAAACCTAGCGTTATCAACATACGGCACATCATTTGTTGCACCAATTTCACTGCATAATATACTGAACCAAATACATTCTTTTGCACTTTCACATGCCACAACATATTCAACTGCAGTAGTAGAGAGGATAGCGATATTTTATTTTGGGCTTGTCAAAGATATGGCAAAGATAAGTAAATTTATTAATTACACCAGTTCCTGAATGTCTGTTTATGCTATCACTTTCTTAGTTAACATCACTGCAGATTTTCAGTTTCCTAGTTGAATGATCACTTTTATATAGTAATTCTTAGTCCGAAGTCCCCTTCAAATATTTGAAAACTCGTTGTACAGAGTTCCAGTTTGAGGCTTTTTCTGACAATATAATGTTTTAGGCACAATATTTACTGAGTAAGCAATATCAGATCGGGTAGCAGTGGCTAAATACATTAGACTGCAAACGATAGAACCCTAACGATGCGTCTCGATACAGCACTTTCTCACCAATTTTCACCTGAGTCATGTCTTTCACATGGAGGAAGACCTTCATCCTCATAATTTGCTACAAGAAGCTTACTTATCCTGTTTATTAGCATGAACAAACATGGATGAGAAACAAAAGATTTCATATTTTCACTTTGGATAAAATTCACAAATTGTTTGTCCCAGCAGTGTGGAGCTTGCTTTAAACCATACAAACATTCCTTGAGCTTGCACATTCTGCTAGATTCATCATTGTAGCTCTTCGCCTTTTTCATGTAAACTTCCTCCTTTAGTTCTTCATATAAGACTGCAATTTTCATATCAAACTGCAAGAAGTGTAGATTTTCATTTGCTGCTGTATTTATAAGCATTCTGACTGTGCCAAACCTAGCTACAGGAGTAATTGTCACATCACAATCAATACAATGTTTTTGAGGATGTACTTTTTTCTACTAATATGGCTTTATACTTTTCAATGAAACCATCACTTTTTCTCTCATTTCGCAGGACCCACGGGTTTCTTACAACTTTCTTGCTTTGATGCAATTCAACCAGAACCCTGTTTAGTTTTCTTCCAAAGAATTCATTTCCTCATACATAGCTTGTTTCCATTTGTCGGCATCATCTGAGGACATTGCTGAGGCATGAGAATCTCGAGTAGAATATTCTGTTATTAATATGTAATTCTGCAAGTACAATGGCTTTTAAATTTCCCTTGTGGCACGACCTTGCAATAATTCACTATTCACAGTGTTCTCACATTCCTCTGAAATTTCTTTTTGAGTTTCTGAATCTGAAGATTTCTTACATCTACAAGTAAAATAATATAAACATTTTTGTCTAATTTTGCATCGGTCACACTTGCAAGCATAGTTTCAAGCATATCTCGACTTAAAACAACCTCATTATTTTTGGACCATAATTTATGGCCGTCCTTGTCACCACAGTCCAACCAGGTGATCTCTCTTATTTTTGGAACCCCATTTTCTCCTCTGTTGCTTTGGAACGTGGATATAACATTCGGAGACAAAAATTCGTAAGTGGTCAATGCATGGTTTTTCTTTGTTGAGTCATACTTCATAAGGGATCTTATCAGGTACAAGTTTTTTTTTTTTCAGTTCTAATTAACATATAAATCACAGTGTTAATTTCTTCAGGCCATAGCTTAATTGGAAGTTTTTTAGTATGAACAAGACATCGAGCATATTCTACTAATCTACGATTTCTCCTTTCAGCAGCATCGTTTTGCTGCGGTGGGTATGTCATTGAAATTCAGGTAATTATTCCTTTAGCTGCAATGGAAGTTTTAACCTCAGAATTATTAAATTCTGCCGCTCCATCATTTAACAACTCTTTTATTAACTCTTTAATTCTATATCCATCTGTTGCAGACTCACTGATAAATATTTTTAGACAATTCACAATATCCTACTTTTTACTGATGAAAACGATGCTCTGCGAAATTTTCTAAGTCATCTGTAAATTCATCATCTCATTCAGAAAAAAGTATAGAGTAACAGCAAGAGATATTTTTTTGCATGGGACCGCAGATATCTATAATGCTGTGCAAAACTTAAGCAACAGGTATGTTTTTTACCATAACTTCACGAGAAATCATCTGAGAGACATGAAATTCAGAAATGAGACACAGCATTTTGTTCTAAAAGAATGACGAAAGCATAGTTGCGCAGAAATGAATACAATGCATACAGTATGGAATCAAATAAAAAAAAGGCTTTATTGAACTCATAGTATCGTTACACATGATTGTCTGTCCAAGAGGAAGAACAGCAAGCAGATGTTC
>JAPMOR010093645.1:439529-456042 GCA_026543865.1 Argiope aurantia | reverse complement strand
GAACATCTGCTTGCTGTTCTTCCTCTTGGACAGACAATCATGTGTAAACGATACTATGAGTTCAATAAAGCCTTTCTTTGATTCCATACTGTATGCATTGTATTCATTTCTGCTCAACTATGTTTTCGTCATTCTTTCAGAACAAAATGCTATATCACATTTCTGAATTTCATGTCTCTCAGATAATTTCTTGTGAAGTTATGGCAAAAAACATACCTGTTGCTTAAGTTTTGCACACCAGTGTACATACATCAGTTTACCACCTACTATTGTTTGATTTCTTCTGGTTCTAAAAGTATCCCTATGTTGCTTGTCAAGCATGCAACTCTTCCAGAGATCATTATTTGCAAAGAATCAACAACATGTTGCTTCATAACATTCATAACATGATGTTTATTTTGATGACAAAGGCATAGTATCTCCCATTGCTATTAAAACATCAGCTGATTCACAGGCATTACAATTTTCAACTTTAAAGCATAGAGTCCGCGTGAGGTTCTCTTTCCTTCGAAGCGAACATGGCCGTCTTTAGATAAGTAGAATCGTTTTTATTTACTTTGAAATCAAAGCCTTTATCAACAGCTTTACTGACAGAGAATAAATTTCTACTCACTCTGGGTACAAACCAAACATAATTCAGATGATTATTTTCCCACTTGCTAGACATACACATTTTAACATTGACAATTCCTTGATAAAAGGCAAATATAGTTTCTTTATTTCCTATTTTAATCTTCTTTGGTGATATGTTAATACGGAGGGAAATACCCTTTGTAAAAAGTCATGTAGCTAGAAGCATCAGAATCTACAAGTCACATATCTTGCGCTTCTTTGAAGCACACTAATGAATCAACTTCAGCTCTTTTATTGCAGCTATTTTTCTCATAACACTGCCTTGCAAAATGCTCAGGATAGTGACACTTGAAACATTTCTGCTCTGTGTTTTCTTGTTTTGGTTTTTAATTCTCTTAGTTACCGAGGTTTTAGCTACAAAAGCAGAATGTTCACCTAGTTTTCCTGGCGATTTCATTTCAATGAGACGAAGAATCTCTGTCAATTTTAAAGTTGTTCTTTCTTATACTGGTTCTTTGTTGAAAGTGAAAAATTGCTCCATTTGTCGATCCAAACGCTGTCCAGAACTCAGCTCGTAAATTGAAATCAACTTGTTTCAAGTACTTCTATCTTAATCGTATGTTGAAGTTAATTCAACATTCGCATTATTTATACTTGCAACAAATATTAGCTGCGAGAGCGAACTGTCTTTTTGAAAGCTTTAGACTTGCTTTATCGCTGTTCCGTTGAAGCAGTGATTTCCGGATCGTTAGGCTTAACACAATCGTCGGTAATCAGATCCAGAACATCGTGATGCAGAAACAATATTATAACTGCCGCTTCCATTTCGTCCAGTTTTTGAAGTTAGCCAATTTTTAGACTTTCGTCTTAAAGTCCACTACAAATGGTTTGTTTTTTAAAGAATTCACTAACAAAACAGTACAATTGAACTTCCTTTCACATTTAGTTTTTCACAAAGTAACCAGTCTTAGCTGATATTAAATTCAATTAACTATCACAGTTTCAACGCATTTGAGCTCATAATCTGTTATTTCAAGATTATGAAATACAATACTTTAAAAAGGAATAAATTAGAAAGGCATTATGTTGAATAATCAATGCACACTGTAACAGAGCAGTTTAGAGTCAGAAGAAGATCATATTTACTGGCTTAGAAGTGAATCACAGAAATAGTTATATTTATTCATTATAAAATAAACAAATAAATAGACAAATCAACAAATTCGCAGAGGCGATATTTTTGGATTATATTTGTAGGAAATTCAAGGTATCAGGGGAAAAAATTCAAATTAACTATGTTGCACTATAATGATACGGATTTAACTAACATTTTTCACTGCAGGTTTAGGATAGAATTCGCTACATTATTCATTGTAAACTTTTTCGATGTCGTTTTACTTTCTAGATTAATTCTGCCTTAATTGCCCCCTAGCCACTGCCATAATTCTATTAAGGTCAGTTTACGTACAAATATCTTTTTTCATGTATGTTACAATCCGATGACATTGTTCAATTACATGATTTCAGCAGTGGCAAATTTTGACAACTCGAGACCACAGGTGCTCAGTTATTCTGAAGTCCCTCCTAAGTAAATTGTAGCGATGATAAGAAAGTAATGTGAACATATATTTATTTATTCTTTTAAACTTATCTTTATGTTTAATTTCCCTTAAATATTTGTCATTTAAATTAAAGGCGATTCCTGTGTATGTATGTATGCATACATACATATGTATACACTATATACCAATAAGTAGCTGGACACCTATGATAAAAGAGATAAGCAAAATTTATTCATATGCAATAGCTGGTAGGACCATCACCTGAGACAACTACAGCCTTAACCCTTCGAGGCATGCTTTCCCCAAGTGTTTGGACGATGGACAGTGGTTTTTCCTTTCTTCCACTTGGCTTGGAGAAGACACGCAAGCTCTTTCACCGATTTTGGACGATTGCTGCACCCTTTAATTCGGCGATCCAACTCGTCCCAAAAATTTTCTATACGATTAAAGTATGGACTTTGGGTAGGCTAATCCAGTCGATTCACCCCATTGTCATTATATACCTGCCCATTAGGGTGGAGCGAAAAATCAATTTTTGATTTTTAATTTGTAATAGCGCGGAAAAGTTGCCTTTTGGTGGAGATAAAATAAATTATAAACATGAAAAATATTGAAGTAGGTCTTGAGGTGCCGCAAAAAAGTTAAAATTTCATAAAATTGAAATTTTTGCTACATTTTAAAGTTATTTTTACGAAATAATCAACTTTTGATTTTTAATTTGTAATTGCGCGGAAAAGTTGCTTTTTGGTATAGATAAGAAAAATAAAAAAAATATATATATATTAGAGTATATCTTGAGATGCCGCAAGGACGTTAAAGTTTCATAAAAACACACTTTTTGCAACCTTTTAAGGATTTTTGTGTGCCTCGATTATGAAATAAAAAACTTTCATTAGGCATTGTTATATGAATAAAAGTATAAAAACAGTTTTACTATTGCACTGGCATGGCACTGAGTCGTCGCCGGAGCGGTTGTTATTGAGGTAAGGCGAAGATTTATCTGCGTCCGGTGACAAGGACAGAGCTGGTTTCAAATCAGTAACTTTGCTGTGTTCAGTTGAGTTGGAGTCTCCCTTCCGTCTATTGTGTGTAACTGATTAACGTAACTGATTTGTTAGTTTGTGCTTGTGTGCTTTGCTTTGAGTAAAAATGGCCCATTTTAAATTAGTAAAGAGAATACAAAATCGGAGTCCAAAATTTTTGGGGGAAATTTAGTGATTTTCTTGAAGTTGAACACACTACTGACGAATTTAATGCTTCTGTTATATTAGACATAACCTCAAAATTGCTTCAGAGAAGGATACTTCTGTAAACGAAATATGTGACACTTTAATTCCCATAATAAAGCAAATATGGTCAAGAGCTTCTATTCCCGTTGCTTCTAGCAAAGGAATTTCAAAAATGATAAAAGCTTATGATGATAAATGCAGGAATTTATTAAAGTCTAAAAGTAGAAAATGTCCAGATGAGTTTAATTTCAGTCTCACAGAATTTACAAAAGAAGTTAGACATTTATTTGATATTGCAAACTTGTATTAAAAAAAAAGTTCAGTTATGGAATAAAAAGTTCTAAAAGTCCAATGCTCTAACAAAAAAATGGTTATAGATAATATTGATATTGATACCACAAGCGCTTTGAGGAAGAAAGAAGCAAGAAAGAGTGAAGAACTACAGAGAATACTTGAGTTTAATCAAGAACGGGTAAAACATACTAGTGTATCAGAAACGATTACTGCTGACAATGACAACACTGAAGAACAACATTCTTTACAAAAAGAGGCAAGCCAACCAGATCCATCAAATAGACAAGAAGCGATAAAATTAATAAGTGCCTGTGCGGTTTTATATTAAGTTAAAACTTTATACAGAAGACATCTGAAGTCGAACCAAATAGTATAGGGGACTCGGTTATCGACTTTTCCTGGCTTCATTGTCACATGCAAGCCGTGGAAAGAGCTGTGAGATTGGTGGCCAAATCAACTCAAAATGTCTGTGGCTCAATCGGAAGATAAGGATACATAAGAGAAAAAATTGACTCATGTGTGAATATGCCAAAATTTAATTTAAAAAACTGTTTAATGTGGCAATGAAGTAGAAACAAACATTTTGCAGCTGTGGCAATTGTAATCAATAAGGATACAGAAGTAAGAAATGTAAAATTGGACATAAAAATATTTTATTATCATTATTATACTTTGTAATTAATAATTTTTCTAATTGTAATGCTTATATATGTATTTAAAATCATTTTTTGTAACATTATATGAACGAAAAATTCATAAAAATATTTTATCAAATTTTATAATTTTTCAATTTTTTTTACAAACTTTAAGCTTTTTTCGTCACATTGAAATATTTGTATTGCAACCAGAATTTTTTAAAATTCTTTTTGAACCTAAAAGCTAACTTTTCACGACTATTGCCAAACTAAAATCTAAGAAAAAATTTTAAAGGCCCTTTTTAAAAATTTGCATTTTTCAACTTTTTAAGAAATTCCAAGCTTTTTGAGTCAGCTCAAGATAATGTAATATTGCAACCAAATTTTGAAGCATTATTTTTGAACCTAAAAGGCAACTTTTCCGCACTATTACCAAACTAAAAATCTAAAAAAAAGGGCAATTTTTGATCCACCCTACTGTTTATAGTGGACCTCGCAACATGACAAGTGGCGTTGTCATCCTGCAAATAACAATGATCCAATCAGTTAAATTTCCACAGCGAAGGAAGTATTTTTGAGTTGAATAGTGGAGTAGAAGTCGGCATTGAGCTTACCAGGAATTGGTATCAAGGGTCCCAGTCCATACCATGAGAAACATCTCCAGATCATAATTCCATTCCGCCAAACTTTACTGTCGGCAGAATGCATAAGCCCAATCCATACTCTGCCATCCGACTCGTAGAAATTTAATCGTGATTCAACAATCCAGAGAACCTGTTTTTATTAATCTACAGTCCAATTTCGAAGTGCCTTTTTACCACCTCAACCGAGAAGCATGGTTGGATTTTGTAATCAAAGGCTTATGAACGGCAGCATGTGCATGGAAACCAAGCAAATGTGCTTTCTTGCGGATAGTATTTATCGTAAGAGCAGTCCCGGATGCTTGTAGGAATTCCTGAAGTATGTAGGCCTCGGTTTGGTGCGGTTTTTGCAGAATTTCTTTAGGCAGCACTCGTTTGTCGTTATCTCTTAATTTCGTGGGTCTGTTTGGGCGAAGCACATTTTGAAAATTGCCACTCACCTTCCACTTCTTAATCACAAAAGCCACTGTTGATTTTGGAATGTTTGATTCATTAGATATGTTCCTTAAGGATCGGCCATTTCTATGATATCCAGCAATTACACCTTTCTCGAAGTCAGACAGCTCTGAATTTCGTGGCATCTTGCATGTGACTGATGCCGAAGACGTGAGATAGATTAGGATCGTAGGTATCCTCATTTGCACGTGTGTCCAAATGCTTGTTGGTAGATAGTGTATATATCGCAGATTCATCTATAGCTATTTTTCCTTCCCCTTCTACTAAGCCTCAAAAGGAAAAAAAGAAAACGAATATGATGTACAATTTGTAGCGCTTTTGTCTCTTTTGTTTCCTCACCCGACTTTTCCACCAGTTACATATTTTACTCTAAAAGCTAACCTAATGACAGATATATCAAATAAATAAAGTTTTTACTTGTTTTTATTTTTTATTCAAAATTTTTTATATTAAAGATTCTTTCTGCTTTTGCATATTTTGTGAATGGGATAGTTTTTAGAGTGTCCATTCCCAAATTTTGATTTAAAGAGGAATAAAAAACAAATTGGAAAGAAATATTCTTTGCAAATTATTTTTTGTTTTTCTTTATTTATGTAAAAAATTGACTTGAGTTCATAAATCAACGACCTTTCATGAACTATAATTATATTCATTATAAACCAAAAATTATTAAGGGAAAATTAGTACTCTTTATATTCCTTCCGAATTTCGAATGGAATAAACAGTGTCAATATCCTTTGTCCGAAAGACTGAATAGCATTTTCTATTGTATTTCATATTTGTATGTTAATTTTACGTGTTGATTTTTTAATAAGAATGCATATTAAAAATAGTTAAATTAATAAACACTTCATTTATTTTAAATTTATTGTTAATTATTGATAATAATTTAAAATTAACAAACTCAATTAATTACTTAAAATTATTGACTTACTAAAATATGTTCACTAAAAGGATTTTTAAGGAAAAAAAATTATAGAACAAGCGGAAAATACTAAAATATTTTATTTTAAACAGAATAAAAAGATGCAAAACTTTTTTGATATAATGTAAATACTTTTTAATTATGGGATTGTACATTTTTAAAATTAAAAACAGTATTATTTCATAAAATTATAGTACAAATATTTTATATTTATTTCTCTATAATTATATTTAAAATTTCATATTGTAACTTTCCTCAGTTTGTCTTATATATATTCTGCTAAAGTATCAATTTTTTACTAATACAGGTACTGTTACCGTTCATCTTGACATTAGTTAATGAGCGCTAACTAATCGCCTCCTTCAAATTACTTGTGTAAACCCTTTGTTTAGTTGATTTAAAACATTGCTTTTATGGAAGCAGTACACATCATTATCCTTCGGTGAATTATTCCACAATTGTGAATCGTGCTATATGATTAGCAAAAATTAATAATGGCTTTAAAAGTCTGTAGTGAATCTTCTATATCTATACATAAAATTTATAGTATAATTACTTCATCTAGTTTTGAAATGATATCGTATACAGTCCAGATATAATTATCAGGTAGTAATACCTGTGCCTTATGTTCACTGGTCATAACAGACAGAGAGTCCAGACATTTTTGATTTATCGACGCCTTATAAATGTCTTTCATTAGCTTCAATTTCGTACATCTTCGTTAATCGTTAACATTTGTAACCATTCGACATCTGTAAATTTTCAGTTCTTTCAATACATTTTAAAAAATTGATTGTACCTAATTATCATGTATTGATTCATAAAAATTCATTGAAGGTATTATTGTTTCTTCATTTATTTTGAGAAACTGTACCACGAAGTATCTAAAATGTACTATTTCATCATCAAATTTATATTCAATGTCTTGTGCATAGTAATTTTTAAATTGTTAAGGGGATTCTTTAATATCAACGTTGGTTATTTTTGGAAAAATGACTAGAAATCCAAATATCGAATTAATTTTATGTGATTCCCCGAAAGTTTGAGAATAGTATATTTGACACAGGCAGATATGTTTTGACATTCAATTTTTCCTTTCTACAACGTAGAATGACCTTCGAATTGCCTCCCAATTCCCACTCCTTTTTTTTATACGTCGGCCTCATAGCTGTTGTAATTCTCTTTCAATAATACTCATTTCTTTCTGGTGAACACCATTTTATTTTCGGACACATATTTTGTGCCTCTTCAGGTAGATTGTTACAGATTAGGACACCACTCACAATTGGATGCCACGTCTAGATCACAGCATCATTCTTACACACACTACGTTCAGATACAAAAAAGAATTAATAAAAACTTTGTACTCGACAGATACGCCATCTATCGGCTTGAAGCTGTAACATTCTCCCCACCTTGAAACCCCAGGGTTTCAAGAGATTACAATGTTCAATAACATAAACAATATCACAACTTTTACACAAACATAATAATCAATATCTTTAAGAAAAAAAAATCAAAACTTACAAATTACAAAATTAAATATTACAAACTAATTATGTTCCAGAGGCAATACACAAATTTTAGAAATGGCTCTTTTACAAGTACTAGACTGCGTTTTAATCTTAACACGGATTTTCTTACTATCACCATAATGAATTTTAATTATCCTACACATAGCCCATTTATAACATGGCAAATTGTCTTCGATTAATAACACTAAATCTCCTAATTTTACATTATTTTTGTCAAACATCCATTTAGATCTCTGTTGTAATTGACTTAAATAATTACGATGCCAAAATTTCCACATATATTGTAAAAGTCTAGTTACCTTTTGCCATCTCTTGAGATGACTTTCTTTTAAATTTGTCAAATCAGGCTCATTTAAAGAAGTTAAAGACCTATTTACTAAGAAATGTGCAGGAGTAAGAACCTCAAAATCGTCCTCGTTAGCTGAAAAGGAACAAATTGGTCAAGAATTCAAAATTCCCTCAATTTGCACAATTATCGTTAAGAACTCTTCATAAGTTAAGTTTAATCCCTTAACAACTCTTTTTAGATGGTAATTAAATGACTTTATAGCTGCCTCCCAAAGACCGCCAAAGTGTGGTTATCTTGGTGGAATAAATTTCCATTCAATGCCTTCTGCAGCTAAATAGCCTGCCAGCTTTTCATCTGGTTGTCTAATCATTTCATAAAGTTTTTTAATTTCTCTATTAGCTCCTACAAAATTCTTAGCATTATCTGAAAACAGTTTCGCACATTTACCTCTTCGAGCCATGAATCGTTTTAAAGTCGATATAGAGAAATCAGAAGTCAATTTTGAAACAATTTCTATATGAACAGCTTTAAAACAAAAACATACAAAAATACAAATTTTCTGTAAAGTACCTTTACGCTGGGCCTTATTCTTAATATAAAACGGCCCACAGAAATCGGCACCAGCATAATTAAAAGCAAAATCTGGAGACACTCTTTCCTTGGGCAAATTGCCCATGATTTGAGTAGGCGCAATTGGTTGGGCTTTGAAACAAATGATACATTGATGAACTATTTTTCTGCAGCTATTACGTCCATTTAGAGGCCAAAATTTTTCTCTAACAAGATAGAGCAAAGAAGAAGTACCAAAATGTAAATATTTATTATGAAAATGTTCTATTATAATCACAGTTAATCTATGGCCTTTTGGCAAAATTATCTGATGCTTTTTATTAAAACTAAAATTACTACTACCCAACCGTCCTCCTACTTTCAAAAATCCTTTAGAATCCAAGAAAGGATTCAAAGTTTTTAATTTACTACCAAGAGGCACACAGTGGTGTTTTTGGAGACTACTGACGTCTTTGGCAAACTCTTGTATTTGGACATTTCTTGTATTTAGCATTCAGTGGACCTGTTGTTTTCACTGCTCCTTTTAGGTTCTTGACAAACCTGAAAACATAATTTAAAACACGAACAATTTTACTATAATTATTACTTATATCTAATAGACACTCTAAAAAACTAGGATTATTACAAATGGAAAGATTAATCATAGGATCATTATTCAGTTCAGAGTTCTTTGCAGTTCCTTTCACCTCAAGAAGATATTCACCATCTGAGATACCAGGATCGTCATTGAAGTTTGGCCAGCTACCAGATGAAAGAAAAGACGGTCAATTCCACAAAATGTCCAACTGTTGGATCTTTGAAGGAAAAACTCCTCGTGATATCAATTCCGCAGTATTTTCAGCAGTATTTACATAATCCCACTGGAAGTCCTTAGTATACTCTTGAATCCTAGTGACTTGATTAGCAACAAAAGTTTTCAACGATGTAGGTGGAGTTTTGATCCAAGCAAGCACCACAGTGGAGTCCGAGTACAAATGTATTCCATGAATGTCTAGTTGCAAGGATGACAGAATCTTAACGGTAAGCTTGGAAAGCAGATCAGCTGCACACAGCTCCAAACGGGGGATACTAATTTCTTTGATGGGAGCCACTCGAGAGTTGCTGCATAAGAGTGACACCTTTATCTCACTAGACCTTGACAAAGACCTGGTGTAGACGGCACAACCGTATGCATTGTTCGAAGCATCTCAGGTCTACTTTCAGAGCTTCAGAACATAACACATGACGATCTATGTTTAAATTTTTTAATTGACTCAGTTCAGAACTAAATTTTTCCCACTCTCTATTTAAGTGTAAGGGAACTTCATCGTCCCAATCAATTCTCAAAATCCACAGCTTCTATAAGAACATCTTCGCTGTGATTATCAAAGGTCATAAGAGACCTAAAGGATCAAACAATCTGGATATGTCCGATAGCATTGTTCTTTTTGTTGCAGGTCTCACAATTTTTTGAACACTAAAACTAAGTGTATCCTTTTCAGGATTGAATTGTAATCCTAAAGTTTTTAAAGTTGCTGAGTTAGGGTTATAGAAATTGTATTCTCGGTCCGACGTTGGAACTTTTTGTAACAGAACAGGATTATTTGAGCTCCACTTGTGAATCTCCATACCAGCTGATTTTAACAAATGTATTAACTGGTCTTGTAGTTCAATGGCAGAAGATAAATCCTCGGTACCACTGAGTATATCGTCGACGTAAATATCCTTGCCAGCAGCAGCGGCTAAAGGATAATTGTCCTGCTCATCACAGCATATTTGTTTTAGTACTCTGGTCGCCAAGTAAGGAGCGCTTTTGGTTCCGTAGGTAACAGTGAGCAACTTATATACACGTAAGTTCTCTTCCTCTAAGTCCTTCCATAAAATACATTGTAAATCACACTGATCTGGATGTATCCAAATTTGACGATACATTTTTTTTTATATCGGCGGTGAAAACTACAGAATGTTTTCGAAACCTCAACAAAATAGCAAACAAATCATCTTGGACAACAGATCCTGAATACAAATTATCATTAAGCGATTGTCCAGATGACGTTGCCCCTGATGCGTTAAAAACAACGCGTAATTTTGTAGTACTACTTTCTGGCCTAAAAACGCCATGATGAGGCATAATGTACCTTGGAGTTTCTCAAGTTGCCTGCATATGCCCCAAATTCTCATACTCAGTTAAAAATTCGCTGTATAGTTGCTTATACTCTGGTTCTCTCTTCAAACGTTGACAAAGTGATTTAAATCTTTTAGTAGCAATTCTTTTTGACTCGCCTAAACACGGGGGGGGTCTATTTTAAACGGCATTTTAACAACATAGCTGCCATCGTCATTTCTGAAATGTGTTTTCATGAAATGATCTTCACATATTAAACTCTCATCATTTTGCAATTTATCCCCCTCAACATCTTCAATTTCCCAAAATTTCCTTAAATTTACATCCAGATCTTCCATTACTAACCCACAATGGACAGTAGTTTCGTTTTCGATTGGAACCCTTCCGGTAGCAACAACACAGGGCATACATCAGGGAATGATTTTCATTAGATTTACAAATTACACATTTCGGAGTTTTAACTTCCGATACAAATACTTTTTGTGGACTGTATTCTTTACGATATTTTTGAGAATGGTTTACTACTTGCGGCCGTGAAAACACATTAGTATCGTTTTTGAATTTTGACGATACATAAATATCGCAATGTCTGGTCAAATCTGGTGGCACATACCAAGATTCTCCTTGTTTCACGCCAATATGAATTTGTAGTTCACGATCTAATGAGTCAAATATTTTTTCGGAAACCATGAGTTCACAAACTCCCTTAAAATCATTTACCTTTCTCAATTGAAAATAATAATCAAATGCTGCACTAAGTCGCGATGCAAACTGGGTATAGCTCTCGTTTGGACGTTTTTTCGCTTTACGGAAATTATTTAACACTTCTTGTGGGGTGGATTGAAGTTCTTTTAACACTAATTCCTTTAATTTATCATACATATACAATTCATCCTCATTTAAATATATTATTAAATTGGTAACTTTTTCGCCGAAAATATTTAATAGGATCTCCGACTTGAATTGTTCTAGGACATTTTTGGTTTTGAAAGCTCTTTCAAGCGATTGGAAAAATAAATTATACGACTCTGCTCGTGTAGGAACTGGCATAGTTAAAGTTTTGACACTTTTTATCAAACTTTCTAAACTAAAATTCGAATCGGAATCGCTATTTGTCACATTAACCTTTTGTGTTACATCTTTTTGTAAATTCGCAAGCTCAAGTTGTTTTTCTAATTGCGCGAGTTTAAGTTTTTCCAATTCTAGTTTCTGTGCTTCCTTTTTCTCGTAATATTTTTTCTTTTTAATTATTGACTCAACCACATTTTTTACGAATTCATAATTATCTTTATAGACCTCGCTCTTTTCAATTAAATCTTTAATAGTAATTACTTTGGCACCCGTAGGAATATCAATTTCTAGTTCCTCGGCAACTTCAATTAATTCACTCTTTTTAAGTTTTGAAAGCATTTTGAACTCTGAATATATGCAACTCATAAAAACGAAACTAATACACAAATTCAGAAAACAAAAGTGTACTCACAGTTACCTTGAAACCAAAACGGACACAATAATCCAATCATCGGATATTTCAATCATAGGAATTTACACTTTATATCTATTGAAGATCACTCTAAAAGATTCAGAAATCACTGAGAACAATATCAAGTAAACACACGCGGCAAAACAGAAACACTTGCCGACTTCTTCTCAAAACTCTTGATGGTTCAATACACCGGCTCGACCGACCACTTAATGTAATTCTCTTTCAATAATACTCATTTCTTTCTGGTGAACACCATTTTATTTTCGGACACATTTTTTGTGCCTCTTCAGGTAGACTGTTACAGATTCGGACACCACTCACAATTGGATGCCACGTCTAGATCACAGCATCATTCTTACGCACACTACGTTCAGATACAAAAAAGAATTAACAAAAATTTTGTACTCGACAGATACGCCATCTATAGGCGTGAAGCTGTAACAGCTGTAATGGACATCAATTACTTCATTTGACTTCATCTCACAACCATTAAATATTTCTAATTATCTAACTAAATTGATATCAGTTTTTGCCACTTCTCATTATATTATACATCTTTCTACCGGAAAAGGAAAACATATATATTCTTTACTTTTATATCAAACACTTCAACGTACTTTATCAAAATTGGTAATGAATATAATTAGAAGAAAAAAAAAGTATAGTAGAATGTTGGAATGTTAAAGGACCAATAAAGACGAAATTATGGGGAAAAAAAGTAAAAATAATTTAAAACTTATATTGCATAATTATGCAAAATGCTACAGCAATCAATTCAGAAAGATTAAAGATAAAATAGAATATTTAAAATGGATTATCTTTATAATTACCAGAGCAAAGCTAATAAGCAGCATTAACGTGTTATTTAGACAATAGATTATAAAATATGTTTATAAATATAGCAAATGTATTATATAGTTTAATGTAATATAGTAATAATGTAATTATATAGTTTATAAATATAGCAATATTTCATGAAATTTCAGGTCTGCTAACAGAGCTTTCACTTGCAAAATTTTAAATAATATAATTGGAAAAACATGCCATTTCGTATCAATGTTAACTTATTAGTAGCAAAATAGCAATCTATTCTGCTCTGTTTAGTAATATAATTTTTCTAAAATATTCATTTTTAAAACACTCACTTTAACTTAAAATATTCGAAAGAGAAAAATATTATGCGTATCAAACACATGATTGATAAATGAATATTTCGCAGATTTATCTCAGTCATTATTTAATGATTGTTTGGAAAGAAAATAATACAAAAAAAAATCAGCCTAAGAAAATAAAACAATGAGAAGAATTTTGCTCACCTCTTAAAGTATTTTTAGTTTTAGCTTTACAAGTTGCGATATTTTTTCAACGTCATTCATTGAACGTTTTTACAGTTGCACTTAATTCAGTGCTTCGCAGAATAATGGAACTATTAACTATTATTAGGAATAATTTGGAGAGATTTAGAGATGATACCATTCAGCCAAAGGAAAGAAGATGTAAAAGAAATCAAGAAATAGATGTCAAAAAGGAAATTTAATCTCCTGAAAATAGGTTTAACCATGGGTAATCGCTTCGATTAAATTATGAAAATTGATGACTTATAGCATAAAAATATTTTTGTATTGTCTCAAAATTCAAAAAATTACCTTTTTAATGATATCAATTTCATTTCCACACATTTTTTCTTTATTTTCAATTAATTTTAAAAATTTAATTTAATACGCCAATCTATAACAATGTTTTTTATATTTTAATGTTTTCTAATGTTAAGGAAAAAAAAATGCTTTATTTGAACGTTAAATCTAAAATAGGATTTTCACTTCAGATTGTATTTCACAGTAAATGCACTTTTTAATGTGCACCAACAGTCATTTGTAGCATATTAAATCAATTAAATTCATGATTTTCAGTCGTTTCAAATAAGATGTCGAAATTTGAAAAAACGCGATTCCATATTAATCGTTTAACAGCCCAAAAAATCACTAATCTGAGCTAATAAGTTGGTCATCAAAGGCATTAATTACGGAACATCCACCCCAATACCGTGCGCGAAGCACATCGTTGGTGTACGGTGGAGACCGCAGATTATCTACTTTAAGCTATCCACAAGGATCTTAACCAAGGAAAACACCCAACCCACCCGTTTGGCAGAGCAAACAGCAGCGGCTATTTAGAGCCGAGGAAAGTATTCATTAACCCACGACATGATTTGTTTAATGATATTGAGATTCGTGGGATTTCGTATAAGTTCTTTTCTGGTTGAGGAGTTTTGTATGTTGCACCAGAATGTTTGAGTGTAAGTGCATTCGAATACATAGTGGTCTGGTGTCCCAACTTCACCGCAATCGCAGAGAGGATTGTCGGTGATGCCGAATCTGCTAAAATAAGACGGAAACCTACCATGCCCAGAAAGGAATTGAATAATAAGTGGGTGGTAGGACTTTCTCTTAGTGGAGACTTTAGGAAAAAATTGATGGGTCTGTGGACCTTTACTTGTGGAGTCCCATTCTTGTTGCCATTCTACTATGATGTTTCGCCGGATGTCTGTTTTTAATGTGGTGTGGGATCTGGGGACAAGAGAATCAATTATAGTTTTGCCAGTGCCAAGTTTGGCCTGTCTATCTGCTTCCTCGTTGCCCACCACGCCAACATGAGCCTTAACCCAATGAAAGGAAATACGGTGGTAGGTGTAAACTGTTTTAATTTTGTCAATGAGCTGCTTCAGCATCCAGCTCTTGTGGTTTGGTGAAGCAAGAGCTGACAGCAGCGAGAATGAGTCCGAGAAGATAGAAGCCCGGCTCCATGGTATCATTTGGTCAATGTATTCCAGGGCCATGTAAAATGCATATGCCTCGGCCTGAAAAACTGTTGCATGGTCTTCGAGACGGTGTGAGTCAACATGGACTAGTTTGCCAAAGAAATAACAAGCTATTGCTGAACCCACACGGTCATCAAAGGCAGTTAGTATTATTTTATTACTCCCATATTTTTGCCGAAAGATGCTTGATTGCGTTAATACATCTTTATTTTCTAAGACATCATCGATAATACTGAACCGAATTAGGTATATGTATACTTAATGCCAACTTCACTGTTTAATGCTTATTTGCTAGATAATATTAAGATAAAAATTTTAGATAGTTGGATAAAATGCTGATTGATGAAAACTGTAAGGTAACGTAGCGATTGCGCTATAAAATAACCTATTTTCATTTATCGTATTATCTCTCCTGTTTTGTTCTATTATGATATAAAGCACTGAATCATCTGTGTTGCGTCATTACTTTGAAATCACCCCAGTTTACATTTTAATACAGCTATTTAATCGGAATCGTATTTGACTGTTGTCTATCCGTTAACCGCAACTGATCTGTAAATCTACTTATTCAGAAATGTTAATTTCCTAAATAGTTAGGTATACCATGGTTGCTCTTCTTGACGGTCTTAGCAAGTGATTGTTATCTTCATCATTTAGTCCTATTTACCCATTACTATCCCCACAGAAGTTTACAGTTCCCTCTTGGGAGGAGATATCGCCCTTTAAGAACCTGTTATAGAGGTGTTCACATTTTAGTAATAGATTGTGAAAGGAGAATCCTAGATCTTTTTACCTCTTGAAATTCTGGACTGTTGTTCATTTGAAGCGAATGGTAAATTATAAAATTCTTCAATTTTCTTTGTGAAAGTAAAATTAACAAAGAGTTTGTATGCTATTTAAATCGAAAGTTCTTAAAATACTTTTTTCACAAATTTTGCTCAACATTGCTGTGAAAAATGGGGAAGATGTTAAAGAAAGGTGTTTGACAATTAATTATATAGTTAATCGTTTATGATTTAAAAACTTATCCTTCCAAGTATAGAAAAGATTATTTTAACTTTATTATTGGGTTCCGCATTAAATGATAATATTATAGAAATTTTTAAATATTATACTAATTTATCTATGAATCATCATTCACAATTTTAACCAGCTTTTGTATCATTCTTTAAAATTTATGAGTAACTCACGAAAAAAATTAGCTTTTGATAATTCTTAAAAATCGTTTGATAAAATCTAAATTTATCAAAAAGTTACAAGATAGAAAAATCATTTAATACGACTTATATTCTCATTCCAATTAAAGAGAATTATCAGTAAGAGAATTTTATGTATTATACTATTTTATACAAAAGCATTTTTACATTTAAAGTATTATATACATTTTTTTTAAAAA
>JAPMOR010093645.1:420286-439519 GCA_026543865.1 Argiope aurantia | reverse complement strand
AAAAAACATTGAATGAGGTTGTGCTTCACATTTCTTCTGTGTTTGCTACAATTTTTCTTCACATTTTGCCAAATGAACACTCAATGACGCAAAGTGTAGGATCGAACAATAAATATTCAAACGTTATTTGCTCACAGGAATACGCTTTAAATTGCGGTAATGCAGAGTTCAAGTTCTCCACCAGAAGACGTTGGTATGTATCGAGTTTCTTGTGTAGTGACAGTTCTTGTCAAACTGGAGGAATTGGATACACCTGCAAAAACGAGCAATATTATAACTGTCAACAGGTTGTTTAAAAAGTGCTATTTTAGTTCAGAACAAATTAACTTGAAATTATTCAGAGCTATTACGATGTATTATATTAAGATGATTTGATATGTGTTTTAGAGTTATTCTTGGTTAAATCCTAATTTTAACTAATTACATAAGTCTTTTTATTTTCGACATACTTTTCGATTATTATATCGATGCGTTTCTTTAGAAGTTTCCATTTTATTTGCCACTGATTATAAAAAAGTATTTACATAACATACCTTTAATAGAACTGTATCTGTTTCAGAATGACAATTAGTTATTTTTACTCTGCAGATAAAATGAATATAAAAGAATATGGTTGATTCTTTTTTAACAAAAACTGTCTCTCTAACAGAAAGGCTTAAATGCGAAATTGAGAAACATTCTCACAATCATTAGATGGTTCGATATTTTTTGATAAGATGGCTCAGGTCTAATGCAGACCTACATATTTCTTTCTTTAGGCACGAATTTCTTACACGCAATTTCTTTGGACAAGGAAATATATGATAACTTTTACAGTTTAATAGTGGATATCAATTTGAAGAGTGAACTAATTGTTCACTTCTTCAAGAGAACCCTTGTGCACTATAAATAATCACATAATGTTTGCTTAAGTTGGAATCTTGAATTAATTTGTTTGATAAATTAATTTTTAATTATTATTAATTACTAAGTTACTTACTTACTAATTATTGATTTTTAATGTCATATCTTTGTATATACTAATTCTTGTCTTCAAAAAACCTCAACTGCTTGGGATTTTCGAGTTATGAGGGGTCAATACTTGGATGAAAGTAAGACACGTCACAGAAAAAAACTTTCGTTTGAATCCCTGCTTGAAGGTGAAATTTGATAGAGTATTCAGACCTTATCCGTCATTTCCTACATTTTTTATTCCATTTTTTTTCTTTTTTTTTGCAACTTAAACTTAATATTTATTTCTAATTTGGCTAATTTTATTTGTATTTTAGAAGTAGCGGCAAAGACGCTCTCTAAATACAGTGCATCTTTTAAAAGTTTTTAACTCAGAAAGTATTTACTTTATAAGTTGAGTCATTTATTTTATTTATAGATGTAAATTTATAAAACTGATTTGCATATCATTTTCATTCTTTACTGACAATTACTGTCTTAATTTATGACAATTATTTACTGACGATTTCGTCTACGTTATGGGGTACCGCTTTTATATCTTCACTCTGAACTGTAACTCAAGAGGAAAAAGAAGCTAAAAAACACTGCTTTAAAGTAGTTAATTTCATATATTGAAAGTAATGCATTCAATGACATTCACTCCATTTAAGTCATAATACATACTTAGTGACATTCGTTGAAAAATGAAATGAAATTTCATAAAAGGATTCATATAAAAAATTGAAAGTACTTTTACTTGATTTTATAATGCAATCAAATCGTTGCAGCCATATGAAAGCTCTCTGCAGCCCTCTTTCAATTTTTCTTCTGAGCTCCGTAGGTGCTGCGATAGTATAAAGGACTGGGTTTAAAGCACTATTAATCGGCAAGATGAAAACGACAACACATGCATATAAGTTATCTGGAATTTAAAAAAAATAAAACACTCAGAGAAGTCAAGAGACTCGAGAATACAAAAACAAAAATGAATGGCATAATTTCAATTAAATAATGAGTTACAAATCTTTCAGTAATTTCAATTAAATTAAAAGAGTTTAGAAATACGTTTCTCTGAACTCGAGACTGAATAAAAATTATTCAACATTAGACACAATGCTTATTTTCTAAGCCTTCGATGTTTTATTATTGCGAAATGGAGTTTCAAACATCCATAATAATGCCTAAACTTTCCTTGATCAGAAATAGTTGATTTCATTTCACCATTGAATCATTTCAAAAATGGTAAAAAATCACCTATTTCTGATTAAAAGGAGCTTGGACATTAGTCACAAAAAATATTATGCTTTCCTTTCAATTCCATCTGGGTAAAAATTAAAATTTTATTCACTCTTCCATGTATAAATTAGCTGCGACATTTGTTTAATGATAGCAAATAAATAAAATAAAATAAAGAACTAGAGCTATACAATGACAAGAATTTTATATTACTATCTTCAGCAATTATTTCATACTAATGTTTTGTAATCAGGACAAAACTTCGTGTATATAAATATCTATCTAAAATCTTCGAACTTTGTCAGTGAATAAGCATCTTGATTTTTTTATGTAGCTTATTACCTACCTTGCTGCTCGTAGGTTTCAAATTGTGAACTATATGCACTTAACATGTCTCATAAAAGTTTTCGTGAGACGTACTCAAGGCGTAGAATCAGCTTGTTTGACTACCAATAGTTCCTTTGTCACAACGATTCCGTAGTGGAAGTACACTGCTCCCATATTTTCCAGTGTGAAAAGGACTCTTATGAGTAGCCTGACTTTAAAGTTTTTCTGTAAACGTTTGACTCACTTTGAATATGTGTTAATAAAACCGTTAAAACTACTGTAGGCATACTTTTTTTGTATTAATGATTCTCGTAACGTTATTGTTTTATATTAACGAATGAAATTCGACTCATAAAAATTAATCTGCAGCTATTATATTAACTGCGAGCTTAAGATTAAATTATCTTTTTAAAACCCAATAAAGAAATAATTGAATTTCGGAAAATAACCCACAAAATGTCACTCAGAAGCACAATAATAGAAAATATTTAACTTATATAAAATCCAGATACTCACGTGAAATAGTAACTCCTGCGAGAGCCAAGAGTTTTATAATGACGATAGGAATCCAACAAAGTGAGTCAGTCAACACAATGAAAAAGAATCTAAATGCCAATACAGTATCTTCGTGCTTCTTAAGTATGACGGGCCGTGCAGATTCACGATCTCGTTTGATGGTGTAAAACATACTGGCATACAAAGAAATGATTAACATGACCTGCAACAAAAAATGTCACAATAAAAGGAAATGAAAATATTCGAATAATATTCGTTTCATTATCTCAAGGATTGCATTTCTCGACGATTTATATTTCGCTGCGGGAAGGTACTCAGAAAGATGACACGTTATTATGCCTAATTTCCGCGAATAATCTGAATCCATTCTTCAGACTAGCATTTCTCGACGATTATATTTCGCTAAGGTAAGGTACACAGAAAGATGAGAAGTTATTACAACTGATTTCCGCGAATAATCTTTCTCTAGACTAGTATATTTCGACGATTATATTTCGCTAAGGGAAGGTACCCAGAGAGATGAGAAGTTATTACGCCTAATTTCAGCGAATAATCTGAATTCATTCTCTAGACTAGCATTTCTCGACGATTATATTTCGCTAAGGAAAGGTACCCAGAGAGATGAGAAGTTATTACGACTCATTTCCACGAATAATATGAATTCATTCTATTGCTAAATGTAAACATTTCCTCCTTTCATTTTCCCATTCATCTCTTTTTTGACGAAATAAATGCCTCCAGACGCATGCGCAAAAGTGTGGAAGGTTTCCGAATCGGAGAATAAATAGTTTTTAGGTTTACTAATAAAATCATTTAGCTGCCAACTAAATTCATATGCTTGTGTTCTATAGTTTTTACAAAGGGAAGAGTATAGTTGAACCCCATTATCTTCATATTTTTTAATTATTTCACTTCGGAACTATACTTAGTTTACAACAAGGGTAGAAAAATTAAGGCACATGCGTACATACAAATAACTTTGAAGTAAAAACATAATTGCATTGATAAAAGTTTTAAATTCTTTATTACCATGATTATTATTTCGTCTGTTTTAGAAGTCGTGAAAAAGTGCGAGATATTAATGCTGCTCCTCTGAATTAGTTTTAAATAGGTGAATCTTTTTTTCAAGCGAATGGCATTTTATCTTTGATCACCACATTACGGCTATACACATGCGTCTCAATATCTACGTTTTCTAAGAAAATCCTTAAATTTCAATTTAGAGGGAATTTTGAAACGTGTCTTTTACTGTAAATGAATTGTTACAAACTTTACAAGGAAATGTATCCCTCTAGTTAAATTGAATGAAATGAATGCTTTGAGTGCTTTTTTTTATTTTAATACAAATATAATTCATATTTTTACCATGTTTCCTTAGTTTTTCTTATCTGTAAAAACATATTTATGGCTGTCGAATAGTTTTGAAATTATTGTGAAGGGCAGGTTTGATTCTCTTCTGAATAATTTGTCGATCCTTACTGAAAAAAAAAAATAAGCATCAATCTCTGTTTATATATTCTGTAACTCCTACTTCTTCTTGCGTACAGCCGACCACCCCGCCACCACTGAACGTAGCAGTATCGACAGGATTTATAGTGGCCAACTGTTTTCTTTAGCATTGTCCATCCTTGCATTGACCGGTTTGTCAAACTGTCATTCTCTTCGAGGTAATTGGCCACAAATTGGTCAATTACTGTCCTATTTCCTTATCTACAAACTCTCAAATAGTTGATAAAAAACTAACAATTTTTGACATCATGTCCTTCAGAATTTTAACATTATCTGGTACCATCAGTACTGTGCTTAAGACATTATTTATAATTTTCAGATTTTTTCTTAGCTCCGAGATTTCAATACATTCCTTTAAATAGTGGTAAACAGTACCGATTCCTACACAAATGCATTTAGTGTCCTGCATTCTTCCAAAACTTTGGAAATATGCAGGAAATCTCCCATGTCCAGATATAATTTGAATTATCAGTGGATGGTATCTTCTTATTTTTATTTCTGGATTAGGAATAAAATCGAAAGTTACTCTTCCGTTTTTGGACATATACCATCTGTCAAACCATTGCAGCTTTATTTCTTCTCTTAATTCCCATTTTAAGACACCATTTGATTTGGGGACAACCATATCAACACCCTCTTTCTGTGCCGCCAACTTTGCATATTGATCCGCCTTTTCATTACCATATATCCCAATATGGGCCTTAACCCAATTCAACTCTATCCACTTGTTAGTTTTTTCACTTTTTATCTTTTCTTTTATCATCCATATTTCCTTATTACAATTGTGAGGTGATTGTATGGCTTGTAGGACTGACAGAGAATCTGAAAAAATTGAGCACTTCTGTCCGTCCTCCACCCTTTCACAATATTCAATGGCCATCTTTAAAGCTTGCACTTCTGCCTGGAAACTTGTGGCATGGTTCGATAATTTCACAAGACTTTTATCGATCTCTTTCCCATAGTAGTATACTACTATTGCAGCTCCTAGCTGTAACTCCTACTTACTGGAAAGCTATAATTTGCTTTTGCTACTACATGCTATTACTTAATCTTCTTTTACATTGCGTTCCGTTTTGAAGGTACGTGATAATTATTAAGAACAGTCGTATTCATTTCAATTTTAGTCAAGTGATCCAACATTCAAAATTTCTACATTACATTCTTGTTAAACTTTCGACCAGATCTCATGTGCATTACACTCGTGTATATAATGGACCTTATGAGCGGAATCACTTTGCAGTAGAAAGATTTTTAATAAAATAGTCAATGCTTTTACAGTTATCTTATTGTTTGATGAAGATAATTTCTTTAAATTACTACAACATCTTATTGAACTGAATATAAACGGAATTTTGTAATTCAGTTTCACTCGCATTCTAACATCCTAGATTTGTGAAACTTTCCACGCAATTATACACTCCTGGTGGAAATAGAAAAGTTGGATTTTTAGAACTCAATTATAAATTAATTTATTAATTTTAATTCCATATGATAGATAGATAGGTATCTGGGTAGGAAATTCCTGAATAAAAAGTTGATTCAAAGATTTTTAAAGAATTTCAACAATGAATTATGAAATACAATAGATGCTAGAAAGTAGAAAATAACTATTTATCAGAACTAAAAAAATGTCATTTTATTTGCAAATCAAATGTAAAAAAATAAAGTACAGGGTGTCCATAAAAGAACTCCGGGGTTTTAAAAAATCATATCGAGTTAACGGAATGAGTTTGGTCAGATCAATTCATTTTGAAAATATCAGTAGATCATCAAGTTTTATTCACGGCAATTTCAACTTTTTTTCCAACAACAGGCAGCGTTGCGCGTCATTGACCTTGAAGTAACGTAATAGACTCTCATTCCATAGTGCAATGCGACGGTGACGCCACAGCAAAAGGTTCAGTGCTCCCTGTCTATTTTCAACAAGATGGAGCACCCCCTCACTTCAGTTTGCGTGTACAGGAAGCATTGGATACTTGATTCGACTGCAAGTGGATTGGAAGGCCAGGGTTTATTTCTTGGCCTCCAAGAAACCCGGATCTGACTCCGTTAGACTTTTTTCTTCTGGGGACATGTCAAGAATCTCGTTTACCCTGAAAAAATTCAGGAAGTCAGGCAAAGAATAATATCTTGTGTGGCAAACTTCTCTCCAGACATGCTGGCCAGGACATAGGAAGAGGTTGAATACCGTTTAAATGTGTACCGTGCCACAGACGGAGCAAGTATTCAAATCTACTAAATGGTAAAAATCTTGATACATTAACCTTTAAGTACATACATAATATTAACATAATTTTATAACTGAATTAAAAATTTGCATCAAAACCCGGAGTTCTTTTATGGACACCCTGTATTTACCAGGAGAAAATGCATCACCTGGAGGAAATGCTTGGATAAAACACAATAGCTTGAGGCGATGGAAACAATGCTGTTAGAAAATTAAGCCACAATGAATTTAATAGGAAAGAAATTTTATAAAATCTGAAATGCATTGTAAATTGATTATAATTAAGTTTTATTGAAGTATATTTAGTGTCATATGCTTTAACAAATTTCTATTTTGGCCTCTAGTTTTTTGATTAAAAAAATTATTTCTATTCAAGTCAAAAAGTCAAATACAAATAAAGAAACCTTGTATTCCAACAGCAAAGCTGCATTTTTCTCTAAAATTTTTTTTTAATAGGTTCAGTTATTGAAAAATTATCTTTCCGTTTTTTTTTCAATTAACGAAATGGGTTATCTTCTAGATTTTGTGATTATTTTAATAATTCTGTTCAAACATTGCATATAACTGCTTTATAAGTTATTTTCCGAACGGAGTTAACGGAACGGAGAACGGAAATATTAAGGAATGGAATTTAGTCTTAAAATCATAAAACAAAATTAGATTTCCTAAAAATTACTTATTATTCACTAAATTTGAGGATATGCAATTAAAAAAACAAAAACTCGCAGAAAGCAATAAGTTGATTCCATCATTTTCCCTATATTTACTCAGCATAACAAACGTGCACAAATCTCACTCTAAAATTTTTAGTATGTCTGTATAAAATAATAGTTATGTGTGAAAAATGACTTTTCAGGTTATTTAAAATAAAAGAAACGAAATAATGAATAAGAAACACTTTTTTTTTCCTTATAACTTAAAATATCAAAATAATAAAACTAAAGAATATGCACATTCTCTTAGAAAAACTTCTCATTTTCGATAAAATAATAAAAGTAATAACATTTCCTAATTATAAAAGTTCTTAAATTTCCTTAATAATTATCCTACTACTACTAATAATAATTCTAATAATATAATTTTAATAATAATAGTCCTTAAATAATAAGTAACTCGAGAAAATCTTAAGAACTATTCGCGTATTATTAGGTTTAAATTTATATAATACCTTGAGAAGAAAATATTTTGCTTAATAGTTAATAGTTTGCTTAATAGTTTTGCTAGATAGTTAATGGCATAAAAATTGGAGAAGCTCTCATATCGATAAAGGAAATGTATTTTATGCTGTTGCTATAAAAGATCTCCATGAAGAATTCAAATTTCTTTTATTAAATACTTTGATATTATTATAAGAACTAGCTTGTAACAGCTGGGTCTCCTGGTTTATTGACTTTTTAGTCTGTTCAACTATTAATATAGAATGTATTTTTTTTAAATTTCTCCTAGTGATTTGATAAAAACGGAAAAGCGTGAATTTAATTGAAACAACCTAATACAATTTATTACGCGTGCGAATTTCAAAGTGTATATACTACAAAATAAAAACAAAAATGAAAACCTACATGCGCTGAGTTATGTCCGAAGAAAGCCCTTTTGTTTTCTTTTATCTTAATTTCAAGACTAGCAAAATCACGCAATTGATTATTTTAATGGATGAGTATGAATTTTATTATCCCTTTAAAATCATTGTTAAAGATTGCGTATCAAATTTAATATAAAATAATTATTAAATATGGAGAAAGTAATTGTAAGGAGATGAAAATAATATCACTGAAAAGGTCGAATTAAGTGCAGCCATAGAAACGTTCAAAGAAATTCTCTGAGACGTTCGTTCTGCATATATTTATATTTGGCTGTTGTCATTCGGCAATAAGTATTAAGAAAGATTTCATTTCCACTCACGTTTGAGTTTTATCCCTTTTTCTTAGTTAGACTAAACGTAATTCATTATTTTGTAATAATGTCATACACATCTTGTGTCTCAAAAGGAATTGACATTGAAATGAAAAATTATTCATGCTGAAAATGAGATAAGAAATAATATAATTACAACAAAATGTTTGTTTATCAATTTTTTTTAAAAACGATTAAATGATTTCCATTATCAAAACCATTCCTTACAAAAGATGACTGTATCAGAAGGTTCTTTGTTAGAATAGCACTCTTATAATATCATTTGAGATGTGCTTATAAGATAATTTTTATATTCATTGTATAAATTATGCACGCGAGATGATTCTGATTAATAATATGCAAAGAGTTCTGGAATACAATACCAATCAAGAATAGCAAAGAATCTTAAGAGTGTCAAATAAAAGAAAGTCGTGATACAAAAAGGACAAATCTGGACTGCTTTTACAGCCTGGGTATTCTCTTTAATGAATTTTCATGGTCACTATGCATAATCTGCACCTGCAGATGTGTGAAAATCAGGGGCTACAATGTACAATAACTCTTCAACCTCTTCAACTTCTCCGACAACTTGGACTGAAATTGTGGGCTACATGGTTTGATGTGAGAACTAATTAAATGGAAGCGTTGTTTCAAGAATTACATTAATTCAGTAACATAATGGTCTATTCCATTATCATAACGACCTTTGTAAATTATTATTATTGTTTGGTTTTGTATTTCTTGTAAATTCTTGTTCAGAATTATCCTATATAAGGTAATTTTTTTTTATTGAATATATTTAAAATATGCGATTTCTTATTTTTGTTGAAAATTAAACAAAATAATATAGTGAAATTATAATGCTTTAGGGAGGAGTTCTAGAACTGGCCCAGCTCCTTTTTTTAAATTTGATTTTTCCCATTTAAATAACAAAGTTTTAATAGTCATCGGGACGAAATATAATTTGGAACACAAATTTATATCTTACTTGAACACATATCTTCAAGTAGAGTATAAACGGATGGTTTTGCGACATTGATCTTAAAATTTAGTTCTTAGGTATGTATAAAAATGTTTTTTCGGTGGTTTTATATGTAAAATTGTGCATATATAAAAAACGTTACATTTATTAAATAACAAGTTAATTCGTTTTAAATTTGATTGAAGCAATTTTACAATTCAAGCAAAATTTTATTAAACGACACTTTGAGTATTTTCATATTTTACGTATCATTTCTCTAAATTCGCTTAATTTATTGAGAACTTTAAAAAAGTCAGAATATTGCATTAAAATGTTGTACTAAAAAAGTTTAGCTTATGTCATACTAAAAATATAGCTTACGAAGTCCAATAAAATTAATATATAAGTAAATAATCTCTTGATCATTCTGAGCACCTTAAATAATTAGAAAAGATTCATCACTATAAAAATAACGAGAAGCGAAAAATCGCAGTGCTCTAAAATTTTACCAAACGAATTCTACTTTATTTCGAATACCTCTATAGTCTTATTTTCAAATCTTTATTTTCCATAAATAGAAAGAAATCAAATTATCAAGACTATCATTTTTCTTGAAACATCATGCATAATTCATATCAGAATTCTTAAGCAGGGACAATAACTGATGATAACTTATTGCGTTTCCGCACAAATTTATTTTTTTCTGAATACTGGAATGTGTATAAAAAAGGTTTGATTGATACTTACTGCTGTGAAGTTGATACCAAAAAAGATGAATGCTGAATACTGATATCCAAGATTGTACGCATCATCAATGTGCAACGGGAAACAAAGTCCGTTACTGGAATAAAAGCCTTTTTCATCTGACCATTTAAAAATTGGAATGAGTGCTAAAGTAAAGCCAATAATCCAAACGATGGCCAGGCAGACCCTAGCACCAGAGACCGTTATCACTCGGACATTGGTTCGGATGCAGCGATGCCTGTAAAAGAAATGTTAAAGATTTTTAGCAATTCAGATTACTTTTTTCTGTCTTTTCCTTTCCCTCTCAAAACAGAGAGAACAAAAGAACAACAATAAAAGAAGTTGCTTTCCTACAGGTTCGGTAACTGTCCTCAGAATTTGTATTAAAATTATTCAGAATCGGTTAAAAATATTCTTGATAAAGAGATTTTACGACTTAAATTTTATAAAGCCACTTTTTTTTAAATATAAAAGAAAAATTTTATTATCATAGAAGAAAATCTTTATTGTCATTCGCTATATATTCTTAGAAATACTGTATCCCTTTCAGTATTTCTAAGAATACATAGCGAATATATTTTTTATTTATCAATTTTAAATAGCAATTTCACCTGACTTAAAAATGAAAATTCTAATTATTTATTTAGGAAGTAAAAAACTTTATATAACTACTTCCTGTTTTCTGGATTTACAATCGGGGATTTATTCACTGTTAGTACATCTGGCTCTGAAAGTAACTTAGAAATTTGCCTGATACAGAATACCAAATATCACAAGATATATGACATTAAGCGATAATGTACAGCAACGTACTCTATTCTATAACACTGCAGGACAATGAGATTATTGTGCTATATTTCAGCAGGAGAACACCTCTAATCTTTTCTTGAACATGAATCTGACGCTACAATGAAGCATAACAGAAGCCATACAATAATTTATATAGTACTTTAATTACTAATTTTTACCATTGAAGTTAACTGAAAAGGATAATAAAGCTTTTCATTTCCATGAATATTGTCTGCTGGATATAATATAAAACGAAGCCGACAATTTTGTGAATTTTCTTTTAACTTCGCTTACATTTTAAGATCGGCAAAAATTGCAAGAATTTATATGAAATATGCTTCTATATCTATCTTGCTACATGGATAGCCGATACGACAAAGAAACGTTGTTTACAGGAAAATAATTTTAGAATGTAAAATACTGTGGAGAAAACCATTTAAACTTTGGAAACTAAAGTTATCTTTCCTATAATGGAATATTAGAAAACGCAAATACATTTTGCACTTAAAAACTTTACATTAAAATTATTTTTAAAGAATTAATGTATAATCCTTATACTACTCAAAAGAACAATTTCTGAAGATTATAGATAAAAGGTTCATAGAATTCATTACTACAAATCAAAAACCTACTGGTTGGGTGAAAGTTTTGAAAACGTTTTGGATCATTTGTAAAGATTTACTAAAATTTTTCTATGGTTGTGAATGGAACAGTAATTTTCTTTGACAGTTGTGAATGAAACAATAGGGTTGGAATGAACAGCAATTTTCTTTAGTTGTGAGAAATATCCTCCTCACCCTTTTTTTCGTGATAAAAATGGTAAAAAGAATTCAACATCCCTTTTTACTTTCTTGTATATGAGGTAAGAGGAAGTATTATAATCGGCAAAAACATCCAACTCAAGAGTTTGATGAATCTCCAAGATTCAGACCTTTCTGAATATGAAAACCACATTTTTTGACCTTATATGCTTGCACGTGAATACGATGACTTAAAAACGCTTTGATCTAGACGGAAAATGTGGTTTTGGTATTCAGAGAGATCTGAATCTTGGAGATTCATCAAACTCTCGAGCTGAATGTTTTTGACGATGATAATACTTTCTCTTACCTCATATACAAGAAAGTAGAAAGGAATAGAAGGAAATTTTCACCATTTCTTATCACGAAAAAAATGGTGAGGAGGATATTTCTCACAACTAAAGAAAATTACTGTTCATTCCAACCCTATTGTTCCATTCACAACCATAGAAAAATTTTAGTACAAAACGTGAAGATCAAGAGAGTTAAATTTGTTGCACGGGTGTAACATCTAAAATGTAGATACTTATCGAATTTTGAATCTAGTATGCCAAAAGCTTGACTGTTTGTTGATCTGTACTTTCACATATATGTAAACGCAATGACTTAAATCAATGAAATTCGGTATGTGATCTTATGATGACAACTATAGTTCCGTGTCAAATTTGGGTTTCAATCGGTCTGTCAAAAGGTGCCCAAAATACATATTCGGTCGTTGGATCTAGTAAAAGTGTTGTATATGGCTTATATTTTGTAATTATTGATCACCAATACTATACAAGGCATTCGCGCCCTTACCCTAGGACCACAATTTTCATGTGCGTGTGTGTGGTGAGGGAGAGTGGAGAATAAGAATTTTATTGGAGAATATGCAAGAAAGTTTCGAGCAGATCACTTGAAACTTTCGGTGGTTATTACTCAGATTAATTATTGCTCAACTCATCAGAATAAATTCTCACTTAGAACTCATTGTTTATTTACTGCCATGGGAGAGATATCTACAGGAGTGCTATTATCATTAGCTGGCCACAACAAATCCTGTCAGTAGTGCTTCGTTCAGTGGTAGGCTGTACACAAGAAGAAGAAAGTAGGAAGAAAAAGGCAAAACAGCGACGCTAGATAACATGTACAGTTATGCTTGCCATACTGTCACATGATTTATCACCATTCTTGTGATGAATCGGACATAAATAAACAAATTCAAATATAATTTTTCTGAAAGAACTGTAAAAATAAACTATCAAACTTCAACTTCAAAGCAGATGAAAGAGTTCACCTCCATTTCATTCTAGCATCACTGGGTCCTAATTTTTATAATTTCAGGTTAGAAAATGGCATGAAAATAATTAACACAAAATGAAATAGGTTCGGGAAATATAAACGGGCTTAAAAAGATACAGACTTGTATAATATAGAAATACGAAATGAGAATTAGATTTTAAATCAGAGCTTCTCAAAATTCAAGTTTTTGCAGAATTGAAATCCCGCTCATTCTACCGAAATAGGGATAAAACAAACTCGGTTAATCTTCAAATACCCTCTATATACTTCAGTTTTTAAATGAAATAAAATAGAATTCCATTGTTTTGAATTGCTTCAAAAATAGCATTTAATGAGATAAATGTTTTATGTTCCCACATATTCTAATAACTATGATTTTAAATCAAGCCTGGGCTTTATAATCAACTATAAAACTTGTATAGCAGAGAAAATAATTGATATATTTTTTCAGTGATTTCTATTTCTAATATTTAAAATTTACTTTTTTTTTTATCCCGAATTAATTGCAGAACTTCCGAATAATAAATTATGGTATAGAAAACAAAGGTAAAGAACATTCTGTTTTCACCTTTACTTTTGTCTACCTGAAATGTTGTGACATTCTTGTTATGTACAATAGTCCCATCGATACAAATCATTTATTAGAAATATTACTTGCAAGCTGTCATCACAGTATTATTTACTGAATGTTGTTTGCAGATACCAGGACACATCATTACTTATCAGTCAGAATGCATTTCTTTCTGCTCTGTTTCATCAAAAGTGTTGCCAAGCGTGTTCGATGCATTTTTTTTTGTTCAAGGTCATTCCTGTTTTATTTTCCTACGAAAAAGAATTTATGTGTGCTAAATCAGATTATTACGCTGTCTGTGAGTTGAGATAGGTGACTAAATTGAAAATTGGATTTTTTTTTGAGAAAATAGGAAATTATTTTATTTCATATTCCTAATGTTTAAACAATATTTTTTTATAAAATCGTTTGGATTTTGTTTCTAAGTCTATATTTTCTTAAGTTACACTGATGTTTTTGTTTTTTGCATTTAAATCGATTTTAATGCTATTTTACATCTTTAAAAGCTATTTTCTCAAATTGTAATCTTTGTTAGAATTTTCTAATGAAACCCCTCATAAATTAAAATCTAATGCATATTTTTTATTCAAATTTGGTATAATAATTTCTTAATATGTTCTGCAATTCTTGAATTTAAGAATAAGTTATCTATCCATTTATAAATATTCTGTAGTTCTTTTAATGTTTCACATTGCGAAGAAAATTGAAAATTTCGTATTATTTATCAGTTATTTAATGACTCCATTTTATTACCCCAATATTTAGAAATGGATAGAAATACAGTTTAATTTACAGTTTCAGGAACTAGGTAATATATTTCTTAAGATATCTGCATAATATTAAACAAATCAGTTGTTAAAGTTCTAAACTAAATGATTTTTGCTTTATACTTCTTTTTAGCCCCCCCCCCCCGGCTCCTGAAAAAAGGGAGAAGATTTCAAATTAAATAAAAGATTTTTTTTGTCATTGAACTGGTATATTTTGATTTCATGCATGGTTTTCAATCTTTTTGTTATGGAAGAATTTCAAAATATAAATATCTTAAAGCGTTTTTCAAAAGATTCATCCTGAGCGTAATCACATACCTTAAGTTTTTGAAAATTTTTTATACTACTCTATGTTTATTGGAAACTAGTTTTATGAAAGTAAATTTTGGAAAAAGATTATGCATCAAATTTTATTAAATTTCATAAATATTTCTGAAATGTAAGAAATATATTCTAGTAAAAAATACATTTCTGGTTTTTTATTGCTAATTTGATAAATAATTAGAATTGTCTAGAATTTATGGAAATATAAAGCATTATAACTAATTATATTGTAAGGAGTTTCTAACATAGATTTTTATAAAGATTTTTATAATTTTGAATTCATTTTTATTGATTTGTTACTTTAAAAATTTTAGCCGGAGAAAGAAAAAAAATGAGCTGTTTTTTGGCGTATCTTTCCATCAAAGCTTCCAAGAACTATATTTAATATTATTCTGAATTCCTTTGAAAAAAGTCTTACAATTTTCATTTATATTAAATAATAAGCCGCATTGTAAGAAGAAATGCTCCAACTTATCGCGCAAAGTCACATTTCAAGACATGAAATGTGCGATGCTAACTAAGTTCAGCACATACACACACACACACACACACACACACACACACACACACACACACACACACATACACACACAACATATTCATTACCAAGCTGATATATTGGCTTAAACCTCCTATATAAGTAAAATGTGCTGCATTTATAGTCGGACAATCTCTGACGTTAAATATTATAAAAAATATATTCTAACTAAAAACATTTGTTTTTATTTAATCTCTTATTTGGTAAATAATTAAAAATGTCTTGAATTTATAGAAATATAATTATATCTTATAAAGTTTCGAATATATTAAAGCTTTTTTCAATAAAATTTATTTTTATAGATGAAAAGGAAAATGTATTGAAACGCTATATCAAGCAATCATAAAAGTAAATGTGTTTGGATGATATAGAATGATTATAATAATTTAATTGCAACTATTGTATTTAATGGTTTAAACGGCCAGAAAATTTTGAAACCTATTTCTTTGTTTAAAATTTAGTGAATTCTTCTACTAACGACATATTATAGGAGGATGTACAACCACAAACGAATTTCTTCTTTTTTGTAATAAGCATGGCTACTCAATCTTATCGAAATCTTTTGTTAGGACGGGCTTCGACCTAATGTAATAAACATCCCTTCATAAAATTCTCTTTGATGACGATGACATATTAGCTAACATCTTTTTTACTATCTCTATATTGACCAAAGCTTATTTTCTATGTCTAATAATACTGTAATAAACTAATTTACATAAAAAAGGTTGTTTTGGCATGTAGAAATCTGAACTTTTAATTTTATGCATAGAAAAAAAAAAGATTCTGAAAAATATTTATTATATTGATTGGTTTGCAATGATTCACATTCAAGTATCAAGATAAAATAAAATTAAAATTTCAACAAGACTTTTAAAGGTGCAACATTTTCAAATAATTTCAAAACAAAAATTCTTTAATACGAACTGGAAATAAATTTTTAATACTCTCTCATTAGAAATTATAATTCATTACGTGTGGTGGTAATGTGGCGAAGTTTTATAAGCTAGATAACAGCTCCTAGGCACGCGTGATAACTTTTATCTAGTGGTCATGTTACTGGGCTACGAACCCAAATGTTGCGAGTTCGGTCCTCGCTATACCCAAATGGCTACAGACTACCTATTGCAATGATTCTCATGACTCGCCTTTATGAAAGTAATTTCGTTTGGATTTTAAACGGCTTGGAATATGTTGTTAGATATGTAGAAACCTCGGATGAGTTCATAGATGAACCATCTAGCTCAAAGGGAGTGGAAATGATGGGGGGTTGAAATTTTCATTTCGCTACAACTTTCTTAATATTGAAGATAGAAAAATAAATCCAATTAGCCAAATTAGACCTTATTAAGACGAACCCCTTTTGTATTTAAATGTTTCGATAACTTCAATAACTTAGAAGTTAGCGGCAAAAAGTGATTTGTCTGTAATTAAATTCATGAAATATTAACTTAGACTAAAGTAATCTACCTTTGCCTTCCAGCTTGCCGAGAGGAAATGATTTTAACATTTGGATAGCATTGAAATTTTCCCGAAATGTAAATCTTTTTTCGAATTTCGCTATGTCTAATTATTTATCTTTGATAAAATTCCATTTTAAAATATTTTTTTCGGATAAAGTATATTTATTTAATTCGCTCTTCTTTAAAAATTGACTATTGCAAAAAAGGCACTTACCGACCTAATCAACCTAATTTGGAGTCGATATGATCAAACTGATAATTTTTTTATATTTTAAGCCAGGATCTTGATGATTAAGTTAGTTTACTTTTGAATACAAGAAATGATACAAAGCATCTGAAGCTATTCAAAACGCCTCTCACCATAATAAAAGAAACATTTAAATAATATTTCTTCACTCTCTTTGTCTTCTTTTGAGAGCAGCATTCTTGGGATGGAATTTTAATTTAGAGGAAGATTTCTGATAGAGTTAGGCAGGAATTTATTACTGAATTTTCAAATGGAAATATCATGTTATAGTAATATTACAACGTTTATAAAATTCATTTTAAGATCATTTTCTTTTTTTAAAACACATGTACTGAAACTGCCATATTTCTTAGTTCTATTATTTTCATTTTCATATAATGAATATCCGGGAGTTTTTGTTTTTGTTTTTTTTGTTTCTTATTGTATTCAACAATATGTCAAGGATTTATTCCCTTCTTCTGTTGTTTTCTTGTGCTCACAATTTTTCTATTTTTGTTTTGGCCCACAGAATGGTGATAAAGTGATACTTTTAACTTTGATAAAGCGTTTTTAACTATTTTTAACACTTATTTTTTCTAACCATTAATATATTCATTAAATAATAGTCACTAGAATTGATTCCACTTCCCTTTTTCGAGCAACCTAAAGAGAATTCGGACTTTTCCCAAGCTTTAGCTGAGAATCATATAATCGTTGTAAAGCCACACGCAAAACACTAAACTAAATCAGACGGGTTCTTCTGATTTATTTAAGTTTCATATTCTAAGTAAATTAATTTAATTTCGTATTCTAAACAATTTCATAAAATTTCATTTTGAAGAAAATTGTTTTCTAATATCTTTTTGATTTCTAAAGATAAATATTTTAATTCGTACATTATACAATAATTTTATATTCTACTAGAATATTAAAATATTCTATTCCTCATTAAGATTTTATTTTGAGCAAAAATATATAAATTTTTATCTTCTTATAATATTCTTATTTATTTTCCTTTAATTAGATTTTCCATCAAAATACAGATGACAAAAAAAAAATCTTACGATTTTGATCGAAATATACTTAAGTGAGCTAGAGTTTCGGAATGTCCGGAATTCCGTCCTCATATTTTCACTGCATCTCAATTTTTATGTAATACAACTAGATTTTCAAGAATTTTTTTATATTCAACTTTTTATTAAACTAATGAAAGCGCATTTAAAAACCTTTTATTTTTTATTATTTTCTAATATTTTGCTTTTAATATATTTAACAATTCATGATTACAAATATTATGGAATTTAAAAAGTAACGCTTCTCAAATTAATTTCCAGAAAGAACCACCTCTGTGAAATCAATTTTTTAGATAAATTAATATGTTCTAATAATAATTAAGAGCTCTAAAATTATTCAAATATTCTATTACTTTCGGGAATCAATAATTGGGTAAAATTTTAGAGCATGAGACAGTGAGTGAAAAATTGATTGTAAAATTTCATCCTTATAAGCATGAAATATGTGAAGTTAAATAAAAGTGCTTAGTAAGAAATAAAAGTTTTTTTTTTCTTCTTATGAGTTTTAGTGGAAATCATGTCAAGAAATATTATTTTAATTTTACCATTTGTGACCGCTCAGTTCTCAAAGCAAACATACTAAACTTCTTAGAACCGACTTCCACATTAATACCCGACTCAAAATGAAGAAGATATTTATTTTGAAGCCAAAGATTTTAAAAAAATATTTATTATTTTTATTATCGATTAAAAAATAATTGAATTGAATGCGAAAAAATAATAGAATCTAAAATGCAAAATATTTTCGCATTAAGATATTTTCTTCTTAATACGGTCATTGCCACTACTGACTGATATTCGGACCATCTATATAATTAGATGACCCCTTTTTTGCTGTCTCTTAACTATAATAGAAAAGAGACCATCTAATTAGGTAGATAATTCAGTACAATTAGATAGTAGATGTGACCCACAGGTGGGTCACATGGCAGTCAACGTGAGAGCTTTCATGTCATACATATAATGAGATATGTAATTTTTACTTGTTTGATGAAATAGTTTATAGATTTCTACTTATGCCGAACTATCAAAGCAGCTATGCATTTACAAAGATGAAAATA
>JAPMOR010093645.1:374141-412485 GCA_026543865.1 Argiope aurantia | reverse complement strand
ACAGCATTTTCTTCTTTAGAAACAGTTCCAGCAGTGTTTCTAAAGAAGAAAATGCTGTTTCTTCAATTTCTTCTATAACATTTTCTTTTAATATCCTGAAAGATATTGAAAAAAATCTGTATTAAAATTTGAAACAGAATAAAGATATAAAATATAAGGTATGATTAATCTTCTAAACAAACTTAGTAAGTATTGCTTCGGTTTCCATTTGCCAATTAGGTGAGTTGAATTTGCCAATAATATTTCTTGTAATGAGATTTTCAAATAATGCTTATGAAAATTGGATTCATCGTTCTTTTAAAAATCTTTTACCAATTGGTACAATGTATTTATCATATTGAGAGACCACATACGAAGATTTTGTGACTAAACTCTGCCGTATAATGCTTTGCATCGTGTGTTAAGTTCAATAAAAAATTTCTAAAAACCTTTTGGTACAGATCCAAAAAAAGTATCATCGTTTGCATTTTATATTGATATTATGCAGAGTAAAAACTGCATTTAGATTATTAATAATTGAATTTTTTGCCCAAATCATTGTCAATACGCCCAGTATTTTGGTCAAGTTTCTCGTGACTAAATTAATTTTAAATTTTACAACCAAATTCTTGCAGTTTTGCACGAACCGAGGGAAAACTGCAAGAATTTGATTGTATAATTTTGCAGCACCCACCATACAACCCTGGATTTGTCACCCTTAAATTTTCATCTGCTTGAACCCATGATAAGACCAAAAATTTGACGATGACCTCAAACGCGCCGATGGTGTTCTATGAGACTAGGATTTTAAAACACATTTAGCGGTGGGACAAATGCCTCAACATGAAGGCCAGTTATGTTTGAAAGTAATAAATCAGTAATACAGTACATCCGCGAGTATCCGGCTTCCGTATTATCCGGTCTTTTATCATAATTAAATGAGGAAGGTAAGGCGTTCCATTGGCAACATTGCCAAGGGATTGGAAGAAGTGACTGCTATGATCCTTCATCGTGTCGTATGAAAAATACAAATTGTGACAGGAAAAGAGCAACGTTCTGCTGGTATTAAGCCTACGATTTACGTTAAAGTTTTGTTTATATTTCCTACATTTAAGTTAGGCATTACAAAATTTATGATAAAATGTGAACAGTTTATGCCTTTTAACTTACTTTTTCTGTAATAAATTCTTGAAACGTGCAGTGCAATGTACAAACATATATAAACTTCCAGTATAGAGCCTTCTATTTTAATTCAACACGTTAATGGCAACTACTTTTATGATACACCGGGCCACATTCTACATGGCTTGAAATACATGAAGGGTTTAGTACTCAATAAAAAGTGGGAAAATACGTATGATAACAGTGAATTTTGGTATAAAACCTTTGTCTACTGGTGGGCAAAGAAATAAGTTTATAGAACTACGGCCTATCCTGCCTGCCCTTCCGCCACATTAGGCCGAATACTCGGGTGTGGATTGTAGTTTCCTTTCTGTTTCATTTTCTCATGCATTTCAATTTTTTATTATTGTGTACAAAATTATGTGAATTAAATACCGATACCCCGTCATACCTAGAACGTCCCTTCTCCAAACTAATATTCACTATGCATGTTACAATTTTTTCAAAAAGAAAATCCTTTATTTCCCATTTATAACTATCATATGTACATAACTTGTGTTCCTTTATTTGATTTAGTTATAAATATTAATTTTTTAAAATCTATTTTTGGTTTAGTATCTATTATTAACTGCACAATATAATAAAAAACTAAATATGAAATTCAAGTAAAACTTTCGAAGAGAATATTTTGGAAGACGAGTACTACGATAGTTGACATTAAGTATTTTTATAGGTGGAATATTTAAGTTTCGCCTGAAAATAAATTTTATTTAAAACAACTCAAAAAATTATCTCTTCATTTAAAAGGGCATTTCAAATAATGTTATATTTGTTTTGATTATATTTGTTGGATAAGAAATGTTGTTTCCAGGAAAGAGAAGAATTTTTTTATTTCATGAAAACGCAAACTCTTGAAATAAAACATTAAAAAATTGACTGATTAAATAAAATATAATGGAATTTAAAGCAAAAATAGTATATAATAATATTTCTTTAACCTTTTCAGACTTGAATTTTTTTTCTCTCCAAAAATTGAACTGTGTTGAATATTAAAATTTTATATCCAGAAACTGAGCTTGAAAAGGTCAAGTTATGTAAATATTCTTTATTAAATAAGTAAACATTTTATGTGCATACAAAAATAAACATTTACTTACAACACTTCTAGGAATGCAAGTTCCCTGAATGTTGATTTTGCTATTCTTTCAATTCTGTTATTTCCCAGACCTCTAAAAAAGGGAAAAAAGAGCCGGAATGTAACATTAGTATATTGATTAAGGACATTATAATATCCACTTAGAAAAAAAATGGGAAGCTTAGGAAATGATAAAGAAAAATATCTAAAAATGTACTTGAAAGCAAACACATCAAGGGTGCCTGTTTGAACATGTTAAAGCATGGAATATATTATATGTACTATATATTTCATTTTTTTCTTCCTTTATCGATCTTTATCTGAAAGAAATCGATATTTTATCTTAGGTTATATGTTACAGAATGTCGGAAAGTTAGTTTCCAATTATGTCCCTTATCCTCGTTGAATAGTTTCAAAGCAAAGCCTCAATACTGATTCTATGATGAATTTATAGGTTTAATGCATATCTATGAGATCAGTTTATTTAATATTTCGAATCGATTCAAACCAATATGTAGGATTATTAAACATAATTTGTTAAGTAATTAAATAACATCAATTATTAAAAAATTAACATGCATAATTATATTAATAATAATAAAATATAATTATATGTGAAGCTTCAATATTCTTACATTTCATGTCCGTTGAAACTCTTTATATGATCATCATGCTAGCTTTTGAAAAAGATTATGTTTGACTTCTCTACTAAGTTGTTCAATGAACATTTAGAGGCATCAATATTTCGCAGAAGGCATTAAGAGATAACCTTTGAGTGCTTTCCATTTTAACCTTTTCACTACTGATTCCGGCCCAACCGGCGGTACAAATTTTATCCTGGAGGGCCGGTTTCTGTTTCAAACGAAAGATGCAGGATGTGAAGCGAGAAGATCCTTAGTGTAACTCGTTTTACGTCCTACATCCCTCGTTTGAATCGGAAACTGACCTGCCAGGATAGAATTTGCACAGCCTGTTGGGCCAGGTCAGTAGTAAAAGGGCTAATAAATGCTTCTTTATCAGTGTTATTGTTTACGATTTGAAGAACAAGAGTTTTTGGTTCTGTACAAAAAATCTCCTACCTTATCCATTACTTTGAAAAAAACCCAACTGGTTTTGCTTAATACAATTTATATTAATCTTTCAGAATTACTTTTAACTGTTAATTTTATATTACATTTATACTTTACCTGCAATGTTGCTCCAAAAATCTTGACGAAACAGCCTTCCCAACATAGAATTTCACCCATTTCCCAAATTCTTGCATGTTTTTCCCCAAAACTTTAGATTTCCGTGTTTGTTCGCTCAGATTTCAAGATTAGGAAAGGAATTTTTTTAGATGTAGAATCAAGTTGGGGATCACATATTCCATAATGATGATGATACTACGCTGCAACTTGCCTTTTCTACAGTAATTAATAATTTAATAAGTGGTGCTGAACGGTTTAATATTCCTCGTGAAGCAATGGAAAATAAAGTGAAATGGCTCATTTCAAAGATACCAAGGCCCCGGAGTGCATCCAGCAATGATAGGGAAGAGGAGATTTTTCACCAATCATTTGCATAAACTGGGGAAAGCCTCTTAGTACTCTTGATCCGATTATACGTTTTCTTTACCTCAGAATCAGAACCTGAGTAAGATGCAGAATATACCGAAGAGTTTGGACGCGAGTTAGTCACCCCTGTTGTTCTCGCCTTTTCCTGAGAATATAAGCCTCATTCAGCCGTGAAAGAGCAGAATGAAATGCTTAATGTCAACGTAGCCCAGGAGTTTGATGGTACGGTTCTTAAATAACTTATGTTGGTTGTAGTTGAAAAAAGTATCAATCACTTTGTTCCTGTAACTCAATCAATTATATTGTGGTGAAGAGTTCGAGGCGTAGAGACTGATAGAGGGAGAAAACGGTTTTTAATATGCTTGCTGAAATTTTATTTAATGAACAAGACATGTATATAATTTATACTCGTGATAATGAAGACGGTGATAAAATTTCTTTTTCTGACAGAATTGTCAAATTTTTCTTTGAAATTTGTGATTTTTAGACCTTCTGTTTTTTATATTAAATATTTCTATGTATCTTTCCTCTACAATAACGAGTTAATACTATTGTGTAAGAATGTTTTGCAGTTAAAAAAAATTGTTTTTTTTGTTGATTTCCACAAATTTTAACATGGTAAATATTGCTCTTTTCAAAGGATAATCTTATCAACGCTATTTTACTGTTTTATTTTTTATTTTTTAAATATTTACCTACGTTCTCATGTTTCCACCGATTGTGAAACCATGAATCAAGAGTAATGGCTTTGGAGTATTTACATGAATGGATGGCAAATCAGCTGAAAGAAAAAAAAATTGGCAAAATTGTACCAGCGGACAATAAAGTGGAAGACTGGCAAATGTGTTTAGAGCGAAAACACGATAATAATATTAGGAGGGGTTTGTTTTCTTATATGGTTAAAGAAGGAAAACCAACGGGCCATAAGCAAATTAGCATGAGCACGATGCCTTTGAGTAGCGAAATGCCTTTCTTCCACATACCAGATTAATGAGAAATAATATTTATGACTTCAAATTTGGGGGCATGTAATGGTATCGCCACTACTCATCACTATTTAGTAAGCTCAAAGATTATTGAAACAAACAGGCAAATGAATAAAAATACAAATAAATCAATAAAAATAATAAGGAATATATAATAAAAATTCCACAACATATTAAAGCCAATTCTTGCCAACTTTGCTTGGATCAAATTTTTATAAGTTAAAGTCAGATCAGTTTAATCTTAGTTAAATTTACAGAAAACTTAAAAACAATTCATAAAAAAAGAAAAATACTACTTATATGTTAGGGTAGGATGAAAAAAAAAACCCTTTTTCTTCATGTCGCTGAGAAATATAATGATGAAAAAGTAACATAATTGTTTACTATTTTCCAGTTTTGCATGAACCATAAAAGTTGTAAAAAGTGATGGAAATCGATTTTTTTCATTAATTTTTGAAGTTAAAAAATATTTGATGGGAATGGGAATCAATAAGTTTCTGAGGGTCATACTGAACAATATACAGGATTTCAACGCCCTCTCATTACTACCGCTTGAGAGGACAGACATATTATGAGGTCGGCCCTGCAGAACCGTACAGCCACATCATGGACCATTAGTCAGAAAATGGGCATGTTTGAAAAACAAGATGTCTAGGTCAAAATTACAAATCTTGTGTGGTTCCTACTAGAGAACGAGGAATTGATTTCTCCAGACCCAAGTCCAGTATAAATTTTCGTTTCATTTCTCAACCAAACTCTTCTCCAGAATATATTAATTTCAATAGATTTCATCTATTCATACTCCCCACCGAACACCTCCTTCATCATTATAATATTCTATATAGTTACTTTTTCTGTGCATTGTATATGTAAACTGAAAATTTTTTTTTCTTAGTAAATACTCCCACGTATATCCTTTCAACCCACAGGGAATCCTAGAGTTTCCATGTTCGGGGATATTCTGTGGCGAAAGAAAGAAAGTATTCTGATGGCTGTATACGTATCTGAAAGCTCCGAGGAGACAACACGTCGCTTACTTGCATTCGATATCGACCTGGGGTCTCGCACCTGGTGTGATGATTTGGGAAGCCATTGGATACACGACACTCACATCTCTAGTTCGGATCGATGGTAATTTGAACACAAATCGGTACATTTCTGACATCTTACGTCCAGTGGTTGTGCCCTATCTTCATGGCCTGCCAAGCGCCATATTCCAATAAGATAATGCAAGTCCACTATTGTACGTCATGTTCTGACCTTCCTTTGATACACAGGGTATTCGATTGTTGCCATGGCGTGCGCGGTCTCCAGGTCTGTCACCCACTGAAAATATCTGGTCATAGATTGCTGAGAGATTGGCCCCCACCCTTCTCCAGCTAATACGGTTGATGAAGTGTGACATAGATTTGAAACAGCTTGGAATGATTGCCCGTTTCTGTCATCCAAGCCCAGATCCACTCCGTCCCTAACCAGGTAAAGGCCGCTTTTGCTGCCAGGTGTGGTAACTGTTTCTACTAATATCGCATTCGATAAACCTATAACTATAAACTGCTTACAAATTTAATCATTTTGTCTTCATGGCATACTGTTTGCATAAAATAAATATCTTTTTTGTATCTGCTCTCCTTCATGGTGTTGCATTTTTAATGGCCAGCCGTGTATTTTAGCTTTCAATGAATTTCCGAAAATTTCTCTTTCATGATTACATTGCATTTAATTTCTTTATGATATTGATATTCTATAAAATAGTATATTCTCTACTTTTTATTTGTAATAACGTATAATAAAATAGTGTTTACAACCTTTTGATCTTTTTTATACATTTCAAAATTTATGATTACATATATTATGGAATGTAAAAATTAATGTTTCACAAATTAATTTAGGGAAAAGGCGCCCTAATCAATTTTTAGATAAATTAATATATGAATTCATAATTAAGAGCTCTAAAATAATTCATATATTCCCATGTCATTTGAAATCAATAACTGTACGAAGCTTCAGAGCTCTAGTGTATGAAAGAGCGAGTGAAAAATGAACTAAAAAAATTCTGTCTTTACAAATATGAAACATGCGAAATTTAGTAAAAGCATTTGATCATTTTGTTTTTTATTAAATTTTGTATTTTCTAAAGGTTTAGTAATTTTTATTGTTTTCTCTATTCTTGCCACTTTTTTTTCATCCTACAAATATTATTGTCGTTTTGAAGCTTAATTCTGCAAAGTGTTGCCATAAGCAAAGAAAATAAACAGATTATATTTTTTAGACCTAAATATTCTTTGTCAACTTTGGATGGAATGCGGAAGCGAAAGATATAGACAGATTTCAGTAAAAAAAATTATTTATCTTAAGAAGTTGACAGTTTAGCAGCTAATAACATAATAAGCAAGTAAGATAAATTTAAGAATTCTAAAACTGGAAAAAACTCGATTTTCGCCACTTTTATGGCCCATATGAGACTGGAAAATATGAATTAGTTAGACTGCTTTTTTTTCATTGCTTTAGTTTTCATTAAGTCACAACTTTTTCCACGACATGGTTACAAATGATGGCATGAATAAAAAAAATTTAATATTATTAAATAACAACATGAGTAAAAAGTTACTTTTTTTCCACCCACCATAATATATACATGGGATTCAAAAGATGACTGACAATGCATATATCTTCAGTCATCTTTAGTGTCAAGTCATGTATATTATGCATGACTTGAAAAAACTGTAGAAATACAAATAAAGTTTTTATTCGAAATCTTGTAAGTGATGGAAAATTTTCATATGAATCCGAGTCATGAAAATTTTTAGAGAAAAGCAGCTCAGGGCGAGTTGTATTGTAAATAGAGGGCGTATGAACCTCACTCACAGGTTTTATGCTGTGTCGGAAGAGTTTAATCCGCAGCTTTTTGGGGTTATCGAAAAGTGACGATTCGTGCTGCTGTTTCATTTAAAGTAGTAGCGTTTTTATCTTGGAATAAAGTAGATGAGCGTTTATTTTCAAGAAAATTAAATGGTGTTAAAAAAGAATTTATTACATTTATCACATAAAAAGAATTTATATATTGATATATATGTTTTTGTATGTGATTATTATCTTCTGTGCCGCTTAATTTTACTTTAACTTATGAGTCAAGGAACAATATGTTTTTTCAAGCCTCATTAAAGCTGTGAAATTAGTAACTTCTTTAGTTTCACTTCGTAAATTAAGAGGTTTTCCATCTTCTATTTGTGTGAAAGCTGCGAAGGCGTATGTTATGGTTTCATCCATATTTGCTTCGTAATAGAGACAAAGCCATGTTGGATTTTCGGCATGGATAAACAATATATCTTCTAAATCGCTTCTAAAATGAAGATTTCTGATAACCACTAAAGGGAACAAAGGATATCCTCCAAGTGAAAAACCCTTCTGCTTGTAGTTCTATGTTACACACACACACACACACACATTTCATTCAAACACGCTGATTCGAGTCTAATTTGACAAAAAAAGAAAAAGAAAAAAGAAACCACAATATTTTATGAAATAAACAATTTTAAGTGTTCGTGTCATGCATAAGGACCAAATGGTTGTTTTCAGTCATTATAAATTACTTTAATGTTGGCTATGAATTACTTTTAGTTTTCATGTGATATAGCATCTCTTAGTGAATTAGTTTAATCTTCAAAAAATCTGGATTGAAGCTTTATGATGACCCTATAATTTTGAGTTTAGCAACATTGCATAAGTTGACATGAATTTAGAGCCAGATTTATCATTAAAGTCTTGGATGAAAGTCTTATCATCATTAAAGTCAGTCAGTCATCATTAAAGTCTTAAAGATGAAAGTACTTAGTTAAGAAAGGGTCAGAAGAATTGATGAAACTTAGATACTAATTTTATAGTTCGAATATTTTTTTTATAATAGTAACGTTATTTTGTGACTCTTGATAATTTACTTTATTGAAGAATCTAAATTTTGTGAAAACAGTAAATCTGTTCGATTTATGCCCTAGCAAATGATTGCATGGAATAAATTATAAAAATGACAAAATAAATTTTACATTTATACTTACAACCAAAATAGCTTGTCGAGTGGTGGGAACGTTCCAAGCTGAGTCAATCTATTGTCCGTCAAATCCCTAGAAAAAAATTCGTAATGGTGCTTTTTAAATGTATTCTTATTCAGTTCATCAGATAAAATCAGAATACGAAATTTAAAGAAAAGAAAGCTAGTGCTTTGAAACGAATAGTTGGAAAATGGCCATGTGAAATTTTGTAAAATGGTTTCCAAAAACTCCTATACTTTTGCACATTTAAGTAAACATCGCTGATCTAAAATATTGCAAGGAGAACATCTGACTTTTTGGCGATTATTCCTTTAAATACTTAAGCGCTCTCATTTATTAGTTTTTAATCAAATGTCTCGAAAGTTACGAAATATCCTCGAACTTTCTTAATATGACACTCAAATCGTCCAAATTTGCTTAAAAGAACTCAAAGTATTTGAAAATCTTATTCTTGCTCTCAAATGTGTAAGTTGTGTTCATACAAGTAACTAACAAAGCGTTTTTAATTTTTACCCTGTTTCTAATTTAGATTGTAATTAAAATCGAAAGATCATTTTCAATTTTTAAGATGATTAGAATACTTACAAGACTTCAATCGACTGTATGTCTTCCAAGACTGTCATATTCAGTTTTTTGAGGTGGTTGTTTTGCAGGAGACTAAAGAAAAGAAATTTGGAATTTATCAATATTTTGATATGGAAAAAAACAGAATTTGATCAGAAAAGTTATTGATACTTACAGCCAACGAAGATTTTCGAGTCCTTTAAAAGCTCCAGGCTCAATTATTTCAATTTGATTTTTCATTAATTGTCTAAAAAAATAAGAACAGCAATAAAACAAACATAGGTTTTTTAGAGGTCTTCTTTAAAATCTCCTTTAAAGTAGAATTCTAAAATATTTTAAATGCATGTGCAATATTTATGCTTCTTCTTCAAGATCTTTATCAAATTCAATTGTTTCAAGCTGATTGCAAAGAAATTACATCCTGTACAATCAAAGACTAGCAACCATTGCAAATAGTCAAAATGAATCGAAGGAGGAAATTGAAATTAAACGGTAGCAATATTTTTAGAAGCAAATTATGATATGTTTGACATGTGTTTTGTGAAATAATGCCATAAGATAAAAGAAAGTTACACCTAGTCAATGTTTCATATTTTTACTTTAACTTTTCATTATTGCCTTATTTCTGTTTCAACGAAATTTATCAAAAAAGGACTCGGTAATTTTAAATTAATGTTCAAATTCCACCTCAGTTCTGAACTTTTCGTAATTCCAAATCTGTCCCCTAGATGGCAGTTCTTGTACAACAATTGCATCGGAAAATCAACTTAATTCTCAAGGATACGCGTGATGCGTATCAAGCTAAACAGAACTCAAAGAAGGCAAAAATAAAAATTTTAAATACTGACAACAAATAAAATTTTTATAAAAAGATTAGCAGAGTTTAATCTGAATTAAAGTTAGTTTGGGATGTACTCGATCTTTTGAATTGTAGTCAGATGACTTAGTAAGTACCCGAGTCTTCAAGCATCTATGAAATGCCAAGTAAGAATCCACAGTGATGTATTTAACACATAAAAGAGTAGAATTTTGATGGAATTTAGTGCTGAATTCGATCCTAAACACAAGATTTTATCTTCAGAACACAGACAATTAACAAATCGATAACATTACAGGTAAAATTAGAATTGAAAGCTGTTAAGAGAAGAAAGTAAAACCAGGCATTTTCTTCAGATATTATGTCGACAATGAAAATGTCAAAAATGATTATCAGTAATGCTTTTTGCTATTACGAAATAATAAAATCTGAGTTTTTATTTATTTTTATACATTTATTCTACAATTTGATCCTTCTGAAGCAAAAATTTATTTTTCAACTACCAAAAGAAAGAACGCAACTGCTTCATCGGTCGCTTCTTTTTTAATATGTTATAGGAGTAGTATAAAAGGTATAGTATAATAGTATCTAGTATGAGAGGGTTATCCATTCTAATTATAAACCAATAGTTAATTTCAAACCCGCTAGAGATAGATATGCGATTAGTAGATAGACGCCGATTGGGAGTATTATATCTAATGCTGTTTAAATTAATAAATATGAAGTGTGACCATTAAATAACTTTCACTTTTTGGATACACAGCTAAAATTAACGAACAGAATGAAACCAAGTATCTGTACAGAATGAAACCAAATACCTCTACGGAATGAAACACAATATCTGTACAGAATGAAACCAATTCCCTGCGTGCAAAGCTACTTACGGTCCATTTTTTTTCCCGAATTTGTTTCTTAATTCTACAATCTATGTATGTCATATGAATTCATTCTGTTCATTATTTTAAGTTGAAAATATTTCCAAATAGGGAAAGTTGTTTTATGTGTGGCACTCTGTACTTAAAAAAATCTCAAATTTCAAATTTTTATCCAGATTCCACCCCCTCCAGGTCCTTATTAATCATCAATGGCTGCCTCGAGGAAGCGTTGTGAGCTGATTGGTGTATTTTTCTCGAAGGGGCCATTGAAATGGTCGAAAGTCATCTTAAATAGTAATATTCAAAGCTTTAAAATTCAACGAGTTTTGGCACAGAAGAGTAGATTTTTTAAAAATTTAAAATCTTTGATGTTCAAAACAATTTACTAAATATGACTAATAAGACCAGGGGATGTATAAAAATTTTAAACTGTGTGATATTTTCTGAAAAGCCTTTATTGACTTAAAAAGCACAAAAACACTTACGTAGTTTAGGTGCATTTTTTTTTTCATTCGAAAGCATATACTTTCTATATTGATTTAGAAAGTAGCTATTGGGCCACAGCTAGAGTGGTGGTCACTATATATATCAACACTTTTTTACTTTATATATTATGTTTCAATTGTAATTTTTTCCAAGCCAGTTTTTTATGGTTAAGCCAAAAAGAAGACCGAAGAGTCCATTGGGCTAATATAGTTCGAATAGTAAGTTTTACAGAAACATTTTCTTTACAAGCTATTGAAAAAGAAAATACATTTTAAGATGTCTGCTTAGCATTATTAAAATGATGATGATTAAATTTTAAATTAAAGCAGTGTATTTCATCTTTTTACAATTTGAAATAACTGAACGACCAACTATGTTTTAGAAAATATGAGATTAGAAAATAAAAGATACTTACAAAAATGTAACATTTGACATTTCTGAAAAAGGTCCAGGACTTAAAACTCGTATGACATTCCCCTCGATATGTCTAAAACAAAATTGGAAGATTAGATTTTATTTTCAAAATTTGTAAGTTATAAGTTATTAAGTATAGAAGCTCATAAGCAATTAAGCATTCATAACTTAAAAAATGAAATTTATGGAAGTAAAAAAATAATTATTAAATGTGTGCATGCAAGGATTTTAATGTATGTGTAGCATTTTTTACTTCAGTAAGATAATTTCTAATTACATAAAATAATAATAATAAAATTCCAAATTCAACTCTATATGGTAGAAGTCCTCACGGTTTTTAAGTTTCATATATCATGCATAATTTTTAGGAAGAAATTAATGTTCAGATGAAGATGTTACTGTGTTACTGTTTTATGACGAAAATTCTTATGTTACAATAATTTCTGTAGTAAAAAATGTATATACGTAATTATATATCAATTTAATTTAAATCCTAATTAATTTCCTGTTTTTTATCTGAAATTAGACCACATATTTTTTATTCTAAATTGTTCTCTTATTTCCTGATCTAAATTCCACTTTTATATTTAATTATTTCTAAAACGCGTTCTAAAAAATTGCTGTCCGTTACAATTCTCACTCTCCGAGTGAAGGGATAAAAATCCATAACATCTACGGCTCACCTTCCAAAGAAACCTAAGAATTCCTTTCCTAAATCGCTTTTACGAAGAAATTCCTATAAGAATCTCTTAGTAAAAACACTAAGGAAAGCATTTCCCAAGCTTTGATCTTGTGCTCTAGTGAGGATAGACATATTCTGCATATGGTCCCCATGTATAAACCATGCCCTTCCGTGGAAAAAAAAAGTTGAAAATAAATTCCGAATTTCTTTTCTTCTCGCAACTGATCTTCAAAACTTTATTACATATATTAGGCATTTTTTTTTCACTTTTTCGAATAAGAAAGAATGGTCACTTAGGGTAATTCGGATTTTTTAGATTTCGTCATTTTTAATGGTTTGAAATGATCATATGAGATGGAAAATAAGCATATAGTGGTTAATCATGTAGAATCAGCTGAATAGGTATATAATGCATAATTTTGTGAGTGCATAATCGTGTTCTCAAGGCTCACTGAAGAACGCTTTTTTTCCCAAATTAATTTATTAAATAACCAGTCCCAGTCACAGCGATTTTCATAATTACTCCAGTATGTCCTCAATCACCCTAGAGACTCTGGAGTGATTGGGAAATATCTATTTTGGCTTCTGACCACAGTAACAAGCTTATTTGAAGAGAATATATTTGAAAAGACATGGAACCATTGCTTATTTCCTCAGAATTTACTTTTTTGACCATTCCCATCTACCCAAAAGTACTGTTTTTCAATAAAAATATACTTCATGAAATATTGCATATAAACTATCAAATGGGTAGGCTTTCAATTTGGAGTAATTTATAATCATTCTATTCCCAGTTTTGTCTGCAAATAAATCTGTATAAAAGCAGAAATGATTGAATTTTATGAGACACGAGAAGGAAATATCCAAGACATAAAAATGCACTTTAAAATGAGTAAAAACGAATAGTTCAATTTAGTAGTAGAAAGTACAACTCTCACTTCATGTAGTATCTTCAGTTTCCTGGAATAAATTGAAATCAATTAGTGTTGCATGGAAGAAAGCGTCATCATTACTAGTTGACATGCCGAAAAAGCGAGAAATAATTACACGTAAGTGAGTTTTATTACTGAAATTTGTCAAATAAGCTAAGGTAAAGGTTTCATTGGCTGCAGTGAAATAAAGCATGAACATTCTAGAAAAATCCTGGCAAATCTTAGAATGATGCCTTGTTTTCCAGGTAAGATAAAAAGTAATCAAGGTAATGTTCTTTATAATGCAATCTAGATATCCCATTTTAGAGTTTCTCAAAACACATGGCGAGGACCCTTGGTACTAGAATTATAATATCGCAGAGATTGTATTGTACTTGCATTATACGTTACTGTGGACTTGTTATATACACTGGAATTAATGACATTTTTTTTTCTAGAAATATTATATAGTCCAGGTTCTCTAGGCTAAAAAGAGATACACGAACAGCCTAGACTCTAGGCTGTTCATCTATCTCTCCAGTGTCAACTCCTTTGAAGACAATGTTTCCGACCTTGTATGCCCATATAATTCTGATTCTTCTGTCAGCACTTGCGGTAATGAAACACCCTGTACATTAATATTTAAAAGATCAACAGGATTTTCATCATTTATTTAAATGCTGAAATATGTATTGTTCGTTCCAGTGTCTCAAGACTACAACTTTTCGAAGAGTTCTACTCCGCTAAGGGGTGAGAAGCGGAAGGATGAGGGCATTTCCGGAATTCTTCATCATTCTTTTGACCTTTATTCCCGCCCCATTAGATACTTTTTAGTTTAGTTTTTTTCTTTTCGCTTCTGTGAAGTGTCTTGTCATTCCTGACCTACCATTTTATTTTAACTCCCAATTGCGTATGGATTTCTTATATGTCTAGATCAAATGGCACACATAATATTTGAAATAATGTCATTAAATGGGACTGAGATTATCTACCATTGTTAATCTCAAAATGTAATAAAAAATTTCAATAACAAAAGGCTTTAATATAAATTTTTTTCAAATTTGTAGAAAGGTTGAATTACTAAATTTTGAGAACAGAAATTCTGCGTTTATTCATTGTAATTAAATTTTTAGGCCATTTACATTAAGCAAAAATTGATTTATTGTTAAATAGTATCTTTTTCCTACAATGTTACGAGTTATCCGCAGTTTTTACACCTTCTAAGTTCACCTTTTGAGAAATGTAAACATCTCCTAATTTCATTTTTCCTCTCACCCCTATTTTGACTAAGTAAACGCATCCTGATACATGAATCTAATTCAAGAATAAACTGCAACTCGTATTGTCTATGCTCCTTATTTACTTTCTTGTATGCGGACTTTAGAGAGTATTGTCATTGTCCAAAAAATTCGAACTCGAGACCCACGTTTTAGAACTCCCTGAGTTCGAAAAATACACTTTTTGACATTATGTCTGTCTGTCTGTGACAAAGATAACTAAAAAATACTTTGAACTAGACGTTGAAATTTTGTGTGTATTCTTTACGCGAAATTCGTACATTTCTAAGAAATTTTGAACCAAATCTATTCTGAGGAAATCTGTGTGTCCTTCTGTATGAATATAATTTAACATAATAACTGCAAAACGAAGATAGAAAATATAGATAAAATTAGGCACACCTAATTTTATCTATAGCCTAATTTTATCATATAGATGCCTAATTATATCATATAGATAAAATTAGGCACACAAATTTTACACCTATCAAATTTTTAGCCAAATCCAACAAAGGGTTACACATGTATCGGTGTTTATTTTCAGAAGCATGTAAACGTGATCACTCAAAAACGCGAAGACTTATTTAAATGTATGAAATTTGGTATGTGATTTTGTGAATGCAATTGTAGTTCTGTGTCAAATTTTGGTTATAATTGGTGTAAAAAAATTGCCTCTAAAGCACAAATTCATCTTTATTAATGAGCATGCGAGAAAAGTTAGTTAGGATAGTTGAATGCTTTAAACTCATTATTTTATATGAAATGATGAAATTGCATTACTTAATTTTCTTTCCGAAACGCTTTTATTTCTATGAAACAAAAAACGTTTTTGAAAAAAAAATGAAAATTTTGAACTTACATTATTTTCAATCCTTTGTATTCCGAAAAAGCCCCTGCCGGTAATGATCGGAGTGAGGTATTGGTCAGGGCCCTATAAAGAATACATAAAACAACAATTAATATTACCAAAATTATAAGAAAGAAGTTTTAATACTTGTTAAAAAGTTTTAGCAATTAAATTCACTAGAACGTTTCTTAACATCTATTTAATGTGTAAATTGATGCCAAATGATGTGAAGATGGTATGTACACTATGAGCTGAATAAGGCAAATTGAATTTTTCTGTCATCATCTCTTCACTAGAAAATTGCTCGAATTTTTACGATTTTGTAATGAAATTACACAGGGAACAACACCAACGTATTGGGTGTCCCTTATAAATATGACCAAATAGCTTATTTCTAAACCGTTTCAGATAAACCTAAACATTCAATATAAAAGATATTCTAAATTGCAATGCCGTTTCATCAATAAATATACTATTTAAAAAAATTATGAAGATCGAATTTTGAATCAATCCTTCATCTTATTAGTCAAAACAATTTTGATCACTAATCTTTTAGACAAAAAAAGTTCCACTCTTTTGTAATTAATGACCAATTTAAGCTTTGAATTTCATTATATTAGGCCATTCACCAATCGCTTCTAGGAAACGTAATGCATGTATGGGCGGATCTTCCTCAAGGTGGATATTGAAGTAGTGTGAACTCTTTTAAAATAATGATATTTAAAACTTTATAACTTAGTTTGGGTTGCAAAAAAGTGTAAGTTTTTGAAATTCAAATCTTAGTGAGTGAGAAATGTTATACAAAACATAATTTATATGACCGGAAGATAGAATAAAATTTTTTGATTTAGTCATTTTTTGAGCACCCCATTTATCTATTGAAACATAAATTATTGGCGGATGAAGTGATTTGAAGCAATTTTTCAGTTAAAGTATATGCTTATTTCTAATAGTTTAGAAATTAGTTATTAGATTACAATTAGAATAGACACCTAGAATATGACAAATTAGTACTTTCTTGGAATAATATAAATATGGAACCGTCCTCAGTTTAAAACTTCTGACAAACACAATAGATTCCGTTTAGTTTCAATAATCCATGCCTTCGATAAAATGGACAATTAAGATATTTTTTTGAAAAGTAACAATAAACTTTTAAATTAATTCGAATAAGTTTTAAAGAAATTAGGCTTGTATACTCTTGACGAAATCTTTCCTAAAACCCATGATCTATCTTATTTCTCATGTCTTCTTAATTTTTTTAGAAAGATATTTCAAAAAATAAGCTGTAGTAGTGAAACCTTATTTCATTTTACTTTCTTATCATCAAAATTCAATTCTATTTCAAGACAAAAAATATTAGTTATCACAAAATTTTGTTTTATTTCGCTATTTTCGGTCATCATCTGAAATTGTACAATGATTGGAGAATTATAAGCAACGTACGATCTGAAAGTTGATCGAATAGTAGGAACGTGGAATTTAAATATTTGGATCTTTTTGATATTTCATTCATTTTAGACTGATAAAAGATAATACTTTTAGCATTAATCAGTACTTTGCGTTATATTGTCTTGCAACTCAGAAAGCTAAATACAAAATTACAACAGCAACACAAGAAAATCCCTTACAATTTGGTAATGGAATTTCCAATGCCTTTAGGAACAGATGTCAAGTTGTGGTTTTCGCAGAACAAAAAAGTGTAAAATCTGCATTCGCAAAATGGTGGTACGTTTTCTCCCAGGCCTGAAACAAAAAGAACGAGAGAGAGAGACATTAATCTGCTACAGAAATCAGAAAAAAAAAAGAAATAAAATGAATACATTTGATGTATTAGAGGATTTACTAGAATTAAGATAGAGCGGATGGACTTTTTTCAGGAAAATTACTTTGCTACCTTTGCCGTACTCAAAAATTAAATAGTTTTACTCACTGCAGTTATCCAACGATTTGTCGAATATAACATCTTTAAGTTCTCCGTGCTCTTTGATTGCTTTGACGAGAGAATCCAAGCTTCCGTGAGCATCCGCTGGATGGAAAGGAAAAGAAACATCAAATACAAATATTGTACACGCTAAATGGATATTCTAATTTTTGAAATTTTTCTCTTGGGATGTTAAGATGTTTTAGGAGAATATTAATGTATATTAGAAGAAATCAGATTCCAAACATTATTCTTTGCTTTCTCTATAGGGAAAGTATTACAATCGTCCAAAAATTCGAAATCGAGAGTTTGATGAATTCGTGGGCATCCACTGGATGCAGAAGAAAAGAAAAATCTAATACAAGTATTGCACACACTAAATGGATATTCTAATTTTTTAAAGTTTTCTTGGAGTGTTATTATGTTTTGGGTGAATATTAATGTATATAAGAGGAAATCAGGTTCCGAACATTATTTTCTACTTTCTCGTATAAAGAAAGTATTTTAATCGTCAGTGAATTCGAATTCGAGATTTTGACAATCCATAAGTACGAAAAACGCATTTTTTGGCATTATGTCTATCTGTAACAAAGATCACTCAAAAATGATGAAAGTAATTTGACCTTCACAACAAATACGTAGATTTTTATCAAATTTTGAGTAAAATATATTCTGAGGAAGTGTGTCAGTCCGACTGTTCGAATATAAGTTTACATGATAACTACAAAACGAAGACAGATGGATAAAATTCAATAATCTATATTCAACAAGGGGTCGACTGTCTGTCGGTCTGTATTTTAACATACATACAAACGCGATAACTCAAAAACCTAATAACTGAAATATATCAAATTTGGCAGGTGATTTTTGAGAGTAATAAAATCACGTCACTTATTAATTTTTTTTTTTTTGCAATTGGTTGAAAAAAAAACGCATTTGAACTATAAATTCGAATTTTAGATACTATTAACCGCATGCGAGGGATTAATTGCCGAAAACATGCCAAGAAGCACATGACAAATTCAGTAAAAGTAATAAAATCACATCAAAGGTGAATATTTTGTAACTATTGTTCGCCAGTGTCATGCAAGGCATTCTCCTGTATACTTTTAGTAAAGAGTATGAGAGAAAATTTACAGGACACTGCGCTAGAAAACAGAATGAGTGGAAACATACTCAAAAACGCTTTGAGCTAGATGGGTGAAATTTAATATACGATCTCTGCACAAAATTTGTAGATTTCTTTCAACTTTTAAGAAAAATCTATTCTGAGAAGGTCTGTCTGTCCGACTATTCCTGCTAAGTAAACACGATAGCTACAAAACAATGACAGCTAGATGAGGAAAATGTGTTACACATTTTTAGCATCTAAAAGGAAGACACCTGTCAAAGTTTGAGTCAAACTAACAAAAAGTTGAAAATCTAATTTTCTGAATTTTAAGAAGCAAGTAAACGCGATACGTCAAAAACACAATGACTTAAAATATGAACTTTGGTATGTGGTTTTGTGACTACAATTCTAGTTTTTGTCAAATTTTAGTCTCAATGAGTCGGGAAAATTGTGTCTAAAACACAAATTCACCATTATTAAAGAGTACGCCAGAAACTTTGGGGGATCTGCTGCCAGATCGTTTTTTTCTAAAGTAGATCGAGGTATTGCAAAGTGTTGTTGACAGTCATTTGGTTGCTAATAATTTTTTACTGCTTTTCTAGCAACAACTCTATTGATACGCCTCTTCATCCCAAGAATGCAGAATATATACGATGAAATGCCTAATAGTTACTTTAATAGACTACCTCAAACAATTGTCAGGAACCATAATAATCCAGTCACGTGGGCCGGATTCAAGCTTGATAACATGCTTCATAAGTCATTCATCATCAAAGATGACTAAACGGACATAGTTCCCAGAAATTTTGAAAAGAAAGATAATTGAGAACTTACAACTTTTCTCTCCAAATTGATTGAAGACTATTCTACCGTATCTTTTTCAACCGGACCTGATTTTTGAAAAACCTTTTATAATTCCAAAATGTTCAAAAGAGAGCATTCAAAACTTTCATTGATTGAACCAAATCAATTCAAAAGAACATTTCGTCGTCATAGCTAGACAGTTTATCGGTTCAGATTGATATTAGACGAAATGGAGGAAACGATGTATGGTTATTATTAGAGTGATGCTTGATTTTAATTATTGTATAATGTATTTATTACAGAGTTCCGTGTGAAAAATGTGGCCCCATTTCTTTCATTACTCCTAAGGGACTAATTACCAACAAAACTCAGAATGAAGGATGAATGGAGGAAAGGTAAACCGAATTTTGGATATTAAATTTTACTGAATATCAAAATATTGCCCACAAGAATATAGAAAAAAGAATAAAAATAATAAAAATATTTTTAATAAAAAGAATAGGAATTTATCAGAATAAACTACTGATAAATTTAAAAAATACTTTAAATATGAATAAATCATAAATGAAAACATATCTGAAGAAAAAATATTAGAAAAGGCAATGAATTAATTTTTTTCGATGCTAAAACGTAATATGAATGCATACAATGCGATTCCAAAATATCAGTAGAAAATGCAAAGGCAGTTAAAGGAGACTAGTAAATGGATTTTGCTGTGGAATATCTGTGTGGCAATGGCATGTACCAGTACTGATATCTAAAGAAACAAGAATAGCAGATCAATTAGATAGACAGAAAATGAAACAGATATTTTAATGATTAATTTTATTATTTACAAAGTTTTAAAGTCAGCTATACCTTTTCCTTTGATATCTTCACATACGTTAAAATACATTTCTTCTTTATTTTTTAGAGATGGTCCACAATGACTCAAACTAAAGGATTGATATTTAATACTTGCATTTCCAAAATTTGATAATTACAAATTTTTTTCTGAGGATTTTTGGTCTTCAGTTTTCCTCTTTCTGCAAATTCCTATGAGCAATCCATTATGTTTTGGTTTGGTTATATTAACGTCCCGTTTTGAAGCAACACTAGGGCTATTTTGGGACGGACCTCGTAATTTTGAGCCACGGTCAGATGACGAGGACGACACCTGAGCTGGCACCCCCCTCTCCACGCCACACCATACCACACCAGTGGGAGGACGTTTGGTCATGACGGATTTAACGTGCAACTGACCCCCTTACACGACGGTTCTTTGGTGGAATCGGGTCACGAACTTGAAACCCTCCGGTTCCGAAGCCGAGACCTTACCACCAGGCCACCGCGGCCCAATCCATTATGATAATCTGTATAATGAAATAAGTAATAGTATTTTCCCCATTACTGATACATTTGTTTTCGCTTCGTATTCGTATGCCATCCGAATGAATTCTGCTTTTCCCTAGACAGATTTCTCCAAACTGCCCTTGTCAGTAGAATATCATTTGGGGAATTTTGTATTTGTATTACCAATACTGTAAAATATCTTGATACTTCATTTGGCGAAAACGCCTCTTTTACGTTTTATAAATTGAGAAACAGATTACTTTGTTTATTTCCATATCAGTACGAAGCTTCTGTTCAATTTGTGATTCATCGAATTTGAGCTAGTATTTCTATTTACTTTGACAGTAAAATTTATGTACATTTTATACAGGAATGATGTAAATTTTAGATGAAATGAACTCGCGTACTTCTGCACAGCTTAAATAGTTACAGTGCATTTTTGTTTTCCTTATATTGAGCAATTTTTTCAGTTTCTCTTACGTGTTTCATATATTATTATTGCCTAGTATCCTACGTAGTGCAATGTTTTTAATAGATATTGTATTTAATGATGTTGTTCATATTTCAGACCATAATTTAGCAATTTGCATTTAATACAGTAAGTGTTTTTTCCTAATCTGTGTATTTTCCACATAAGGCAATCTTTGCATATATATTTCTATACTTTGCACATGGGGCAATGTCATTCATTTCATCCTCATAGCATCTACTGATTTTTCTCAAGTATTACATTTTTTCTTTTCATTTCTATTTCGTATTCTTCCCTTTTATTTTTTAATAAAGCCCAGCTATATATATATCTATATAGGAGCCATATGAGACGGTGGTGTGGTGTTCAAATGATTCATCAAACTCTCAAAAGTTCGCCCACGAACAAAAATGCAATATTTATTGAGACGTTTTAATAAAAGTTCTCAAGTATTTTCAGCCCCAAGTGTTACCTGGCAACTACGAGAGATTTCCGTCCTAAATGGAAAAAATACATGCTGGTCAAATCGATCCGATCATTATTGTACAGAAATCATTCAATCCAATGAAGGCTGTAATTAGCACTGAGGTAACATCTGATGTTACTCTAGAAATCAGCTTCCTTCAGATCGCTGGTGTTTGGACCAGTCTATTACATTAAATCTAATGCTTGTACTTTATGAATGCGAAACTGCTGTTTTGGATCAAGTGATCACGATCTTTCCACTTTCGATGGATGAGCAATTGTACTCTATGCTTTTTCTCCCCACCGGAGTGGGTTGAGTCATGTAACATCATTTTTGTAATTACTCACTGCGCATAATCATGTCAACGATTGTAAATTTCTTTCTTGTTTTTCAATAAAGTGTGTGTGTCTACTCGTGGCCTTTGTTGGAGGTATGTACTCTTATTACCTTGTAGGGCTAAGTCGTGTTTCTTTCGTGCTGGTTGGTAGAATGCCACCTAGGTGGACTTTTCTAGCCTTAAACGCCTGCTGGCACGTTGTGGGTATTAGATTTTCTTTAAAAAATGAAGGCCGTAATTAGCATCGAGATGGCATCTGATGTTATTTTAGAAATCAGCTTGCTCTATCAGATGTTGGTGTATTCCTCCACTAGTTAGCATACTCATTGCGAACTATAAGAAGGACATTGGAGAGAAATTTCAATACGATAATATTTTGCGTGTACAGTTATTCCGCTAACTTGAATATATGGTTGTTCACCAAACTCAATCAGCCAACCAAATATCACTGGAGAATCCTTCCTGATAGGTGTGAGATAGGTCTGGAATTGTGTGAATTATCATGCACTCGAGGTAAGAATTGGGGTTGTTACACTTACTCTAACATGTAAACGTAACATACAGCTATTGGTTAACCCGAATATTCAGCTGTGCACCATCCTCAATCAACCATCTAAATATCAAGGGAGAATCCTTCCTAACAAGTGTGAGATCTGAGACTATGTGAATGATCACTTTCTTAAAGGTAAGAATTGGGACTGCTACATTTTCTCGAGCATGTAAACGTAATGTACAGCTACTTGGTCAACAGAAATATTCGGTTGTGCACCATACTCAATTATCCATCTAAATATCAAGAGAGAATTTTTCCTTATAGATGTGAGATCTGGGAGTATGCGAATTATCATGCTTCCAAAAGTAATAGATGGGGTTGCTACATTTACTCAAATACGTAAACGTAGCCTTATCACCATCCTCTTATCAGTACAATGCTCCATTTCTGATTATTCATTGCATTTCAAAATCTTATATCAGCTCCTTTTACTTGCTTTAATACTTTTGCCAGATATTCTAGAATTACCATGCATATCTACGCTTTGTATAGATTTTGAAACCCAAAAATATCATATTTAGCTGGAGTAAGAAAATATTATGAGAATATCGCGTCGAATTATAAAAACGTCGTCGAATCAAGTCGAAATAAGATTTTAATACAAAAAATAGATAACTTAATTGTCATAAAGCGTATAGACAATGCTTGAAATTCTTGTGAAATAAACTTATTTACAGAATTTTCACGTTGAATCTGTGCAAGCAATTCACTTTCTGAAATTTTTTTTTTAAATAAAAATTAAAACACAGTTCTAGATTTAAAAAAATATTTCTCAAGTATTAAATATTTAATCAATAATGCGAATTTCTGAAACCTTTAAGAAAAATGACGGCTGTCGAGTTTTTAGATTATTTGGAATTCATTTCAAATTTTTTGATAAAATAGCTTAACCTTTTCATTTTGGAAAACATTTAGCAGTAGAAATACAAAAACGGACGAAATTACTGCTCAATTTTCATTCTTTTCCAAAACTGTCAAAAGGAAAATAATAAAGAAATAAAAATAGTCAGTTCAAAATCTGATATCTCAGAAAAAAATTTCATACAATTCTTTTGAAAAAAATGAAAACTGATTTTTTTGCAAAAGAATTAAATTTATTTTATTTTATTTTAATATACATGAAAAAAAAAGACTACCTCTGTTTAAAAAATTTCCGGGTCAAGCAAGATTGAAAATGATCACTTCTCCGGAAGAAAATTTAATAAACTTTGTGAAGGCGATGTGAATGGTGAATTTGATATTAGAAACACGAAATATTGATTGAACTTCTGAATTTTAACTGGTAACCTCTGGCAGGAAATTGAATCAGGATTTGAAGGTTGCGTTAAATTGGTCAGAGAGGATTCAAACATCCTTAAGTTGGTTGTATAGTTATGTGTTGCCCAAGAGTCGTTCATGTTATCTGACGACAGTTTACAATGATTTGGTTAATCACCGATGGTCTTTGTGTAGTTTCGAAATATTACATTAATAACAAAATTAAAGCGCATAAGGAATTAAATCGTTCCATTAACATGGTTTTTACATAGTTACTGTAGTCCCACGGGGGGAGAGGACACCTCATAATTGAGGATGAGAAGCTTCCGGCATGGTGATTGGCTCTCGCCACCACTGTAGGTGAACGAAAAGGTGAGTGTCTAGCACCTCCCATCGATGACGTGACGTACTTCGTTAGGGAAAGGTTGTACCGTGGCCGGTTATGGCTCTTGGGACTCAACTCATTCAAGTTTTTCCGTGTGATTATTGTTACTGTAAATAACTTATCATTTTATGGTTGTGTGACCTGATGATAGATCTAAGAGCTAATATTCCCATCTGGGATGATATATCATACGAATGAACATTCACCACAGTTTCTTGATTAGGGCCTCGATGTTCTAATTCAGAATCTCAGTCCATATCTCAAAAAATATATTTGTTTGAAAAAGTCAAACTTACAAGAAGGCATTGCTTTGAGATTTCATCTTTTATTTCCTACAATATCATAAATGACTTCCAAAATATAAATTATACAAATGTATCAAGAGACAATTTTCTAAAAAGTGCACAAAAAGGAGAAAATAAAATAAATGGAGCCTTGCCAGGAATTCCAAATTTTACCGACGATGTGATCAGACATCAGATATAAGAAACTTTTGGAAGTAAACCAGAGAACGACTCGCTCTTTCATAGAAATATTCTTGAATTCATATTCATCTGAAGAAATGCAGAAGTCTGGAGAGTGAAGTCCTGCCACCAGCAGCATCTTCTTCTTCAATGGCCATTGAATATTGTGAAAGGGTGGAGGACGGGCAGAAATGCTCCATTTTTTCATATTCTCTGTTAGTTCTACAAGCCATGCAATCATCTCACAATTGTAGTAGGGAAATATGGACAATAAAAAAAATGTAAAAATTAACAAGTGGATAGAGTTGAATTGGGTTAAGGCCCATATTGGAATATATGGTAAAGAAACAGAAAATCAATATGTAAAGTTGGCGGCACAGAAAGAGAGTGTTGATATAATTGGCCCCAAATCAAATAGTGTCTTAAAATGGGAATTAAGAGAAGAAATGATGGTTTGACATAAGCTATAATGGTTATAAAAGCTATAATGGTTTGACAGACGGTACATATCCAAAAAAAAAAAAAGAGTAACTTACGACTTTATTTCAAACCCAGAAATAGAAATAAGAAGATACCATCCACTGACAATCCAAATTATACCAGAACATGGCAGATTTCCCGCATATTTTCAAAGATTTGGAAGAATGCAGGAAAAATAAATGCATGTGTGGAGGAATCTGTACTGTTTATCATTATTTTAAGGAATGCATAGAAATATCGGAATTAAGAAATAATCTGAAAATTAAAAATGATGACTTAAGTACGATACTGATGGTGCCAGATAAACTCAAAAATCTGAAGGACATGATGTTAAAAATTGTCAGTTTTTTACCAACTGTTTGAAAATGTTTGAATTTTTGTTGTTGTGAAAAGAGAATTTGGAGAAATATTGAGAATTTTGGGGAGATTTTCTTTTATTGAGGACCTGTTCCTTGTTTAATAAGAAGATAGGTGAACGGGAAGATAAGGAGGAATGTCAGTGATTAACCACTTTGTGGCTAGGGGCCAATTGCCTCGAAGAGGTTGTCAGTTTGACGAATCGGTTAGTGTTATGGACGGACTTTGCTAAAGCTGGGAGTCGGCCACAACAGATCTTTTTGATACTGCTACTTTTAGTGGTGGAAGGGTAGTCGGCTGTACACAACACGAAGAAGCCTCTTTCTCATGTCCCCAAGTTTTCAAATTACTACTCGATGGCTAAAAAAGCCTTACCATCGTTAATCACACTGCATGATCTCATAAAATATAATCATTTCGTCGCTTTCGCATTCCATGAAACATCCAATAATATTCAAGGTATGTAGTATTTCCGAGTAAATAGCCAATGATTAGATATTAAATAAAGGACATCCGCTCTCTCAAAAAGCCATTTCATTATGGATAATCTGAAACAGTTTTTAATCAAATAAAGAAGGATGAAAATATTGTATAAAATTGTAAACAAAATAATATACAAAAATAACGTTTTACACAGAGTTTAAGGAAAAAAAGGTGGAGGTGGAGGGTTTATTGCTTGCGTGGCTGTTTCCATGAAGACTGGACAAGGAGAGTTCAATTGAACGGTTTGATGTATTTGTTCTAATAAGGTTGCTTTTGAAAACAGACGAAAACAAATTAGATTAGAAAAAGAATGTATTTTAAAATATCGTGTAAGATTTAGACGAAAACCGATTTTTATAAATTCGTCATCGAAGATGTTTGGATCGAGATTTCCTTTGGAGAAAATGATATTAACTGAAGACAACTGTTTCAGAATGGAAATGTTGGATTTCCTGTAAGTATTAGGTCTACCAGAAAGTTCTGTACGTTTTAGAATGAAACAAAGGAATACATTTTTTCATACTTTGGATAAACTTTATTGAATAATATAATTGCCATCATTATTTATGACTTCTTGCCAGTGTGATGGCAATTTGTATATCCCATTTTTAAAAAATGTCTTATCTCTAGAGGCCAAAAATTGAACCAGTGCTTGTCTGATATCTTCTTCGTTCTTGAATTGTTTGCCCTGCAAGAAATTTTTTAAGGACAGAAACAAGTGATAATCAGATAGTGCTAGGTCCGGGGAGTATGGTGGATGCGACAGAATTTCCCAGCCTAGCTCTGCGACTTTCTGACGAGTCCCCAAAGCAGCATGTGGCCTGGCATTGTCATGAAGCAGTATGATGTCCTTCCTATTGAACATCGCCGGCCTCTTTTCTTGGAGTGCTGTTTTTAATTTATCCAATTGCTGACAGTACCTCTCCGAATTTAGCCTTTCGTTTGGTTTCAACAGCTCAAAATGTATTGGTCCTCGAGTGTCCCACCATATACACAACATTCTCTTGTTCAGGCTCATCTTCGGTTTATAGGTAGAGGGGGCAGGTTTTCCGGGTTCACAATATGCCCTTTTTCTTATGATGTTTTCATAGGTAATCCATTTTTCATCCCCAGTTATGATTGTAACCGGAGCGGACAGAACTTTCCGGTAGACCTCATATATCTATTAACAATGCAATTAAAATGCACTCTTTTGTCATGGATACCAATTCATTGGTTTTCTAATATTTCGATTTTAAAATCCGAAATGCTTTAACAAAAAAGCATGAACGGAATGTATAATATGTATTGAGAAACGTTTCAGCATTACTTATGTAATTATTAAAAAATACCTATTTATATTTTTATGATATTTTTTATGTTTCCTTTTTATGTTATCAGAAATCGAAAGAGTAAAAATAAATTTTTAAAATAAAAAAAACTTTTAAAAATAAATAATAATTTTAAGTCTATTAGATGCAGTCTGTTCCTAAATCAAATTTCACTATTTAGAACGGCAGCTGTAACAACTCATCAGAAAGTTGGGAAATTTTGTGTGTAGAAAAGAGAAAAATAGTCAGAAAATAATAATAATATTAAATATTATATCACCAGTAGACAAATGATCATAAAAGCCTATCGAACACATCCATTTTTTAATAGTGCGGTAGTTATTATAAAGCCTGAACACATTCGTAGATTACTTAAGCAGCATTCACACGAGGCCAAATATTGCACGCAATGGAAAGTCACGCCTACCTCAGGAACAATGGTACATGGTTGTCTCCTCCGGAAAACTATTTGCCATTGTCCCATTGCGGTCACATGATCTTCCTCACGTAGGCGTGGCCTCCTATTGCGCGCAGTAGTTGGCCTGGTGTGAACGCCAATTTATTGTGGGTATTTAACTGACCTTGAACCACCTTGGCCTTGGACAAGCAAACTTTCTTGAAAGTTTGAAGCCCTTTCTTTCAGTATTCCAATAGCTATCTATTCAATTACTCACACAGGACCCCCCCCTTTTTTTTTTCCTCTTCCAAGATGAACAGGCAACGATTCTGTTTCCTTAAATTTCATTACCATTTTTCGGAGACTTAGTAATGACTGCACCTATTCGATGATCCATAACATCCTTAAATTAGCAGACCTGTAATCAAAATTTTTATAAAAATAATTGAAATAATACTGCGCTGTCAACTCAAAGCAATTGTGGGTGGTGAGTAAACTGAAAACAAGTTGATTTCGAATGTTCGTAGTTTTTATAACAGATATTGCATCGTCGAAAAATGCATTTGTGACTAAGAATTTTCAAGGTAATACGCCCATTGGCAACCGTATTTCAAACGAATTTTCTTTATTCATTGAATAACCCCCACACACCATTTCTTTATTAAGCCCATAAGGTTCACGTTTTTTTTTTTTGATGAATGATTGCAGACCTAGGCAGCTCTGAATAGATGAACTTTAATTTAGCAAAAAGTAAATTATATAGAATAATCCAAAGAAGTTCCGAAGATCTATTTTTAAACTTATTGAAGGTAAGTAAATATTGTAAATTGTAAAACAGTGCAAAATAAGATAAGAAATTTTATACGATCTCCTAAAACAAAATCGGCTCTTAGGAATAACTATTCTTTTCATATAACAATATAATTATGTGAAAACCTCAAGCTTATAGTTTTATTTTAAAAACTGGAAACAAATGCAATAAAGCTGGAAAAAAAAAGACTAGCAACTTTTGCATACTCTCCATAAATTTCCCAATTTTTTATACTTTCATATTTAAATATGCCATTTTTTTAATTAACAAAATACATGTTTGCATTTGGGCTGAATCACAAATTTGAGAAGATGAAATCCTAACTACAAACCACAAACTGGCTATTCCTACCCGTTGAAAGGTGCACGGAAAAATCTCAATGACCGAACTGCCTCGACAGCAACACCGGCGGGAACTGTGATTGAGTCCTAAGGGCCATCACCTGCCACGGTATAACCCTTCCCTAAGGAAGTACGTCCCGTCATCGATGGAAGGAGCCAGGCCTCTACCTTTTTTACCAACCAGGGTGACGTCATCCAACTGCCATGACGGAAGCTTCTCATCCTCCATTACGAGGTGCTGTGGGACAGATGAAATCCTAAAGAATGAATTCACGGACGAATTTTTCTTTTAAATAATAGAGTTGACTTATATTCGCATGGCAACTAAAAAATAACAAGCGATGATGCAAATTTCGAATTTAAGTTTTGTGGTCATTTATTATTTTCAAACTTTATTTAATTTCTTTAATAAAGATTTTTTACTTATGTTGGAATCATTTGTTTCGTTGATATTATTGGGGTAGTCTCATTTAAATATGATTGACATTATTTTAATTAATAATATATTTAATTATTTTTAACAGACTAACTTTTATTTTTGAAAGTTAATAACTAACCGTGCATATCAGTATGTTAGCCAACGCTATCAGAGACTGGCATAAAAGAGCACAGTTCACATACTGATGTAAGTATTAGAAATTATTTTCGAACTTTTTTTTATCAATATTTACTCAGGAATATGAAATGAAAAATTCTTCAAGTTTTCGAATGGATTTTTTTTCACTTTTAAATCCGAAGTGATAGCATATTTTCCCTTTATATAAAAAAAAACTATTCAAAATTCAAAAAAAAAAAATGCCATTTATGCTTTATTTATTGCCTACGCGATTTCGAGCTTCAAAACCCCCTACCAAAACAACATCATGTTCTCACAAAAAGGAATGCCACGTTTGGAAGCTGAATAACGAGTGTTTCCGTTGCAATGCGATTTCCAAATGATAAACTATTTACCAATAAATTTTTAATAATATTAATTTATATCAAATTTTTATGAAAACAATATTTTTGTAAACATAAGCTGCTATTTTCTAATTTCTGAGATCATAAAACAGTTTCATAATAGATTAATCTTAGAACAGGAGTCAAATACTTCTATGTTTCCCACTTAAGAATGAATGAAGTGATAGTTACCCAATGGAAGAAAGAGAAAATACTTTTATCAAAACTGTTATTAAACGCTAGTGAAGTTTTTTTGAACATATTATAAAAATAAAGTTATTTAATTTCCTCCGAAAAAAATTACAATATTCATTGCCTACGCGATTTCGAGCTTCAATATTAATTGCCTACGCGATTTCGAGCTTCAAAGCCTCCTAACCAAAACAACATCATGTTCTCACATGATAAGATAAAAAAAAACAGTAGGATAAGGACAATCACACCAGGACTTAATGGTGTGTGTGCATTTGTTCTGGAAGCGAGCATCAGCATTTGACATGGAAATGTGACGTCACATGAAATTGCATTTTGGAAGTCTTTCTGTCCGTGAACACGATAATTCAATAACTATTTGACTAAATAGATGAAATTTGGCTCATGGTCTTTACACAAAATGTGTAGATTTATATCAAGTTGTGAACAAACCCATTCAGAGGAAATTTGTTTATCCTATTGCTCGTGTACAAATGAACACGATAGCTACAAAACGCAAAGCGAAAGAAAAATAAATTATAGTACACAAATTTAGTATTTAAAACGTAAATCCGAATCAGATTTTAGAATCACATCTGTCAAAGAGTATCTGTCTGTACTTTTATATTCACGTAAATGCTATAATTCAAAAACGCAGTGACTTAAATAAGGGAAATATGGTTCACAAATGAATTAAACTTGGTTTGAGGATCTTGTGACAGCTCTGCGTCAAATTTTGGTTCCAGCTGATCAGAAAAAGTGTCTAAAATATTCAATTTTCTGTTTCAGTTTTCGGTTGACAAAGCTCGTTAAGTGTCAAGAGGTCATTGTGATCTAATACATACTCTGACTTTCGTTTAGGGTAAAAATCTTGAACCCACTGAAAATTTATTATGTATGCAGCATCAGTATGAAAAGGGTCTTTGATTGTAAAAAATCTTCGACTCTTACTGTGAAAGTGTACAGAATGGAGAGCCTATTTCATTCTCACTTTTTTATTTCATTTGGTTTTGAAATTACTTGCAATACCACTGACGTATTATTACGTATAGTTAAAAATAGTTCATCAGTTTTTACGAATATCGGATCAGTTTTTTTTTATCGGATTTCACCATATTCAGAGATTGAAGATGGAGCTTAAGATATTATTAATTTTAAGTTTTCCGCAATAAGTTAAAAATTTCTTTCATTTAAGGCAGATTTAAAGCAGAAGAGGGCTTTAAATCTGGTTATTTTAGTTAGTTAGGCTATCTTAATCTTAGTTCATTCGAAATACGATATTATTTTGAACTAAGTATGACTCACATTCATCAGAATCCATTAAAAAAACCTCCATTATTGAGATACTTTTTGAAATTAAAGAAAGGAAAAATAACTAAGACTCACATTCATCTAAATCCATTAAACCAACCACCATTCTTGAGATAATTTTTGAAACTAAAAAAAGGAAAAATAACTAAGACTCATTCATCTGAATCTATTAAAAAACTCCATTCTTGAAATACTTTTTGAAATTAAAAAAAGGAAAAATAACTAAAATTCATCTGAATCCATTAAAAAAACCTCCATTCTTGAGATACTTTTTGAAATTAAAGAAAGGAAAAATAACTAAAACTCTCATTCATCTGAATTCATTAAAAACCTCCATTATTGAGAGACTTTTTGAAATTAAAAAAAGGAAAAATAACTAAGAATCACATTCATCTGAATCCATTATAAAATCTCCATTATTGAGATACTTTTTGAAATTAAGAAAAGGAAAAATAAATTTTTGAATGAAACATCAAAACAGCATAAAAAAATTGTTAGCGAAACCACCATCAAATGATTATAAATTCCAAGATCCTTAAAAATACATAAATATGAAAAAATTCAGAAGAATCCAGTCACTTGCTTCCCTTTTTTAAAAAGGTGTATGGGGAATATTGGAAAAATAATTCAAAAGAAATATCTATATTAGAGCAGAATATTGTGTATATTAAATGAATACAAAAATGCAATGGGAATGCTCTGAAATTCCATTTGAAAACGTAACGGTTTTTTTTTTAATATTATTTTATTATTTTTCCAAAATACTGTTTGAAATTTTTTTTAATAATACAAAACATTTTATTTTGTATTCACATTTTTTTTAAAGTACTTAAATCATCCATATTTGTAATTTATTTTACTGCAATTTTTCATATTAGCTAGGTATCTCAAAGCGAAATTTTTTTTAGTTTGTCACTGCTGCTATTAATTTAAATATTCTCTACTTTTTATTCTTGCATAAATGAAAATTATTAGCAAACATGAATATTAAAAAGATACATGTTTCGTAAAACTGTGTAGCTAACTTTTTACAAACTATATAGAAAGAAAGAACGATGGTTTTCAAAGCTATCCGAGTGATTATTTAGAAGAGTAGTTTTTATCATGTTTGTTCAAAATGTGGCATTGCAGTAAAAAATATAGCATTTTCTCATTTTATTTCTCATTTTGAGCTATATATTATTTAGATTACTTACTATGAATCATTTCCGAAAGACGAAATTTCGCTGTGTCAATTTGTTGTTTATATTCTATATCTAAATTTATTGGATTTTTGTAGTGTCTTCTAGAAACTTCACGAAACAAACAACAGTAGTTAAAGCAAAATATTTATGTGTAGTTATTCAATGAAAAAGTACGCAAACGGAATTAATGTTAAACTATTGTCATTGATACGACTTGTGTAATATAATGACTTTATTTTTATAGATGTATTTCAATATTGCACATATTTTTGTGCAAAATTCTCTCAACAGTTGAGTTTTTTATAAAAAAAATATTAGATTCATTTTAATGAAATTTGTTATGAATATACAGTTTTATGAAAGATGAAATTATACCACACAAGTATGAGGGTAATCTCTGACTATTATGAGAAGGTTTTTCAGCCCAGGAATAGCCAAAACCCACTTTGCTATTCCAAAACCAAATGATTCTAATATGATATATAGCTCTATTAGTGATTATACACTGTTATAAATGTTCATTTTAAACTCCTCCAAAAATATGAACTATTTTAAGGCGATATAATAGCTCATCCCATATTTTTTCAGTATTTTTAATGTGACGCTTTGAAAGACTACAGATATCACGTCTTAAGTTCGTCAACGTCAATTGGTAGCGGTGAAACAAATACGAGTGGTTTGATGTAGCCCAATAATAATAATAATAAAATTAGATATTGCCTTACACGCATATCTGCATTCTTTCAAAGCTTCATACGAAGCATGCAGAAAAAATTATGGAATGAGTTATCGTACCACTTCGATATACTTTGCATTTTCGTAGAGGTTCACATTGAACTCTATTGAATTTAAACTTGCAATTGTTATTTTTGATTTACCACGAACAACAAGGCTGTACTTTGTTTTGTTTTCTTGTAACATACCTACAAAATTGGAATTTTCATTTATAATCACCCTGTAATTCAGATAGGGCGGCTTTGTACTGGAAGCAATGTAGTTCCATTTCATTTCCTCGGATATTTGAAGTAAGGTATAAGATTCTCTCCAAATGAGAAAGGTTGAGGATCGGTGGCTAAATTGAATGGCAGCTAGTCTATGTAGATCTAATTCAGCGAGTTGTCATTATCTAGGTTCCATATTGGGTAGACATTTATTGTTTGACTAAGGTAAGGGATACAACTCTATATTCGATTTTCCATAGGTGCAGTAATCACCCACAGAAGCGCCCACACAAAGGTATATATCATTATAAGCGCCCACATAAAGCTCATCAGGTAAAACATTATTCTTGAAAGCGAGAATATTCGTCGGATAAAATGGTCAGCTTGATATCCATGAGGGCTGGGCGACATATATATGTTATTATCGTGATATATTATCAAATTAATATTTCCCGACATATTGTAATACTAAGTTAGTCTTTAAAGAATTTCATCGTTTTTTGATATCATCGCTTATCATTGTGGTTCTTATAGAAAGAAAGTTTCAATTTTCAGTCATGCGTAAGAACAACGATTGGTTCTACTTAATCATTGGCACGATTTTCAAAAATTCGATTTTGGTATGAAGACGATACATTTCGACTGATTTGAAATTTCATCTCATTCCTGTCGCAAGAGAATTTCCGATTTTTGATTATAACAAATTATTTTTCTATCGGTTCATCCTCAACCCCTATCCACATAAATAGAAGAAAAGAAAACAGTTACTAAGGTGATTGATGCCAAATGGTTGAGGTTTAAGAGAGAAAGAATAAACATGATAAATGGTGGCTGTTTAAAATGATACTGGATTAAATTCATACTTTGAATTAAAATTTCAATTTGTTGAGAGTATTTATAACTGGTCCTCACGCTTATATGACTTCGACTTTGGCCTTTAAATAATAATAATAATTTTCTACATTTTAATCTATTCTAATTGGAGTAATTTTTTATTTTTATTAATCTTTAATGAAAAAATTGGCAGGTCTATACGTGAGATGTAGATATTTCTCAGAGCCTATGGTGTTCTTATGCGTTTCCGCTCTATTCTTTGATTTGGCTATAAGCTCCCTTTAAGGGTGAAACATTGATTTACGCAATGGAGCAGATCATTCTGTTGCAACTTTCATTTCTCGTTGAAATGAAAATTTAAGTACTTTTTATAACGTGCAAAATAAATCTTTCGTTGACATTGACAGTTTCAATTATTGTAGAAAAATTCCAAAGAAGATTACTTACAAATGTGTACATACATTTTATTCTATTAGCGATATACTTACAAATTTATGTGTGTGTGTAAAGTAAAATAAATGCTATGACAAGAATTTTTTAATATATATCTTTGTGCTTTTTCGCACCATTTAAGTATAACTTCCTGAAACAGCTTCTTTATCCATAATGTTTAAAAAAAAAAAAGATTTGCAAATAATAAACGTTTATGAATTGCTCTGTTTCATCATCGCTTCTCAGACAATAAGCATTTTAGTTTCGTATTACTTTTAATCAACCCATTTGCACAAACTATAAGGCAGTGAATAGTTAATACCACAATACCACTTGTATTGCTTACATCTATCTATTTTCACGTAAGAATTCTTCTTGCATTACTAGAATGTATCTTTTTCATTTGTATTTTCTGGTATAGAGATTATTAAGGTTTTGGAGGAAGAGAGTTTCTTTATAAAGGAAGTATTGTAATCGTCAAAAAATTCGAACTCGAGATTTTGACGAATCTTTATTTCTTAGACCTCTCTGAGTTCGAAAAACACATTTGTGGACATTATGTCTGTATACGTCTGTTTGCGAAAAAAATTACCCAGAAACTTTTTGAGCTAGATGGATGAAATTTACTGACTTAATACCAAATTTTCTGATTTCGATCGAATTTTAAGCAAATTCTATTCAGAGGAAATCTGTCTAGATGTTCGAATATGAGTTAACAATATAACTATAAAACAAAAAGATATAAATGGATATATTTTGGTACACTGATTTAGCATTTATAGTATCAAATTTTGAGCTAAATCCAATAAGGAGTGATTGATTGTCCGTTTGTATTTTCAGAAACATGCAAACGTGATAAATCCAAAATGCAATTACTTAAATATATCACATTTGTTCCGTGATTTTGTGACTACATATGTAGTTCTGTGTCACATTTTTTTTTTTCATTCCATCGGGAAAAACATGTTTACAACACTCATTCGATTTTCGGTTACTATTAACAGTATGCCCAGGATTAATCGCCAATTAACTTTCCTAGAAATTAAGTGAGAATGATAATTTTGAGCCAAAGATTATTATTTTGTAACTATTGTACGCCAATGCCAAGCAAGGTCTTCTCTAGGATAACAACTTTATTAGAGACTGTACGTGAAAGTTTTGGGAAGACCACTCTCGGTTAGTTTATTTCAAAAATTTCTTTTAGAATCTATTTCTCCCACACAGTTTCGTGAAGCTATTTTATCTATTTCTAACTATCCAAGCTCAAATGGATGAGACATATTGGATTAAACGATGGCTTGTAATTAAATGATGGCGTTTGTTAAAACGTATACATGTATTGAAATGAATGCATAATTTAACCCTCCGTTAGCTACATTCCGGTTAAACTTAAGATTACGGTACAATCTTGTCGCCAAGTACACAAAGTTCACCAGTCATTAAATTGCTTGTCAAACGACTGCTATTCTTATAAAGCGGAGAGAAAGTTTGAGTTTCATTTCGGATGGTTGCAACTAAAATTCTGTGGATTGTTACATTTGACCTGTCATTACTTGAAAAATATTATGTCGTACCATAGTGCGTATCTTAGATATTGAGATCAAAAGTAGGTTAAGTATATAAGTGGTCTAAAAACTTTACGAACAATCGGGAATTTTTCGCTTCAAAATACTTCTGTTATCTAGTAAATCATTTCAATTCATGGTAGTTATAAATACAATAATGATGCTTAGGCATTACTTGAAAATTATTGAGAGTTAATACACCTCGCAATTTACAACCCTTATTTGAACAAAATGCTATTCACCATATTGGTCGATATTCGGAATATCGAACAACATGTTGGGAATGTCGTGCAATATCTTACACTAATAGGGACAGGTGATATGTAGAATATAACCACTTGTCTGTGTCCGTGTCCACTATAAAATAAATTTGATTATGCCTCTTGGAGTGATCCCACTCGTGGGTAATACGAGAGAGGGAATGTAAATTAATTCATTTGCTTTGCCATAGAGGGAACCTAGACCTCAGATACTTATACTTTTCCATCTAGTGATAGAAAAAAGACGAAGTAAAAAAAAAGAATAAACATAATAAACTTTAAAAATTGCTTTTATTTGTGCATAAAATCGTCTTTTTTTCTTATAAAACCTTGAGGTCAAAATAAAAATTGCAAAAGCTTGAGGCGTAGAGAGAAATGCTCTACGTAAATTGGAATTTCAATCATATTTATAATATACTTAAAATCCCAAAGAATACTCAAAAATTTGCTATGATATTCATCGTTTCTTAATTTCTCTATAACATTTCTTAGTTTTCGATCAAAATTATTATTTTCCACCTTTTATATCTCCAACAAAAATGCGTTAAAAAACTTTTTTTAGTATTTTCTACGTTTGTCTTTAATAGATTTCACAATTCATGATTCAATGATCAATTCAATGATAAATATTATGAAATATAAAAGTCAATATTTCTGAAACTGTTTACTATATGGGGTACTTATATGAAATCAATAATGTATTTATTAATGGTTAAAATATTTCTAAAACTATTAAAATATTGTATCATCATCGGAATACAGAAATGTGAAAAATATTGAACTCTCGTGCATCAGAAAGTGAATAACAAATAGGTTATAGAATTACATATTTGAAAACATAAAAATCTCAAATTAAATAAAAGAATTTAAGAATTTTTTACTGATATGAAATATATAAATTTACCGCATCCATCTTCATCCTCTCCGTCATCGCAATGCTTGATCCCGTCGCAGTGCTTGATGCGTTCTATGCAGCGGGTCGTGTTTCCACACACAAATTCTTCAGCTCCACACACTACGTTGGAACGCCCTAAAATTCACAAGAAGTATTAGTTAAAAATGAAAAGGGTCTTAAATTTGAAAAAAAAGCAATATTTGGAAATGTAACTAAAAAGCCTTTGACAAAATCGGCAATTTTTATATTATCTGATAATTTTTTCCTTTTTTAAGCTTATACATTGTATATGTTATTATACATTTATACAATTTTAAAAGTTTTATACATTCAGATGGAAATATTTGGATATTCAAATTCTCTAGAAACTTCATAAATATTTATTTCATTTCAGTATACTTTCAGGTATTTGCTGGAGATATTGATAACGTGCAAGCAATAAAACGATTGATCTTTCTGACAGTAAAATTTATAAAATTTCATAAAATTCAAATTTTTTCGAACAATGTTCCCAATCAAAAGAAGCATCTATAAACATCAATTGATGCTGAGAAAATGTCTAATTCTATTGAAGCTCCAAACAGATGAAGTGTAACAAGCAAAATGACGATTTTCGTTCTAGATTTCTTATGAACTTCAGATGTGTTTCTCTGTCATTTTGGGATTATATTCCTTAAAAAATTGCAACCTTTCCAATTGTTCACAGAAATATAATGGCTTCGGAATGCAAGGGAAGAGATTAAAAGAGAGATAGAGAGCAATAACTGGTAGGAATGCAAGGGACGAGATTAAAAGAGAGATAGAGAGCAATCACTG
>JAPMOR010093645.1:354175-374131 GCA_026543865.1 Argiope aurantia | reverse complement strand
AGACATTAGAGGAAACTTGATTGAGCAGCTATTAAACTGTTAAATACTTTGAAGGACAAGCAAACTTCAAATAAAAATAATTTAAGCATAACTAAACTATTACAGATTTTGTCTTAAATAACCGAGGTAAGAAAAAAAGCATTTCATAGTACTGAGAAAAAAAGTGTATTTCTTATGCTTCATCGTTTATTTTTCTTTTCGTTTCCCAAAAGTTTTTTTTGAAACTGAGTGTTTCATACAGCGAAAAAAGCACTACTATTACACCAGAAGACCAGATTTAAAGATTAAAAAATAAACTGCAGTGTACCTATCCATTTTCAGGTTTCTGCGAGTAATTCTGAAAAGAATAGTTTTCTTAATTTTTACATTCAGGTTTCCGAGTCTGAATGGTTATTATAATTTTCAATTAGTCACCCTTTGCAGAAACAATTTCTGAAGTATAGACCAAAATGCAAACCACAAGAATTCAAATATACATGATGACTTCCTTCGAGAATTTTACAGGAAATTCAAATCAAAATATGATTTCAACAAAGTAATCTCTACATAAACTATAAGAGTTTTAGTTATGTTTTCTTCTCTGAATGAATGCATCAGAGTGATCTCTCTACCTCATTATTTTTTTTTAAATTGGAGGAAATACAATCTTCTAGAACAGCACAGTTCTGCATTCAATGGGCTATAGTAAGGTGCTGATTTAAAATCCCATCAGACTTACCGATTATTGAGATGCAATAGATGATTAATACCCAGACGTTTCCGGATTTATACATTTTTTGGATTTTCTCCAGAAAAGTGGACTAACTTCCCTTGAACCTCAAATATGTAAAGAAAATTTTTGAACTCGCACTTTTTTTGTGAAGATTCGGTTCCGAGACTATTTAGGGGAACGCCCGAAAATAGATGAAGAAAACCATTTGGACTCACACCGTTTTCCAGAAAGTTGTAATTCTTGGAAGCCTACATCAATGGTTTTGTTTGTTGTGCGCAACACTCGCATGCAGTTTCGTAAAAATATCAAGAATATTCAAGAAGATATAAAGTTTTTATTTTAAATCCTAGATTCCAATAAGGTTCAGAAAGATATCGACATTGCAGAGAGCTATTTTCTTATTATTTAACAGAAGCAAAACGATGAGTGGCTTTCAACATGTTGATATAAACTTGTATCTTCGAATAGTTATTCTGAATTACAGAAAGGTTCAATATAGGCTAAATATATCTGCATATTTATAAATTTAGTAATAATAATTAAATGTACCCGTTAAGTAATAAAATGTAACTAAATGCACTTGTACACTTTTATATTTCTTTAATCTCTCAAGTACGCCGATTACTAATATAAAATGAGATCACCTTTTGTGAAAGTGACGGCAGCTACTATATGAAGTCTTTAAGCTAGTTTTTAGAATGTTTCTGCTGGAATTAAATGCACATCTTTCGTAAAGAAACTGGAAAGCCTTGTCACTGATGTAGGAGTTGTGGTCCATATCGAATTTGACGTTCCAGTTCTTCCTATACGTGTTTAACGGGATTGAGATCCGGACTACCAGGTCTGTAAAATTCTCACATATATGTGAAAAGAATTGGAAACTCCAATTCATCCTAGACCATAAGTCCTCATATCGATGAGAAAACTTACGATTTTTTTTTATAAGAATGATGAGAAAATCCTGCAGGGACATTCTAAGAACTAGTGGATAGCCTTCTTCGTAAAGAAGAGGCAGTCACTGTAGCTAAAGTTCTTGTTAGTAATTGACGTATCTATTGGTGAAACGTTTTAAATATATAGTGTTGTACAGTATTAAATTTAAATGTTTGTACTAATAATGCGAATGATATGATAAATTTCACTGCTGTAAATGATGCTTAATTTAATGTAATTTAATTTCTAAGTATGAAACGGTATATACACGATTTTGAACCATCATACAATATAATTATTCGAAGATCAAAAGATATTAATACATGATTTGCTACCTTTAGAGAACAAATGAAATTCAACTCGCCGCAATGTCAAAATCCTTCTGAATCTTAAGTGTATTCAGCATGGATCTTTATTTTTAGCTTTGAGATTATGAAGCAAAATATATACTAAGTTTCGCACATGCACAGTTAAAAAAATAGTTACTTCAAATTGCCACTTCAATATTGCCTTGTTTATTGAAGGTATTTAATCTAATTTTAGTATATACAATTGTCACGTATTCTGCAAGTCTTGAATAATCTGGATAGAAATTTTGCTTTTAATTAGCTAAAAACATGAAGAAAATTCGAGATTTGTTTTCAAAAGAAGTATATATCACGAAAAAGAAGAAGTATATATCACGAAAGTACACTTTTAAATTGCACACAATAAACAAAATCATTGACGAAAGTGGCCAAACATTATCCGTGTAATTAGGTTAAGTCCAAATACTTTCCTTTTTCTTCACTTTTGGTCTGTTCTCTAAATGCCATCACAAACAAATTTTCACTGCAAATTATGAGTTAGAACATGCTATTTACTGATTGAATTTCCAAGGCAGTTTGCTCAGTTTTTCTTGAGACATTCAGGAAAAGAAAAAAAAATCTGTAAATTCAAAAATGCGTGTCTGGATACTTTTCAACATAAAATATTCTAAATATTTGTAATGAGCCCCATTTGAGTATCTAATTAGTATTTAGTATTTACGGAGTAATTAAATTCGCGGAATTGCTTCGGCAGTGTAGGAACGATCGCTTTGACGGGTAAGTTACCTTTTCTTACAATTTCCAATAACATTGAAAGGTAAGTTCAAATTCTTAACAATCTCCGATAGTAAACCCAGTTAATGAATGGCTACGCCTTACTAACAATGACGAAGAGAAAATTTGCCGAGTTATCACAAACTTACAGGGCTGCAACTACCATCGGTGCATTACCCCGCATCTCCCAGCTTAGGAGTCTTCCAATAAGAAACAGACTTTTTTTATGCTGCATAATTTATTTTAAAGAATTAAAAAATTATACCTCATTAACAATATTTATATTTTGACTTTTCATACAGAGAAATTATTTATCTATTTAGATATACAGTCTATTTGATATCGATAAAAAATGACAACTGCGGGCGCATTGATTGTTTAAATGTTAGAGTTTTAATTCAAAATATCCAATTTTTTACTTCAGAATGGTTCATAGTTCACTGACCTTTAATAAACAAAAACCGAGCCTGAGCCGGCACTCAAACAAAAAGAAAAGAAATGGGAACTAAATGCTCCCCAAAATCATTCTGCGTCTAAAAATAAAACATGTTTTTGATGTTTCTGCTTCAATTCTTTTACGTTTAATTCAGAGAATTTACGGCCATTGGAAGACCTTTAAATGAAACCGAAATGTGATCCATTGCTTGTAAGAGAATGTAAATTTAATAAAGAAGTATGTCAAAGAAGCTCTTTTTCGTAGGTGAAATTGCATTTGGTCGGAGTAATTTTGTTTCTAGGGATCAAAGGTAAAACATTTATGCACTTTTGTTCAGATTTGTTTCTGACGTAATTGAAATTTTTTTCTCCCTTAATTGCATGAATCCGACATTTTACCTAATGCAAAAGAATCTGATGTTTTCAATTGCAACATCCTCAATCTAACTTTGAATTCGTTTTCATTAATTTGCTTTTATGCTTTCTAATCCACTTTTTTTGTATATCTGTTTCATTTGAAATCATAGTTTTGTTATTAAAATTATCTGTTCATTGATTTCAATAAAATATTGTACTCACATATTCATTGAAGGCTGGAATTTTGCCACAAAAGTTATTGCATAAAATTGGACATTGGCTGTAGAAGTTTCGACTGTAATTTTATTTTAGTTAGATTAGCGTGCCATTTTAATAAGTTTTGGTGGTTTTCAGCAGATACTCAATAAAACAATATCAGATTTACACGCCCCGAGAGTTATATTTATTTTGAAAACTATCCTATTGGCAGCATGAGGACGGCAGATTTAATAGTTTTTGTCGGAATCAGCAGAATTTATCACAAAATTTCTATTTTAACAATCCGTTAACAAGATACTTCCTTTGTTTATAATTATCAAATAGGAAGTTCATTTGCACTACACTATAAATAAAAACAGAAAGCAGCTCAGTTTTTATAACTCTTTCATAACTTTTGTATTCTACTATTTGGAACTGAAATGTATAACCATTATAGTATTCAACAATTAGAAATCTTGCACTGTAAAATTACAAATTACAAAATGGTGATAATTTATTATTTATCTTAAATTTCGGAATATTACTAAAGTCAGCATCATTTAATGCATTCGAAAAATTTCCAATAAATTTCAATGCACAAAATTAAGAAAAATTTTGCCATATTTTGTACTGAAATCACTGCGAAATATTTTGATAAAATCCCAGACGTAATTAAGTAACATTATATAGTAGCAATAAAAATGCGGGCAAAAAATTCAAAGATAATTATCATATTTATAGATTCCCAGCATGCGTAGAGTACAAAAAAAGTTCACTACTTAAAAATAAACTGTCAAAAATAACTACTGTACACTACTTAAAAATAAATCAAATGTAACAATTCAGAGTAGTCATTTAGAATATTTCAGAGAAAAACATATTTTATTTTGATGCTAATATTTTGACGGAATTAATAATGTTTGTGAAATTTTAAATTTCTTTTAAGGGATAATAATGACGACATTACAAAACCTTTTAATAAATGAGATATTCAAATAAATTATTTCATACACCAACACATATGAGTTTATATATATGCAAAATGAGCGATTTTTCATGCATTCTACGCTGGCACGGTTTCTTTTAATTTTAATCTTACAAAATAAATAACACTCTCTAATAAATAACACTCTAAATAAATAACACTCTAAATAACACAAATAATCTAACAAAATAAATAACAATAAAAAGACGAGTTTTTAGTTGAGCAGGAGAGTGAAAAAAGTCTCAGTAATAAGAAATCATACCCCTTTACTTATTAATAAAATGCTATTCAAATAAACAATTATGACCAGACATGAAAGAAAGAAATCTTGACTACATAGTTTATTTCAGTTTTTTTACTCCATGTATTATTTTGAAAATGAATATATAAATAATTTGAAATCATCATATACATAATTAGAGATCATCTTGAGAAGCTCTTGGGGTTTGGGAAATTATTTTTGGTTTCTTGTTAGAAAAACGTCAGCATATGATTTGCACGCAGTGTTTTTACTTCGTATGTTTAATATTTGTAAGGATAGAAACTAACGATTGATTTTTTTGCTTACTTCCTCATTTTCTCCAGCTATGAAAATTTGTACAGTCATTGGTTCCTGATGATAAGGAAATATTTTAATAATTTAACTAGAAATTAATTTCAAACAAGTGGCGTCATCTAGAAATTAATTTACGAGATATTAATTATTCTATTATATATAATTTGTAAATATGGATTAGGAAATAGATTAAAGACTGAAAAATATAGGCAAATAAAAAAGCAAAAAGGTTTTTAATAGGGTTTTAATAGTGTAATAAAAATTAGTAAATTATTTTTTTTATCAAAAGGCTAAAATTTATTATAAATGGGATTAAAATTTCTATTTCATTTAGCGTATTTCTATCGGAAAACTCATAATTTTATGGATTTGATTTAACATTTTTCATTTATTACATGTTGATGGCTGCTGTTTTTTGTTTGGACATATTTTGAAAAAAAAAAAAAAAGAAAGAAATATTTATAGTAAGAAATTAATTGCAATTTAAAAAGAAAAAATTAAAATTTTAATATTAAAGCATGAGTATTAGAATATTTATTACTCTTTGAATATTAAATATATGGATTATATACAAATTAGAGTATTTATCCTAAGAAATTTAGAATATTATTAGAAGGTAATTGATTAATCTTCACATTGCCTTCAGTGTTTCGTCTTTTAAATTATTCTGAATAATGAGAAATAATCAAATATAGAATTTTAGACAAAGACAGAGATGATATCCAAGAAAAAGATTTAGGTCTATTTTAATATATGCAAACGTAGCGAAAGCGATCACTCTATTAATATTTTCCTTCATTCAAGCTTTCCTTTCAGTTCTTATAGTACGATCATTTTGTTCTAAGAAAGTTCATTGTTAGAAGTGAAAAAACATGATTTAAAAACATTCTAAGAACATGATTTTAACTGCATATTTAATTACAAATAAATAAATAATATTCTCGTGGCAAATCATTTAAAATAATCAAATATTTCAGATAAGTTTTGCAATCAATATTAATAAAACAAATTTGAATAAAACCTTTTTGGAGCAGCTGAAAACTAAAAGAGAGACGATTTTTTCCTTTAACAATTCTTTATAATTGAAACATAAATCGCATAATGCTGTTGATTTACATGCTCAAGCTTCCACCAAATGATACTTTAAATAATTTTTTCTTTAATATTTTTATACAAGTTCTCCATTGGTAAAAGCGAAACCTGGAGGGGAAAATAAATTCATACGCAACCATTTCTCTAAGAAATAAAATTAAAATAATTTTGTTACTCTATAAAAAAAGATTTGAAAAAAGTATTTCAGAAAAAATAAAAGTGTTTCACAAATAATGATACACATTCAATCATTTTTAAACAAAATAATTCTTCGAAGATTGGCATGTACTTGTGCCTTGGAACCTAAATTTTAACTAAGAATGTAATTACTGCATTGATTGGTTTCTTTTTATTCAGAAGAGAATTTAAGCTAACAAAAATTCATAAATGAACAAATATTTATAAACTGATAAGAATTTTATTTTTCTGAAATGCAGATTTGTATCATCTTCGTGTATCATCTTCTTTATTTGCCTAAGGTTCAAAACCACTAAATCCGCTGCCTTTACCAGAGTCATGTATTCAAAATATTTAAATCAGATAAGAAATTGCAAATGTATATAGCAATAAACCAAATAGGTTAATAACACATCGAAAAGTAAGATTTATATATAAAATTTTGGTAAAAACCATTAAAAATAAGCTTATCTGTTATCATAGAGTTTGCATATTTATAAATTAAAGTCTAATTTGTTGATGTCTATAATACCGTTAACGCCGATTCCATATCCCAGCAAAAAAAGAAAAGTATATATGCTCTTAAGATGCAATAAACTAGGAAAAAAATATTAAAAGTGATATAATGTATGCTTTGATACCACATTCCCTATCAGAAGATTAAATTGATTTTTAGAAACAATTCTCACAATACTTCCAAATATTACTTAGAGTTTTGGTAACAGAATTTTTTATTTAGTTGTTGATAGACTATGGGTTCGATATCCAATTTCACTGCACTTCACCTCGTATGTGGGACGACTACACGTAAAATCAGACGTTGGGATCTTCTAAATTCGACGTGATGTAGAAGTTTGGGGAACAGGATGCCAATTCATTTGTGGTCTTTCCATTTGGAAATAGCGGTAAAATACAAAGTCTATCCCAAGATTATCTTCGTTCAGTCTCAAGAAGAGGATGAAATCTAATTAATTCAAGTATTCGTAACAAAATATTAGTTACTTAACTGATATATCTGTACGCTGTTTGTGCATTGAATCATAGTATATTAAATTTTTTAACTCAGATTTTAAGTCACACATAAATATTATAATTCCATTTAAAATTTGCGCAAAATTCATCATTATCTCAAGCATTTTATGGAATCGAGTTAACTAAGATAAATCGAGTAAAATTTGTTGATTTCTTAACTATCAACAAATTTTCAAACCAGGAGGTGTCATCTTATTAGATAATAACGAAAATGAACCACTTAAAATGTTAAATGAAATGAAATAAACTTCGAGGTATTTATTTTAAATTCTATAGCTTAATTCCTAACAAATCGATTCGCAATGTTCGTAAGGAATTTCATTGCCTTCTAATCTAAGAGAACCTTAATGAAAGGAAATCTAGCTAAGTATGCAAATTTGTCAAGTTAACTCAAAGCCATGTAGATTCAGAGCTTCAAAATTCAATGTTCCCTTTACGGTGGAGAGTTTTCTGCAACAATGATTCAATCACAACTTAATCCTCACCAAATGGGAGTAATTCTTAGATAACGGAGAGTTACATTTATTTGGCAGCTTACAACCAGATCCCAAGCAGTTGAATAAACTTATTCAGAATAAAATAACTCTTTCCTGTGAGACAGGTATAGAAATTAATGAAAGTTGACTGCAATAATTTTCAGGTACAGCTTGTGGCACAAACTTCTCATCAGTATAATAACATCCGGATAATCAATTTAAAATGACAACATCTGTAAATACGGGCAAATAGTACATTGCTAAAAAAAGAATAAGTTAGTTTCTTTAACCCTTCTTTGCATGATATTTTCTTTTTTTTAATAAATCAGGGTGGTATAATAATCAGGATGATCAGTGTTTAAAAAAACCTTGTATAAATATATAATATAAAATAATTAAAAAAATATGATGGAAATATCCATCATCGTGAAAATTTACCTGTTAAGCTCAGTGAAAATCTTCAATGTCCCTCTCTTCTAGATTTCTCAATATCGCTTTTATTAGCAAAAAAAAAAAAAACCTTAGATTTGTTATAAAAAATATTCACGAAATCGCAAATTTCTTCCAACCTCAAGCCCGCTATAATGATTGAATTTATTTTTTTTTTGACAAATACATTCCTTATTACATAATAGTCGTTAAAAAAGTTGCCGGTAATAGCCAATTTACAGTACTCCTGTTTTAAGTGCAATATTGTGTTCATTAAACATTATTATGGAAATTTTCATCATAATGCAAAGAAGGATTAAGAAACATAAATGTTTCTGACAGCTTTTTCAAGAAAAATTGTTATTTGGATGTTTCTATGTAGCTCTCCAAAAATATATTTTTGGTGGACTACATAGAAACTCATTTGACATCGTCAGTTTCTTTACGAAACATAAACATTTCTGACATCGTTTTATGAAAAATTATCGTGTGGATGTTTCTATGTAGTTCTCCAAAAATACGTTTCGGAGGACGACACATTTGACATCGTCAGTGTTCGCAATGTTTCCACAAACCAATTCGTCACATTTGTAATATTTGAATGATCCTTGTCATTACAAAAATGGGCGTATTTTCTTTCTCAGGGAGGCTTAAAAAGCGCAGAATCATCAAAATTTCGAGACTGAAATTTTTTTTTGTCAAAAAATGACGTTATTCAAAAAGTAACTGACTTATTATTAGTTATTCTAAAAAGTAATGACTCAAAAGAGTAACAAGTACACTATTTTATCAATGGAGGGAAATTTGCAGTCAAGAAAGAATAACGATGAAACAGAGGCAGATGAAATCATTCATCAGGCAACTGAGTTGGCTTTTGAGATTTTAAAATAATTTGATGTAACGTAATCATTAGAGTAATAGAACTGCTCATGTAATTGAAGTCAGCTTTGACAAATGCTGTGTATTAAATTCAAGTTATTTTACTGCTAAAAATAGGTATTTTGTACCAACATTAAACTGATGCATTACATTTGCTGAGCATAAATCTTACAAGTTAACAAGAAAATAAATGAAAATACTTCAGTAATCAGTTTTTCGAAAATTAATCAAATATTCAATGACTAATTTCAATCAATTCAATAATAATCAATACTTCGATAATCAATTTTTTTTTCAATTTCTAATCATATTCTTATTCTCCATGAATCATCTGATCGATGAGTTATAACAATATTTTGATGTACATGCATATCGAAAGGTTATTTAGGTATTCTGATGATGATTTGGTGGGTGCCAAAAGCGGCGTTACAGCGGTAAAAAGCTCATAATTAAAATTAAAAATACAATTTAAATAGCCGCCAAAGGACTAGCCACTCAATTTTTTTTTCATGTGCATGTGTAATAGATGCAAAAGAAGCTAAAGACAGCCAAAGAAAAAAAAACCGGAATAAAAAATAAAGGATCAGGCATAAAAAGAAAAAGTGGAGAAGGTCTAAATGGCTGAAGCAGAAGTTACATACATAATATTAGCTACATAATATTCCACAGTAACAGTATTTAGGTATATATAAATACACCCTCATTTATTTCGTTGTTTATCTATACTTATATAAAGCTCAATGTGTGTGTGTGTGTGTTGGCGCTCTACAGGCCAGACAGTTTGACCTACAGCTACCAAATTTGGTACATGTATACCTTGGAGATCTGGAATGTGCACCTGGGGTCCCTTTATTTTGAAATTTTAATTAGAATTTTAATTATTAATTAAAAACTTACTTTTCGGCCAAAAAAATCTTTATTTCCCCACCGCCAAATGAGTAAGGCTTCAGTATTTTTTCCCCACGCTAATCAGGCTAGGCTTAACATTTTTTGATCGATTATTTTAATTATTTCAATTTCATTTCTGTTTATTTTCTTAATGTTTGATGCATTTAAAATTAAAATTGTTAATTAATCGATCTTTCAGATTCCTTCTGAAGTACTTTTGAATTAAAATAAAACAGAATAAAGGAAATGAAAAATTTCTAATCTACATAGCGTTACCTCAACTAGCATAGAAAAATTCAAGCATTTGCGTTACTATAATTGGCGTTGAAAATTAACGCATGCGCATTGTGTTCTGTTTGTTGACAACTATTTTCAACGGATAAGAACTTGATTTAAATTGTTTTTAGGTTAGTTGTATGCTTTTGTAATTAAATTGTATTTATGTTAGTTTAAGTACATCGTTTTTAAAGTAATTTTTTTAAACCTGATTTTTACCGATTATTTTAAACGATTCTGTTTATTTTCTTAGTGTTTGATGCATTTAAAATTAAACATTGTTAATTAATCGATCTCATCACGATGAATCGGAGAAAATTTTGTTGACAAATTCTTGAGATATTACATAAATTAAGAATAAAATTCTTTAGCGCCCATAAGGTTTAAATGCTCAGTGACTCTGTTTTCAGTAATCATATTATTAAAAAAAATCTTTGTTGCAGTAAAACATATTATTATATTAATTGTAGATTAATCATTTCCACTTTAATTTAAAGCATAAATTCTAAAGGAGCTAACAGAAAATTAGAGAGATACATATTACGTTATGACTGAAGGCCTTTATAATATTATGAGTGAATTATATGACTATCAAAATTTGAAGTTCTAAAATATTCTGATGAAGAAGCTATTAATGTAGGAATTACATAAAATATTTAATTATTAAAATTTTAACGACCATTAAGATTGGCGAACAGGCTGGTCGCCAAAGGCGGCTAGTGGTAAATAAAGTCGAAAACGGAAACAAATCATAAATCTAAAATTCGAAAACAGAAAATAATTTCTCAGCAAAAAAAGAAGGCAAGAATATTAAAGTAACAAGTACTTAAGTTCAAAGGGACATCAGCTATTAAAACCATTTTAATGTGATTAAAATTTTTTGCATGGCAAATAAAGCTTTTTACAAGATAATGCTTAGAAGTTTGATTGATGAAAGAACTCAGACATTACTATTCTATTTGGCGTTAGCTCCATCAAATTTTTCGCAATGCTTCTTATCAGTTTCATGCTTTGGATTTTGAGGCCCTTCCCTTCTCAAATAAAATTTTTATATAGTTTGAGGAGTAGGATTCTTCTAGAAAGAAGAAAAATTGGGATATTAATGTATGAATCAACTTACCTTACCAACATCCTTATATAAAACCTTGCCTTACAACCAGCCTTATATTAAAATATCAGTCACAATTTTAAAAATGAATTTTTTAATGTTGCGATTTTTCCTTAAATTGATGTTTACGCTTTCATTTATCTATACTTATAAATAAGGCTCAATGTGTGTGTGTGTGTTGGCGGTCTACAGGCCAGGTCATTTGACCTACAGCTACCAAATTTGGTACATTTATACCTTAGAGGTCGGGAATGTGCACCTGGGGTCCCTTTTTTTGAATATTTAATTAGAATTTTAATTATTAATTAAAAACTAACTTTCCCGCCAAATAATCTTCCATTTCCCCCACCGCCAAATGAGTAAGGCTTGAGTTTTTTTTCCCCAACAGTAATGAGGTTAGGGTTAACATTTTTCGGCCGATTATTTCAAACGATTCTGTTTATTTTCTTAATGTTTTATGCATTTAAATTTAAACATTGTTAATTAATCGATCTTTCAGATTCATTCTGAAGTACTTTTGTATAAAAATAACACAGAATAAAGGAAAAATTAATAATGTCTAATCTGCATAGCGTTACCCCAACTGGCGCAGAAAAATTCACGCATTTGCGTTACCGTAACTGGTGTTGAAAATTCACGCATGCGCATTGTGTTCTGATTGTTGTGACCGATTGCAGACTTGATTTAAATTATTTTTAGGTTAGTTGCATGCTTTTGTAATTAAATTGTATTTATGTTAGTTTAAGTTCACCGTTTTTTAAGTAATTTTTTTTTATCTGTTTTCGACCGATTATTTTAAACGATTCTGTTTATTTTCTTAGTGTTTGATTCATTTAAAATTAAATATTGTTAATTAATAGACCTGCTCATGATGAATCGGAAAAAATTTTGTTGACAAATTCTTGAGATATTACATAAATTAAGAAAGATATTCTTTAGTGCCCATAAGGTTTAAATGCTCAGTGACTCTGTTTTCAGTAATCACATTACAAGATAAAAAAATGCTTTGTTTCAGTAAAAAATATTATTAGATTAATTGCAGATAATCATTTCCACTTTAAATTAAATTATAAATTCTACGTGAGCTAACAGAAAATTAGAGAGATACAGATTATGTTATGACTGAAGGCCTTTATAATATTATAAGTGAATTGAAATTTGAAGTTTTAAAATATTTTAATGAAGAAGCTATTAAAGTAGAAATTACATAAAATATTTAATTATTAAAATTTTAATGAGCATTAAGATTGGCGAACCGGCTGGTCGCCAAAGGTGGCTAGTTATAAATATACACCTGTTATTTATTTGAAATTGTAGAATATCGCTTAGCCATCGGAGCAATTTTATTATAATTTTAATGCAATATTTTTAAACAATAGTTTTGCAGTTCGAAGAATAAGTGAAACAGATTGTTGGCAAAGAACTTATTGGATTGAAGATCTGTGCTCCTAGTCCTGAAGAAAATGCTCCTACGGAAGATTTCATTTTAATATTGGATGATCAAAGAATTGTGGTAATTAATTTTGAAAAATAGAATTTAAATTTTTAATTCAATTGTGATTTAACTCATTTTAATTAGAGACATGAAATAGGGACCACCTTTTCAGCAGCTTTTTTACAATTCCTTTTAAAACTAATTCCTTCTATGTAGAAGAATTTGAAACCTTAAAATTAGTTTAAAATAGAGTGGCGCTGTTGAGATCTCATAAAATATATTCATGTAAATTATAAGTCATAGTTTTATTTTAATTCGCGAATAAAAAATTACTCGCAAGATGAGTAGAAAATTAATATTATACGAAATTAAATATTTTGCACTGACAGTTTGTGCAGAATTTATATTTAAGGATAAAGGTTTATAAAGTCAGTGCTGATTCTATTATCTATTAATAACAAAACAATCATTTTCGATATCGAAGATAAAAAAAAACTTTTATAATTGCGACACTCAATGCAAATATAATAATTGGTAGCGCAGAAAATATTTCGTACTAATATATAACTTTACTTATAATGAATCGGAGATTTGAATAATAGAATAAAGTACATTGCAGTTGACTTTGAAACTTTTGAAAAATGCATTCTTCAACTAAATTTATTCTTTATTCTTCTAAACTTTTGAATTAATTTTTTTTTGAAATTTTTTTTCCCGTGCTAATCAAATAACTCGAAAGAAAAACATTTCACCGAGCTCGCTGTAGTAGCATAAAAAAATGAGAAGAATAAAGGTCGTCACAGTTTCCTCCGCAACTCTTCTTTTGATTTTTTTTTATAACGGAAAGTTAAAATGATATACTGACTTTCACATTTTGGTATTCTGACGTCAACTGCAGAGTAAAAAAAAATCGCAAAGAAAGTTAAGCATGTACTAAAGGCAGGGCCCGCCTTTCAGAGCTGGTCACCCTAATTGTTTAATCTTGCTTAAGGGCGTTAAAACCAGAAAGATGTGAACACTATTCTGGGTCAAGCTTTGGCGGGTCGAGACTATTACGAGCAACTCATATGAAAACAAAAAAATTAATTGGATAAAATAATTCTTTTGGTTTTTCTTGTGAAAGTATTTTGCTCACATTTTTCGAGCAATGATAGCTCAGAATTCCTGCAGTTAATCATTTTTATAGTTTTTTTTTTTTTTTTTGCTGTTTATGTTATCCCTTTCCTTTGGAGGTAAATTTTTTTCTTCAATAGAGATGTGCAACTTCTCTTTTTTTCCTAGAATTTTTTTCAGAGTTTTTGTTTTCTTCATTTGCTCGTAGGCCGATTTTATCAGGTCGCTCATGTTTTGAAGTTCACGTATGAGTTTCATTCTCTCTTTCTTGCGTAAACAAATCTATCTTGCGGTTAATATTTTTCTCCTCTGTCTTCTTTTATTGTCTTTATTATATCAAAATGTTTTTATTTTGTAAAATTGCAGGCTTAAAATTAAAAAACAACAACAAAGAAACAATTATCTTGCTTCACTTGTTCATACAGATGGCACAGGCACGATAATGTCTAATATAGCCACTTTAATTGTCATTTTTTCACAGAGCATGGAATTTTTTCTGTCTGCTTTCTGAGTTGTAATTGATGTGAAATGTGCCGATTTATTAAATAACATGATTACGCATTTTTCACAAATGAGAGCTCATTAGAAACGTACTTTTCATAAAGTACAACATTTCTAAATGTAAGTTGTCTACTAAAGAAAATATAAAATGACTGTGAAAGCCATATTCAACACAAACTTGCTTTATCTCGGCCGCGATACACATCAGAGAATGCGCATATGCATTGGACATTGACAAGCTTCACAGTAAATATGCCTGTTGTATTTTCGATATTTTGCTAGTGACCACGAAAACGGATCATGGAGAAATGAGCTTCCATTCAAATTTAGAGATGTTTTTCAAGCAGATGTTAAGATTTGTTTTGTTTAAAATATTTTCTAAAATATCTTACCCAAAGGCGATTCGTACATTGATATTTAAGAGAAGTTCGCCATTATACAGTTTCTCGTTAAATGCTGTTTTAAATTCATGTCGATTTCAAAGTTATAAACTTACGCGGAGAACTGTATAAGGCAAAAAGTATGAAGCTTGAAATAAAAATTAAAAGCACAGAAAGATTAATTTAATCTTAATACAGATATAAATTATAAAATTCTTGAAAAATGTACAGGAATAAGAATTTCTAACCATTGCATAAAAATATGGAAAACTTGTTAATTGCGAATGAAAAATAATTGGATATTCTTTAGCTACTTAAATATTTATGTGAGATAGTTAATAGAAGAATAATTTTTCTTGGAGGAAGGTAGTGAGAAAGTGCCTTGATAAGGCTGCTGCAATTATTGCATCTTTGTAGAGCACAAATTGATGATTTCTAATGAAATAAAGCAATATCTCTGGAAATAACTGCTTCAAGTAACTATGGGATATATTTTTATTTCCCAGTTTTCTTGCTTTAGATTTCTCTAGAAGGCTTCACTATTCCTAAAATCTTTACGTAAAGGAAAAATTGTGTACGAAACTAGGAAGCTTTTTAAGTTGTTACAAATAATTAAAAAGAAAATTATTGAATTTTCAGTCTGCTTTACTTTCTGTATGAAGAAACAACAACAATAACAAAACATGCTTTGGCCATGAACCGAAAAGGACTTTTGAAGGTCAAATTTATTCACGCTCTTCGATTTCTTCTTTCTGAGGAAAACATTCTTTTCATCTTCAGGCTTATGTGGCGTTGTATAACTTTTGCATTAGAGTAGTATTATATTATAATATTCCAGATTAAAAAAGAAACGTTTTGTGAAGAAATTGATTTATTCTTATTAAAGCAAAAGAATGGTAAGAGTTTTATGTTTGTATGTAGGTTCGGTAAACAAATTATTCTATTTGATTATGGTATATATATATGCACAGCATCTTAAAAAATTGTAATATTTTAAATTTCAGAGAACTAGATGTTTTAAGAAATATTCTTATCTAAATTATGCTCTAAATATTAAAATGAAACAAATAAGCAAATTTACTTATTCGGGAAATAATAAAAAGCTTTATTTTCCATATTTTGATCTTTGAATAATTTCTTTTTTATTTTTAAATAAGAGATTATATTCAGGATGTCCACTCAGATCATGGCTCTAAACAAGTTGAAATAGACATACACTTTTAATTGAAAAAATGCCCCAAATCACGTAATGAATTATATTTTGTGATGTTTGAGTCAATAAAATTCTAGAAAAATTGCGACATCTAAATTTCTATAGTTTCAGTTGGACCTATTAGCCGTATTTAGTAATTCGCTAACATTTTACATTATTTACATTCTTGATACACTAATAAACTAACATTTTATATTATTTACATTCTTGATGCGTTAACATTTTATATTATTTATATTCTTGATACACTAATACACTAACATTATTTACATTCTTGATATACTAATACACTAATATTATTTACATTCTTAATACACTAACATTATTTACATTCTTAATACACTAACATTTTTTACATTCTTAATACACTAACATTTTTTACATTCTTAATACACTAACATTTTATATAAAACTCCTCTAACCATGACTTGACATACAAAAAAACTGGAAGTGCCACAGACATTGCCAGACATTGAAAATTCCATACATTGCCTCTGCCAATGTATGGAATTTACAATCATAGTTACATTTTTTTCACGACAAAATCTTTCGCTACTGTTAGACTCGTGCTTTTTCGTATGTTTTTTAAACCGATGTTTCATATTTGATCAAAATTATATATTTCTATAACATAGGGCAACACACATTTTGGTACTGAAGATTTTTCACCTCATTTTCTGTATTTCATGGACATTTCTCTTTAATTTTTACCCTCTAACTTTCGGCTTGTAAGATATAATGGCAGAGTTATTTGCATTAGGCATTACATTAAAAACACTTTTCCTTAATAAATTATATAAAACAATATTATTAAAAGATAAAAAAAATGTAAAACTTGAGCAAATCTGTAATAACGTAACTAAAAATTAGAAATGAGAAAATAAAGGCAAAAGAAAAAACTGTTTTTCCTACTCCGGTGGTTTCTTTTGTCTGACATTTTTGAATGAACTTTGTTTATGTAATGTCTTTACAAGATTCAACAATTTTCTACCATCATATGGACAACCTATCTGCCTCCATCGTCTTCATGTACTTACGAAATCGCTCACTTTATACTTCGTTAACATCACCGAGATTTTCAAGGAAACTGTTCAAATGGCCGAATTTAGGATTTAGGCGTTCAATTAAAACACTTTTCCGTACTAAATTTTGTAATTTTAAAATTAATTGAGGCAACTCACAATATCATTCTCATGAATTTACAATAACTCAATTAAAAATTATAAATGGAAGGAATCAAATAAAAACAAAAGGAATATCTATTTTGCTCCACTCCGAATGCTTCCTTTTCTGAAATTTTTGATGAACTTTATTTGCATAATCTTTTTGCAGATTTCAACTGCAATTTTTTTTATTATGTAAGTGTCTCATCTGCCCTGGTTTTAGTCCTGTGTTGTTCTTATGATCTAATAAATCTTTCACCTTCCTCTTCGCTAGTATGGTCATGCGTTTGAGGAGAATAGTCTAAATGACTATGATAGTAATAAACTTTTATTCTCGTATTATATCTGAAGTTGTTAAGCTTGCTGTTAACTAGATAAAAATAATTTTCAGCCTTGTGCCCGAAAGCTCTTGTAAACAAGGGCAGACGATATCCTTACTGTTCACTGTGCCTCATTCTTGGAATCCACAAAATAAAGATAATTTATGAGCTGAATATCTGGCGGCCATAAAAATAATTCCAACTCCAGTTTTTATTTTGTGCTTATTTTTTTTTTACTTATATAAAAAGCAATGATTCTCTTGATTAACAGCTTTCATAAACTGTTGTATTAACCCCAGCTATCATGCAGATGAAGCAAGTTGATGTTTATCTCGTCAGGCAGAGATTTCATGAATGACATTTCTTTCTCTACTAACCATGTTCACTCTGGTAGATCAATTTTTTTTATACAATGGAATCTTTGGCTTTGCTATCTCATAGACTCAAAAATTAAGGATATATCATGAGGTCCTCTAACTGACCAAAGGTCCATGTGGTCCTCTAACTGAGAAATATTTAACCTTATTTTAAATCCATACAAATTACCCACTGAAATTCGTAAACTTAATCATATCTATCATCGAGTTTATGGTATCAGATTGTTTTTTTTCACCACAGCAATTTTTTTATCCTTTCTTATATTCTTTATCCCCCTCTTTCATATTCTTCTTCTGTTCAAGGAATACGTTGTTTAAATATTTTATTATTTAGCTACACTTACTCTCAGAAAGTAGAGCAAATGAAGCAGAATATGAAACATCAACTTTACTGTTTTCATATTAGAAATATTACACTATAAAAATACTATATACATTCTGTATACTGCTTTCATATTAAAAACTAGTATTCCAAATACAGTCAAAATCAGTTGAAAAGTCCGAGGCACAAAACAATTTTTTTTTATGTTGACCTGTGTAGTGAAACAAACTGATGAAATAATTAAACTTTAGCTTGCATTGATGTCGTCAAATTCAAACGGTTTATATAATTTTTCTACCCAAATATAAAATTGTGGATGAGAGTATACAAGCAATAATTTTCAGTAATATTTTTATTTATTGCATCTACTTTGATTGTTTTAATAAAATGCATTGTTCAACAATTAGAACACCTATTTCTCCTTAGATTTACTACAAACTTATAATTGTTAGAATTATGTTCTTCTTCATTATTAAAGACGAGAATATTATAAGGGTTCAGAATTTAAGACCGGAATATTTCAACTTTATTAAATCAATTTCCTCAAATTAAAAGAATATTGCAAGATTGTTTCGGTTTTTTTTTGTTCTGTTTCTGCTTTTAAAAGTAAAAAGGTACAGAAATTAAACTGAGACGTAAAAAAAATTACTGTTACCTTCAATATAAGCAAAAAATTCAGGGCTACTTGAATCTAAAAGCAATATAGTTTCCGTATTATTTTAGCTAAACCAAAATCTTTACCTCAATTTTTTATCCCTATTCTAGTTCAAAGAAATGAAGACTACATCGTCAGTCCAAATTTAACATTATTTAGCATGAATTCGCTAAAACTATCTTATTATCTTGAGAGGCTAATGATTAATTAGTTAATCATTAGGGCAAATCATAAGTGTTGAGTCTGTAAAATTTCCTTACAGGAAGTAGCGTTTCTAATCACTGATAAGATCAATGATTAGAAATCATTCAAAAGAGAAGATTTGTAATTTATACTAAATAATCAAACAATGTTAATTTACTTAAAAATAATTTTTGTTGTTAAAACCTATTGATTGTAATATTACTAACCATTAGTCATAATATAAAGGATAATTAGATTAAAGAGTCCTTGTGTAGAATATCGTTGAAGAAAGTTATAAAATTCCTAAATGAGTATATTTTGCATGCCTGAGGAAGGTGAAAATATTGATGGAAAAAGAAGGCTTTAAATATAAAAGATAGGGGGAAACGCAGCGCTGCGAAGAGTTTTAGCAAAAATTAAATTAGAAATTTTTTTATAATTGTAGTGCGTTTTAATCATGAATTGTAACTTGCAAATGAATGTTTGTAAATTTTAAGCATCACATTTCAATACAATACACTTTCGAGTATCCTGTCCTAATGTGGCGAAGGGAAAGCCGGATAACAAAAAAGGTAGACAGGCCGGAGTTCTATGAACTCATTTCTTTGCCCACCAATACCAGAAGATAAAACTAACTGCTATAATACGCATTTTCTCACTTCTTAACTGCTATAATACG
>JAPMOR010093645.1:335044-351494 GCA_026543865.1 Argiope aurantia | reverse complement strand
TATATGTACATATGTATTTACATACACATATGTATTTTGTAAAAATACATATGTAAGGTTATCTTTTCTGAGAAAAATCAGAATGGATGTTTCTATATTGCCTTGCAAGCGTATGACACTAAAAGGGTTTGCTGATAAAAACAATTTTATTCGGTTTAAAAAATAAAATGCTGGTTCAAGCAATTGTGAAAATTTCGAAAATTTGGAAGTAAATATTTAAACGAATTGATTTTCTTGGAATTTTATCTGATATCAGTATGGTCTGTGATCTTCTCGAATGATTGAAATGGGTGAGCTTCGGCTAAGTTTCGATTTTACAAGATAGTCATCTAAATTCTGAACCACTCTTTCCTATTTCTTAGCAAGGGCACTCTAGCTAAAAAATATCTCATACCTGATATTTTATCCTAACAGCAAAACGTCTTAACACCCCATACTTGCACATCCGGATTCATATTGAATGAGCATGCTGAACACTCCGTAACTCTAATCTCCAATATGACAACCTTTCTGCCATCAAACGTTGTCGTTTATTAAAATGAACCCATTGCCAGTGGCTCCAGCATAAGCCATTTATTTGTTACCCTTGACAGTTATACGAATTTTAAGTAATGTCCTTTGATCTTGTAATGCCTCTGTAACATTTGAGGTAATAATGGTCAGCCTATTTCACCAACCAGAAGGAAAAGCTTGTCTATATTATCTTGATGATATCATTGTATTTTTGATACTTTTGATAAACACTTTTGCCATTTAACATCTGTTCTAGAGAACCTCCATATAACATGACTGCAGTTTACTGCAAAAAATGTCTATTTTCATCGGGGCAATTTCAGGTTTTGGGTTATCTTGTTACTAACGACGGAATGCAACAGGATATTGATAAAGTTAGAGCTATTACTGAATATTCTATTCCAACTTCAATACCAGGCATCAAAGGTGTCCTCAGAATTTGCTAATACTACAGAAGATTCATCAAAGCATAAAACTACTAAAGAAGGATGCGAAATTCATATGGACGAACGATCAATGTCAATTATTCGATAACTTCAAACTCGCTTTATTTAATGAGCCTGTTTTATGAGTTTCTTTGATAAGAATGCTCCCATAGAACTACACGCACATTCCAATGGCTACGGAAATGGATGGGAAGATGATATTTGTAATTGCATATGTGTCAAGCGTGTCAAAAAATCAAAAAGAAACTACTCAACCGCAGAGCGTGTATATCTCATTGTCATGGAGCAAATCAAAAATGTTTACCCTTACCTATTTGGAAACTCTCTCATAATTATTACCGATGACCATTCTTCAAGCTGTTTTTCCGAACTGAAAGATCCATTTGAAAGGTTAACTCGTAAGGTGCTGAGACTGCAAGAGCCTGATGCCATCATAGTGTAAATCCAGACACAAACGCATGATCGTCGATTGTCTATCATGACATCAGCTGTCATCTGCCAGTGATGAACGAATGGTGGAAAAGAGTATCTTAATCTTAACTATTCTTTTATACGAACAGGATGAAGTTCCCTCTCTCTCCCGATATAATATTACTGTGATTAAAAAGTGCCCAGAATGGTGGCATAAACCTCAAGGTATCAATTTATTGGCAAAACTTTATTGAATCTTCTTCAGAGTAATATTTCCGACTGCAATGTAGCTCTGACAGCATTTTTTTCAATCAAAATAAGTTGTTTTTGTGACGCCTTTTCAGAGTTCGTAGCAAATTCTCTTTTATCTAATCAATGAATCCGAAACGGTGACCATGAAGAAATAATTTCAAACATGGAAAAAGAAAAGTTCACAAGGTGCCATATCAAGTGAATACGGGGCTTGTAAAGTCATATTTGAGGATTTTTTTTTGTCGAAAATTCTTGAATGATAATTACAGTGTGAAATGATGCATTATCCTTTTGCAAAAGCCATGATCAAAACCCATTCCTTATAGTTTTTGATGTTTTTTACATAAAAACTTTTTCAATAATGCCTCTGACTGCTAAATTATGATCAATAATCTCTAATTCTCTAAGCTAATTGGCTTATTGATGATAAAACGAATTGAATGATCTCCCAGAAAATGATTAATCTATCACAGATTCTTTACCATCTTTAAAAATTTTATTTTGCTTTGATTTTGATAAGCAGTTGTCTTTAATGTCTTTTTTTGCAATATTTTAATTATTTTTGTCTCAAGAATTGCTTTGCGCAAATAAATTTGAAGACATATTTCTATATTTGCACTTATATTCCTCATTTTGTAAATTCGACAAAGTTAAAATTCGTGTTTCATTAAAAAAAATTATTTTCAGATGATTAAATGAAATAAATTCCTGACTGCAGTCAAATGTTTGTAGAAGTCGTAAAAATGTTTAATGAAAATTTGAAGAAAATATCTACTATAAATGTATGTTAAATGATATTTCGTGATATTTTCCTGATTTTTCCTGATATTTTGTGATGATAGTAGTATATAGAACATAGAATAGAATGGAACCTCAACAAGCCAGGAATTTAGAATATTAGATGATGTTGCTTATAAACGTAATAGTGACATGAAGGGACTACAGTATTTAATCTACAAATCTAGGCAAAGATATTTTCAAGTATTTTCATGATGTTACTACAGCGGCCATTTAAGTTCTCCTGAAGAAGTGTCCTTTCAGCGAAATAGAATCAATTAATTAAGTCATTTTTCAAAATCAATGCAGGGGAAATAAGTGGATTATAATTTGCATTAATTGTTTGATTCATCATGTTGTCACAAAGAGACTTCCTAGCTCAGAGGTATTTGAAATAGAAAGATTCCTTTTGGATGAAATTCAACTGAAACACGGAGCCCCAAGAGTTAAGATATCACTTTAAAGAATTGCATATCTTTCAAAGGTAGTAGCTCTGAATATAGATAATCAAATTGCAACATCGTATCATTCTCAAACAAATGGCTTGACTGAAATATTCAATAAAATATAGCTGCAATGCTATCGATGTTTGTTATTAGAAAGCCATTTTAACATTTGTCACGTTTGCGTATGATACTGTAAAACGATTAACTACGGGATTTATACCATTTTATTTCCTTCATGGTTACGAAATGAAAAAACTCTAGATGCAAAGCTTTCTCCCAAACCAGAATGTGAAGCTGATTGTGCAGTCTTCCTTACATGTACATCAGAGGATCTTCTGTAAATTGCTCGGCTTCAGAGAGTCATAGAACGTGATATGATTCAAAGCATCAACTAGTGTCTTATGCACAAGGTTTCCTGGTGTGAGTTTTCAAGCCAATAAGAAAAGCAATTTCATCCTAAAAATTGTCCAAGGAATATTTTGGATCCTATAAAGCTACGCAAAAACTACAGATATGACGTAAAAGGTTGAAGACGTCGCGATGACTCGACAGAAAATGAAAGATGTAGTTAATGCGCCACAAATGAAACCTTAGCATGAATCTTCAAGTGAACTAGACACTACTGACAATGAGGCAAAAGTAAATGACCCAGAAAAAGGTCCATTCTGGACACAAGCTTCAGCCAACACTGATCCCGAAGAGGGGAATATTATAAAATGGATGTAAAATTCCAAAATTTTTCAGGCAAGAGGAAGATCAAAGATATTCTACAAATTAAGCTAAAGATAAGGAAATGATTTAAGGAATAATAATAAAAAATAAAATTCCGTTGCATTTCTCGCAAATAAAATGCTGAAATTGAAATTGAAATTGCATTTGTTAGAAAAATAAATATGTACCAATATTTCGAGAAAAAATACTCATTGATAAACCTAAGAAAATATTAGACAAATTCTAAGATGATTGTGATTAAGTGAACGTAAAAATATCTTTTTGATTTTGTGTTTGCTATATTCTTTTGTTAGCAACTATTGAAATCCCTTGTAATATTTACGTTTAAATTTATAATAAATTTAACAGCTGTTGACATATCTCTTTCAAATAAAAATAAATAAAATTTAAGAATTATTTGAAAATTTCAGGCATTTGGATTCAATTAATAGTCTTTGGTTTGAATTCACTGATTTTTTTTTCAAAGATCGAGGCAAGCATAATATAATATGTTGAAACAATAATTACTTTTTAAAAAAAGTCCTCATGTTAAATCATTTGATGAATTTTAAATTTTATTTGACGGTTTAGAAATATCAGATACCGATTATTGTTTACCTTAATATAACCTTCCCAAAATAACATTAGATTAATTAAAATGGTTACTTTTAAAATGAGTACCCAAACTACTTTTGATGTATGATTACAAGTTTATGTAGCTTAATGTAGGTTCGTCAATTATTTTATCTGCTTTATAACCTTTCACATTTAATTAAACTTAAGAAAACGTGTATTTTTACTAAAGAACATATGAGTTGCCAGAAAAATTCTATTACCTAAGATTTCTTTTCCAAGATGATATCTTGTATCAAAGAAGATTAATCCAACTAATACAAGATCAGAAACTTGAGAAATGATTCTCTTATATTAAACTAATGCTTAGGTTTATCTTGTAGTAATCTTTTGAAACATTTTATCCCATCCTAAGACATATGAGAAGAGAACTGAATAAACAGAAAAGAAGTATTTACTTCAAGCAACATAGTATCAGCATTGAAAGAATGACTTTCATAACAGTTACGGAGTAGTAGATTACAGATAAAAATTGGATTAAATTGAAACATGGCTCCAACAAATTCATACACTTCAGAGATTTAAATATCATAAATTAATTCAGGAATATGCCTATATTAAATATATTAAATTTATTTTAAAAGAAGAATAGTTGAATAATTCATGTCTATTATTTCCAATAAATTGTTTTTATTTTATATTAGCTGTTATCGACTCATTTCATTTTTTCTTTTCCAAATGCAGAGATTTCTCAAGAATTTATCTTGTTTCCATTTCTTCTCGTAATAAAATTTAAAATTATAATATATGCATATTTGAGACAAAAAATTATCAAATAATTTTTTCGTGATGAAATTTTTATTTAAACTGATCGAATAAACGAAATTATGTTATCTATGATCATTAAAATGTTATTTCTCATAATAACATCAGATAATGCGTTTATGTGTTGACTCATGCTGATTATTTCTGTGTTTTTTTTCTTTGAAGAAATTGAAAGAATTAAGTTTGTGTTAGCAAGCCCCACAATTATCTACAGTTCTAGTTTTTAGTTCAGTTTAGTTATATTAACGTCCCGTTGTAAAGCAACACTAGGGCATTTATCTAGTTATAACTAAATAAATTACTTCATTTATTTATTCCATCGTTACTTTATTTAGTTATTTCTATTAAACGCTCCTTTATTTAGTTTTTGCATTTATTTTACTGCCCAAATACAGTCTGTAGCGTCACTTTTGTCCCTGATAGCGAAAATGGGATATTTTTTTTATTATAAATCGATTTCCCATAGGTTAAATAGTACATTCAAAATGGCATGGCATATGGGTCAATCTCAATACATTCCCTGTAAATGGGTACACCTATCTCTAAACGCTGATACCTTAACTATGATTACTTCAAATAATTAGCAAAATGAAATCTTTTCCAGTCATGAATAGAAATATAACATAACAAAAGGGTAATAAAAAAACAACAAAAATGGAAAACTTTTGGGACTTCAAACTATGCAAATTTTTCCGATTCAAATTAGTGTAACCGAATAATAAACTGAAATATATTTTCAAATGATCCTGATATTTTTCCTAAATTGCATTAAAATTATTAAAATGGCAAATGGCAGTTTGAAAAAAATATATATAAAATCGTCTGCTTATTATACAACTTGAAAGAATAAATAAACTGAGAAAGCATTTCGTGCTGAATCTAGAAACAAATACAGATTTTGTGATTACAAAATTTGTTTGTTCTAGTGTATTTTAATACCATGCATAGATGATTCATTTATCATAAATTGAATTAGACAAATTAAGGACACTTGTTATAATGGTGCTGAAATCTCACGAAAAAATCGGAAGATGTTCCACATCTTGTCCGAAACAACGAGACCGAATTTAACTAAACTTTGTAAATTTATTATTTATGATCACAGAAAAAACATACTATCAACTTTAAAATGTAAAAGCTAATTAAATATTCATTTAATTAGAAACTAACCGAAATAAAAGTTTATAAAAGTGATGTTATAACTAAAGGTCTTTAATTGCATATACTTTTTAAGTTGCGATATAACGTATGTTAGATTAAATCAGTGTTAATTCACAAATATACATACTCGTTTAAGGAAACATTACACATCAGGCTGAATGTATCAAGGATTTTCAATAAAAATTTTGAATTCAAAAATTATTAGAAGAATCGAATCAAAACATTTAAAATGCGGAAAATGCTTGAAATGTTGCTTACAATGATATAACTGTTTTCTTGTTTGCGATATGTCTTCTACAAAAATGTTTTTTTTTGTATTGTTACATTGTAATTCCGTAAAAATCTATTGATTATACAGAATCATATAAGTTCTTAAAAATTAGCTTTATACGAATTTAATCAATTTCGACTAGAACTTATCAGTATATAGTATTAATTAAGCTAAATTAATCATGAATTAGGTATTAAAAATGGCTCATATGTGTTTGTTTGTCGCTTCTAGTATTAAATTTTCTGCATCATATTAAGGAATTTCATAATTATTTTTAAAGCACGAAAAATGCCTTCATTTAAATATAGTAAACACGATCATTTTCATATATATAAAACCATTAATAATCACTAAAAACTCTTTTAGTAAACTTAATTAAAAGTTTTTTAAAGTGTCGCTAATTCAAAAATATGGCCGTTTTTCCTCTTTTCCAAAATATTTTTTCGATATTCCTTTGTCCGGGTAGCTGCAAAGCACTCAAAAGAAATCGAATTTCAGGTCTGTAGATGTGTTAGTCTAAGCAGTCGCAAATACATCTGCTGCTATTGGCTTGCAGCTATGGCAAACCGACTATTTGAAAAGGGTGTTCCGTTTAGTAAATTAGATCCCCGCTGAATGTCTGTGTATTCGATAAGCACTGGCGAAGATTCGACAGCAATTGGATTTTCTTCTCGTGTCTATGAGATAAAAAGATATCTTCTTCCAAAATTATTTTATAACACGGCCTTTAACCTTCAGCAGATCAATTACTTCAAGTTCCTGAGTAATCATTTCATAGACTTTTCTTTTTTTTTGAGAATTCTGAAGTCATTTTTCATGAACTACATGCTTTTAACTTTTTAACTTTTTCTCATAAGAAGCGTAAAGGAAGTATTGTAATTGTCAAAAAATCCGAGCTTGATATTATAATAATTCTCAATGTTTCAGCCTTCTCTGAGTCCAAAAAATAGATTTTCGGCATTATGTCTGTCTGTCTGTGAACACGAAAACTCAAAATTGCTTTGAGCTAGACGAATAAAATTTGGTATGAGGACTTTCCAACACTTTTGTAGATTTTTTATCAAATTTGGGACAAAATCCATGCAGAGAGTTCTGTCTGTCTGATTTTTCAAGTAAACTCGATTGCTACAAAACTCTAAGAGCTAGGTTAGTAAAATTTGGTTCAAAGGTTTAATAATTATTATATATATTCTCATCACATTTTGAAGCAAATCTGTTAAACGGTTAACCGTCTGTGATTTTGAGCGCATGTAAACGCAATAATTCATAAAAATAATAATGAAATTCGGTACGCTATTTTGTGATTACAACTGTATCTACGTGTCAAATTCTGATGTTAACCAGTCGGTAAAAAGGCTTCCAAAATACATACTCTCATGATAAATTCAATAAAAATGATAGATTTACACAAAAGATATATGTTTCTAACTATCTTTCACCAATGTCATGCATGGTATTCGTGGCCTTGCACAAGGTCCATAATTTTATACGGGGTGGGGAAGATAACGCTCTAATTGGACAATTTACAAGAAAGTTTCAGACGGACCACTCTCGCTTGTTTAAAAAGTCTTTTACTTTAACGGATTTCAAATATTTATGCCTGAAATGAATTCCTTAAAATATTAATTAAGGATTTAAAAACTGAATTATAATTTTTACTATAATGTTAAAGAGTACGGAAGGATTGAAGTTATAAGCTCAAATTAGGATTCAGATTTCTTCATCGAGATATATATCTCGAATGATAACCTTGAAAATTATAATGTATCATCAAACCTAAAATCAAAATATGATCCTTAATTCTACTAACAATTCGATTTCTTTTTTTTTTCTTCCAACGAGAGACATCATCTTTAATAAATGAGGGCAATTTCTTCTTAAAAAAAAAAGAAATTTTCATAAGCGATCAAACCTTATGAAAAACTTCGATTCTGAAGCAAAACTGGAATCATCATATAGTTATCGTAATTTACTTAATATCACGATATTACTGTTTGAATGGCCAGCCATTATTGCAGTTATGTTTCCGGTGGTATAATTATTAATCGATTGTATGGCCATAAAAGTATTCCCTTCTGACTTATCTGAGTCTGGATTTTGAAAAATGAAACTACTTTTCGTAAGTGTTTTCAAAATTTCAAACATAAATCCGTATATCTACCACAAATATGCGAATCAATACCAAAATTGCAGATAAATAAACAGAAACAACAGATAAATAATTTATTCATTTTGGTAATAAATTATTCATTTTGGTACTCAACAATGGGCAATTTTGAGTTGAAATCAAAGCAGAAAAACCTGCAGCTAAATAAAAATGTATATTTAACGGAAATTGAGTACCATGCAAAATGATATGTTTCAATTAAAGAGGCAAAAGAAGGTAGGAGAACAATTGCTTGCAAATTTATTATTTTCAATTTAAAAAAGTTTCAAATAAGAATGAGCTACTGCTGTTACGACAAAAGGATTTATTACTCTTATGAGAAATTAGTGCTATTTTTCATAGAAAATTTGAATTCTCAGAGATATTATGGTCACATCGTCGTAATCATATTCAGTACCTTCCAATAAAAATCATATGGATGGCTTTTACATCAGCGATCACAGCGAGTATTTTATGCAATACTTTTTTAAAAAATCACTTAAAGGTTTGATTTTTTAAGGAATTTTTGTAACAAAATCATAATCAAAATAACTCTTTTTTTTTTTCTATGACTGTAATGTATGAATGCATATTTTTTTTTCTGTGAGGTAAAAAACTGTTTAAGTGTTGTCACCACCCTATTATGGAATATTTTTTATGCAATTTTGTAAATCCCAAGGTTAATTACGCTTTGAATTGGTTAGTTAACTTGATTCCCGTCTTGAAGTTGTATGAAAAATATAGATGATAAATCTTGCAATTTTGAACAAGGGATAACACTTTAGACAAAAACTAACTCTTATCAAACTAGAAGATGTGCCCATCTAGACAGTCTGTTGTCCTGTTAATAATATCTCGGATATGACTGTCACAGAATGAAGAATGAAAGTTGAAGTAAAAATTTCGTACACATTGGAAGAGTGCGTAAAAAATAAAAAATAAAAATTAATATTTATAGCACACTTGAGATGTAAATATATAGTAACATTTTATATTCTTACATGGGATCTTCTCCATTACAGTTTTCACGAACACTCAAATAAGAATTATTACTACAATTTGTTTGAAACAATAACGATCCATTAACAGAAAAAAAATGCGCCAAATATAAAATAAGAATATGCTGAAGAAAAATATTAGTCACACTGAAATGAGAATATTATAAATCAGCAGACCTCAGCTGATTAACTTTTGCTATATTTCGTCATAAAAAAATGGGAATAAAATGTGATGTTTGCGATCTCATAATTTATTTTTATTATCTTGACTTTGTCTTGCTTTCCATTGTGCAATTCTCTCTTGTTTTGCTTCCTTGCAATAGAATCTTCTCCATACATAATGTGCATGGACACTCAAATTAAAATTACTGATCAAAATCAGACTGAAACATACGGTGATCTACTAACAGAAAAATAATGCATTGGTAAATACAAAATGAAAAAAAAATGTTGAGTAGAAGAAAAGACAAAATTAACTTCCAACTGTTCCTTGAAGTGAGAAAATAATGAAAATTTCAGATCTTCGCTCATTCATATTTGCCACAGTCCCCTACAAAAAATGAATAGAACGTGATGTTTACGATATCATGACTATTTGTTATTCTTGCTTAGTTTTATTCGCACACATAAAAAAAATAATCCAAGACAGAAATTGTGATTTCACATCAGCGGGGATATTTTTAAACTTCGCCCAATGCTATAGATGGCGCTATACAATTTTAAGTACTGGTGAATTTTTCCTGTTACAATTTAGTGGGTATGTTTGACCTTCTACCATATGCGATACTAGTGTAATACAATATCTTTCACCCTGTTCAATACTGAAATTGTGTTACAGTATGTGAAACAACTGCTACACAACTCTAAAATATTTCAATAAAGTATCCTTATAATGTCACTCTAATATGTGGTACTACATGGGGCAACGCATCAACCATTGCGTATAGTAGCTGCATATGTCGTTTCAAAGATTGATAAATACTCTCAGTAATTCCTAATGGATGATGGCATTCCATAAAATCACATTGTAATTATGAGATGCCTGAAAGTCACTACGACATTCTTTTCAATCAAAAGGGCGATTCATAATTCTTACTATTTATGCTGCACATATTGTTATATGCTCACTCTAATATGTAGTCCAACGCATGTAGACAGAATCACTATCGGTGTCTTTTTTAGTACAAAACCTCTTTATAACAAGTGAGCTTAAGAGTCCTGAATAGTTGATGTATGCAAGCTATCCAGGATATAAATATGAATATGAATATCCAACATACATGAATATCAAACGCATGAGTGTCTATGAAAATGATAATTTATGAATATCCAACGCACATGCATCTAAGCTGTATCTTAGATATGTGTGTGTTGGATATTCATATATAAACAAATGAATATTATAGAGAAACTAATTGTAGTAGAATAGCTGAATGTTTTCAATTGGATTAAAGCTGGTTAAATTATAATTGGAAGTCTAAAATAATAAATATGTTTAAAATCGATAAAAAAAATCATTGTGAAGTGATAATATAGCTAAAACCACAAAATTCTTCTGAATTCTATTAAACTATAATTGCATCAAAAGTCTTTGTGAAGAAATTGCTTGAAAAAACTTTTTAAACTAAAAGAAGCAAGCGTCTTGTTTAGAGAAAAAATAAATAACTTTTTTCCTATTTTAATATGCACATTATTTTAATTTTCTGCATAATTATGTGTTGTCCTCTTTAATTTTATAATTTATGAGGAGCCAGCATTACAAGTTTGTATTCGTAATACTTAATTTTTAACATGATAATATTAAAGTTATAATGATAAATGGATTTGAAAAATTAATAATATGTTACAGAAAAAAATTATACTATCTGTGTCCATCTCTTAAAAATAAAATTATGAAATCAAAAATACATAAATTATCAAATATTAAAAATATATATAAAATATAAAAAATATATAAATATATATAAAATAAAAAAATTGATGTATGTACACAGGACGCAAGAGAAATGACGTTTGAAATTTAGTTAGAGAAATCCTGTATTGATAAACATTATTTTGTCTTATTTTTTTGCTTCTTCTTTAAAAAGATAATATTTTTTTACGTTTTACCTTTCATTACCAAGGAATTATATCTGATAAAAATATTTTCATACTTTTTATCAGATATTTTGATGTTTTTTTATATTAATGCATGTGAAACGTACAGAGATGAACTTGATTTAAGTTCTTTGTTTGTTTTCAGCGCTGTCACTATCATGTCGTCTGTATTCGAGCGAAAACGAAATCCACAATAAACTGAGTCATAATCGTGCGTGGGTGAGGATGATATGATTTGATCACCATTTGGGATGACTAACTGGCTGCTGCAGCACTAATGAAGTATTTGGATAAGCACATTAAAAGACACCATTCTAAACATTAGAATCAAAAAGTGGTTTGGGTTGAATACATAACAGTGTTTACTTAATTTATATTAGGAGGCTTTATTAAAGAACATCTGATCAAGAAAACTAGCTAAGCAAGTGTGGCTCGGATGAATAAGCTACAGTGAAATGACAGAACAGCTCATACTGACTGATTATTTTCATATTATGTTCGTCTTCGTTAATGTCCTTCGTTAACAAACGCTATCAATTTATAAAAATTATTCAGTACATCAGAAAGATGAAAACTTTTCCTTGCTTGGAAAAAAAATGAATTCAAACAAAAAAAATGAACTAAGAAACTAATAGATTAAAAATATTTATTCTACAGGCAGGTAAATAATCTTTTCCTTCTAAAACCGCCAACTATTACAGCTATTACTTAAAACATACCCAATAAAAGTATTCATATTTCCTATGATTTATTTTTAAAGAAATATAAGCATCTCTTATTTGGTTTTGAAATAACATTCTGTGACAACCATTTTGAACGTGATCAAATGTTGAAGCTGCCATCTTACTTCTAACATTTATGCCACTCCCCACATGAGATTCTTGACTGAGAATTTAAACCCTCTCCACCCCACATTGGGTCTCGATTTCAGGTCTCGAAGCCGAAACTTTACTACCAAACAAATGAGGCTATTTTCAATTTACTGTAAATGCTCTATACCTTAAAAATTACTGAATTCATATAAGGAATCATAAAAAAATTACTTGTAGATGGGAGGAATAGGAAATAAGAGATTTATCATAAAAAAATTCTGGAACCGGGTTTCCATTATAATACAAAACCTTCCAGAAGTCTCAAAGAAAGATCATCATGCATGTGTATTCTATATGAATAGCTAATTAAGAAAGGAAGAAAGGATGAATAAGAAACATTTAGGTGGTACTAAAGAAACAATAGATGTCTTCTACCAATAAGCAATGAAACAAATTGCTAGTCATTATAAAATTGATTAATTTATTTAAAACTCTTTTTTGAAGTAACATGAAAGTCCTAAAAAATTGATTACGTCACTTAGAATCATATTCAGACCACAAGTTTCTCCTTTCTCACTAAACTTTTTAAAATTTAGGAAATATTTTTTAAGAAAAAGAATCATATTTCAAACATATGATGAGTACCTAGAAGTTTATAATTCTTGACAGAATTTCTTTATCAAAATTGCTTTTCTATAGATGTGATTCGTTACCAGATTTGTTATCTGATGTCAAAATAATGCAGTTTCATTTCTCCACAAATCACATCTATAGAAATAATATATTTTTTTTAATTTTGGAATATAGATAAATGCTACATGCACACCTATTTTACAATTATAACAATCTCTTTTGCAGACAAAATTGCATTGAAGTAAAAGTAACTGACAGGCTGTGAAGTTAAAAGGCAGTATTTAGAAAGTGTCAAATTGTTGAATGGCAGTAAAAGGAACTTTTCAAAGTCCCGAGATAAAATTGATGGTGTTTTTGTTTGCCGTTGAAAAATGCGCTCCAGATTTTAGGAGTAAACTGCCGCTCTACTACGGCTATTAGGTTTTCGGAAATAACCCTCTTAAGAATTATTGATGGGGTGTTCAGTCTTAACTGCGGGGATGGGCTCAAATTTCTCCCGAATTAAAATTTCAAAGAAAAAAAGGGGCAATCTGTAAGGAAATGAAGCTCATCTACGGTATCGTTCATGAGATACGATCTGATGGATGCTTTTACTCTGTTGCTTGCGAATCTATAAATATTCATCGACTACTTGACAGAATTTTCTGTATAAATATTAGTTGAAAGATAAATCTCTACTATATTTTATATTTGAATATTTACTGAAGAATGTAATCATTAAGTAGCTTTGAATTTATGAAAAACCCTAAGGCGAAAAATACATCATTATTACAAACTACATGATTAGAAACATCGATTTCTTAATTATAATGACTTTTAAAAGGCATTGTTATAATAATCTATATTATTTATGCGAAATTGTAATATGCTTCATAAATATTTAGTAAATTGAGCATGCTTTTATATAGGTGCTATGGCGGTTTCTTTTTAACAATTTGTTAAAAACAATTTCCAATGTGAAAAATGGCTCAAATCATGAATAAATGTTAGATTTACATTTTATGTTTGTTAAATAGTACTTCCTTTACAACTGTGATAAAGTGTTTCGCGCATTACAGCTATTTCAAGCTTAATTTATATTAGAAACATTCCTTCTATTTTGTATGAACCAGAATCAAAATACAGCAATCTTGCAGTTAACAAGAATAGCTAATGAATTTAACCACTCATGGAAATATTGCTTTTAAATATGATCGAAATAAGCTTTATTCAAATTCTGTAACTTGTAGCTTATAACAATCACTCGAAAACGCAATCTTCAAGTTCTGTAACTTGTAGCTTATAACGATCACTCGAAAATGCAATATTCAAATTCTGTAACTTGTAGCTTATAACGATCACTCGAAAATGCAATATTCAAATTCTGTAACTTGTAGCTTATAACGATCACTCAAAAACACAATATTGAAATTCTGTAACTTGTAACTTATAACAATCACTCGAAAACGCAATACTGAAATTCTGTAATTTTTAGCCTATAACGATCACTCGAAAACACAATATTATTGTTAAGAAATTACAAGTAAAAAAGTGATTTTGAAACACAATTTATATCTCCATCGATACGAATCATGTAAAAACTTTTTTGTAATAATCATTTATTTATTGTTATTGCCTTTACTTTAGAAAGAAGTGGTTTTATAAACAATCTTTGTGCATTAATTATATAGTCAAAATATTTTTTTAACCGTAGGTAAGAAAGTTGTGATTCTAGTTTAAAATTAAATTGAGAATTAATTAGATAATTTTTACATTATAAAAGCTTTGACTGCAAACTAGAGTTCTGAAATGAAAGAAATTATTGACGATATAACATTCCGTACTTTTGAAACCCTAGAGGATACAGTTACCGAATTTGTCCTTTTGGAGAAAATACCTGAACTTTTATTCGACAATTTCATAATTGCATAACAACTGATGTTTGCCGAGATCGTGACCCAGACATCCAATATTTTATCACTTATTTAATCTTCGAAATGAATAGAAAATTTGCAAGAAAGGCACGTGAAGTAAAAATGTAATTTTATTTTCCATCTTTAGCAATAATTTTAAAATTATCTTTCCAAATGAAAGTTATATTTTCGCTTTGAAAAATTATAATTATCACACGGAAAAAGTGGATAAATTAGAATTTTTAAATAAGGTTTTGAGACAAGATTTGCTTTAATCTTTTTTTTTAACTCGAAAGCTGTGATAACTTTGGCAATTTCTTTTGTTTAATCTCTTATAACAAAACACAAGGAAGAGTTTGCTTATTTGTATGTGTAATTTTCAGCATTCTACAAGAGAGACAGGCATCAGTTTCGGCGGGGCTATATTTTGAATAATTAAGATACGCACTTACTGGTATGACAAGTGATATTCAATTATATATTGCAAAATATATATTAACAATTAATTAAAAATTAAAAAAGCCTTGTCATTTTTATGTACCTCCAGTGAAATAAGAAAAGTCAGACACTGATGATTTCTATGCTGTCTTAAAAATGAAAGAAAGTACCTTTCCAATAATATTTGTTTGAGCGGATTGCGATTTTTCTTATAGTTCTTAGAAAATTAGAAACGATATTAAATAATCAAGTAGAATAAAATACTACTAAAAGAGTAAAGGCATTTTTGTTTTAAGTATTCTTTGTAGCATTCTGTTGTTTTTCAGGTTCGCAACAACCTCAAGCATAACTTAGAAGCTTTTATTATAGTTTAGTTTTAGTGTAAAGTAGGTTTTAATGGGTTAACAACTGTTTCAAATGCATTATGTTAATAGAAATAATTATAATTTTTAATAAGCATATTTGATTTGGAAACTAAAATAATGATGTCCAAATTGATAAATTTCCTACAACATATATTCAAGGCAAATTAATCATAATTCTATGAAATCCTGTTATATCAATAATATTTTCCTATATTCATGCATGAGCTTGCAGGGAGGAAAAGAGGAAATAATAAATGATAAGGCTTCGTAGATCCCAATAAATTTGTGAAACATTAATTAGGTTGTAATTCTTTAATAATTGAGCGAGGAACTTCGATAATTGGGCAAAACTTTGAAATTGCTAATTCATTGAATCATTAAAATTTCTACCCTTTTCATTTTTGAAGTTAAATTCTCGGATCTAGATCTTTAAGAAAAGGCAGTGATAACAAAAGAAATTGGAGCAAAGTCTATCGCGCTCATTTACCCTCCCTCATTGAGGCCGTTACTGTCCATAAGTGATTAAAGTGAAAATAGGACACGCTGAAACCCCGTTGGTTTAATCGGCAATTACGTCATAAAGAGCCAACCAGGAGTCAACGGTTTCAAACATCAATACGGAAATTCCTAGAAAGGCTTCAGATTTTAAGCGTCAATAAAGAAACTTTAATCTCCTTAATTTC
>JAPMOR010093645.1:265996-329457 GCA_026543865.1 Argiope aurantia | reverse complement strand
CTATTCCTTATTAGAATATACGTAAATTAAGTTATGCTACTGTAAGCTATTATCTATCGGATGTTTATACTAAATTCTAGAAAAGACTTCCTGAATTTCTTTTGTTTGCCGTACGTCCATTTCGATATAAGAACATGCTAATTTAATTGCCAAAACTATTCCTTATTAAAAAATATGTATATTAAACTACAAAACTGATTATAAAACGATTTCATCATGTTCTCCTGACCACTAAAAAAGAGTAAAAAGTTCTTTTCTTTTCCAACCAATAGAAATTGCATATTTAAACCTATGTACAAAGTATTGTTTAGTTGTTTCAAGAGATAACTTTTTGATATAGGACTATATACTATAACAGCCTTAAAATATATTGATTTGTAACTATTTTACAGTTTTTATTTTTCTCTTCTGATGTATAAATCTAAATATATATCAATTAATGTGCAAAATTGTATTCCCATGTCAACTTTTTCTTCGGTTTAATATCAAAACCACACCTCTATAATGTAGTAAATAAAGAATTCATTGCGATTATCTCCAATTGCTATTTTTCAAGTTATGCCCATAACATCGTTTTTTACTGAAGATTATTTTATTTGCTTGCTTGGGAAGTATCGCCAAATTTTTATAGACAGAAAAACTTTTGCAAAACTTTGTAAAAAAGTGTTTCACATGACACCAGTAAGTATTAATGATTAACAACAATTAGTGTATATTTCAATGCAATAAATTTCAAAGTTAGTATGATTTTCAATAGAATATATTAAAAACTTTACAAATTTAAAAGATTTATGATTATCATTATGATTTCATTATACATCTGAAACATTTATGGTGCATGCAAATTACATTGATAACTTTGACAAATAATTTTCTAATTCGTAACTCCATTTTTCACTTCAAGTTTTGTGCAGAAATTAGGCATAATCGAGGATGAAGGGGGCAAATGAGATATTTTGAATATAATTCTTCCCTTAATCGAAAGCTTGATTTAATTGTTCACATTTTACATACGAGTTAAGTAATGCCAGAAAATGATTTATCAATAAGTCATTCATCAAGTAACTAGACAGAAGTACTGTGCAAACTTATTCATTAGAGTGGTATCTTCAAATGAACACTTGATTCAATTATTCGCATTTTACATATGAAATTAAGAATGCCAGGAAAGTAGGTCATTCATCAAAGAACTAGGCAGAAATACTGTGCAAATTTATTCATTAGACTGGCAAAATTATTGGAACTGCACACACGAGTTTAGAAATACCAGAAAAAGATTTTTCAATGAGTCATTCATCAAGGAACTAGTTCTAGGCAAATTTATTCATTCGAGTGACACTCTCAAATGAACTCCTGATTTAACTGATCATATTTGACGCAAGTGTTTAGGAATGCCAGAAAAGGATTTTTTAATAAATCATTCATCAAGGAATTAGATAGAACTACTATGAAAACTTATTCAACAGAATGACAAAAATATTGGAATTGCTATGATACAATTGGTATGTTTTAAACCATTATTTACAAACAAATTTTTATTCTAACCAGACATGGGCCTTTTCTTTTTTATTAACATCGTTTTAAAAGTTTTGACTTCCCATTATGTATTTATAATTTTTAATTGAATGCAGATCTTAGCATATTTCAGGCATTTACATTAGCCAGCATCATCTAAATAAAATGCCTGACGGATTTAAAGGAGAATGGTTTAAAAATTTAATCAAGTACAATAGGGCAATTTTCGAATTACAACTGACAATTAAAACTAGTGACAGGATTTTCGATGACGAATTCCGGTAAAGGATACATTAATGTAAAATTTTAATAAAAATTCTGATGATTTTACCGCTTTTGGTTTTCGTTGTTTTAAAGCTTTTACGTGGTCAGTCGTCAACAATTTTTAAAAGATCTAAAATGGCATTTATAAATTGCAGAATGCTGACATTATTGTAAAATATTCATGACATATTGCTTGTTTTTATTCAAAGTAATTGCCTGTTTTAGTTCAAAGTAATTTACTTCGATTCTTTGATATGTAGTATATTTTGATATTTAAGTAAACATGTTCTAAGACCGTACACTTTTCGAGGTAGATCGTTTGGCTCAAGCAATAAAAAAATTAAATTCATTAAGATTTTAATTTTTTATCTTGACAGTTTTCAGGAAATGCGTACGAAGCGGTTTGTACTGCTGAACTACCGCCTTTTTATTTTCTTCAACATAAAATAAGTGAGTATATAATTTTTGATAGCAGTTTGCTTTGAAAGAAAGGGCCTTCTTCATAAATTTCAAAACAGTTAAATTGCATGGAATGTCTGTAAATTATATATAATTCATCAGACATTGTAAGTGATAATAATTGTACTAGTTATCATTATTAGATATATTTTAATAATGATAAATAGCAGATACTTTCGGAACATCGTTAATACAATTACAAATTATTATTCTTTTAGAAATATTTCTAAAATATAATTTAAATTCCGTCTGATATTTATGATTAAAATTAATTTTGAAATGTAAAATGGGTATATTTATATGAAAAACTTTTATAAGCATGCAAATTTGGGAAGTTTTTTGTTTGAAAGCTTCTTTATTGCAAAAGAACACTTTTTTAAAATCTGATATTGAAAAATATGCTAGTCTAGATGGACTATTGTTCTATTAACAATATCTCTGATATGACTGTCTCTGACTAACTAAGTAAAGTTGCAGTAGAAAATTTCACACACATTGACAGAGTGCATAAGAAATAAAAAAATTAATATTTGTAATGTAAAGTGTAGTACAAATGTAAAGAACATTAAAGGTCTCGCTTCCGAGTATTGGAATCTTTTTTATCTATAATGTTCAAGAACACTCAAATCAAAATAAATCACTAAACTTGGTTTGAAAATAAAATTATAAAAATTGGAAGATTTCAGTTTATTAATCTTTGCAACAATCCAGCGCAAAAAAATGTAAAGTTTCCGATCCCATAATTAATTTTTATTCATGCTTAGCTTTGTTCGCATACAGATAAATCAGTAAATCTATGTATATAAAAAATAAAAAAGACGCTTGTTTGTTTATTTAAAACTTATACAATTGCACACGGATTAAAAACTACATTTCGCACACAGGTTCCTTAGCACCTAAAAGGATTAACTGTGTTATTAAAAAGTTCCTCGACTCTCTAAAGGGACTGAAATGGGGATTGAAAGAGTTCAAACATTTTTCTAGCAAAATTTAGGAGCAAATCACGGCAAAAAAATATTTTTATACCATCTTAATTCAAAACATTAGCTTTATAATGTTTGAACATGAATTATAACATGAATTTCCTTGTCGTACTGCTTTTTAATTATTTTTCACAGTTATTTAAACATAGTTATTATCAGTTCCATGTTTTTTGTCGAAATATTAAACCTTTCACACTTTCTAATCACGTTTGTTTCATTTGCGTGTTTATACCAGTGTTAACATGAAATTGCTTTCTACAGATTTTTTCATTTTTACTTTTAATAGATAGAGTAAAAATGAAATACATTTTAATATACATGTTAATTAACATTGTCTTTTAAAGTTCTTGCAGTCTCTTTAATTTCTAGACGTAATTTTGTTTCATGTTTTAGTACTTTTAAAATTTTTAATGCATTGAACAAGAAAAACCATCTGCCTTTTATTACTATTTTTTTTAGCTTGAGATCACTGAATAAGATTTTATTTTACTCGACAAGTTTGTTAGTTTTTATTGTAGCATTATCTACCAATGTCAAAACTAAAAATGTCGTTTATTCCAAAGCTTTAGAGTAATAAATAATTCATTATTATCAGCACGGGCAAGGCGAGTGAATATAAGAATTCAAAAAATATTAGACTTAAAAGTTTTTTTTTTTTTTGCTTCTTCTTATAAATGGATTGAAAAAATAAACCCATGCGAAGATGCAGGTACTGTGGCTAAAAAAATCAGATGTAGAAACCGAAACAGGAATTGCAACTTCGTATCCGATAATAACGATAATATATGATGTTAATTATCGGAATCTTTTTCAGATTATAATAATGTACCATAAAAGAGGAAACAAGATTTTAAAAAATTGATTCTGAAACTATAAAATAAGCAATTTCAACTGTATGCGGAGTAGCACAAAAGAAAATTTAAATTAGAAACGTGAGTTATTTAACGTTAGATTTATAACATTATTTCAAAATTTAACGGTTCTTAAAAAGTCTGGGAAAAAGAAATCGAAATACGACATTCATTACGACTCTAGAAAAATATTTTCTGAATAAAGAAAAATTCTATTTAGACCAGAATATAAATAAGGCAGCAAAGAAGAACTATAGATTGACGAGAAATGAGCTTATATGCTTGTAGTGATCAATAATAAAATTCAACCTATCAAGTTGAATAAAGAAAAAAAGTGGGGGAAGAATAGTTGAGACTATTTATGGCAAGACATGCTGAAAAATTATCTAATAGAAAGTCTGAAAAACAAGTTAATAAAATTTTTTAAAAATAACTTTATGCGCATTTTGTAACAATATATATATTTTTTATTTTTGAAGAAGAAGAGTATATAGGAAATGAGAACACATTAGCAAAATTTTTATGGAAAGCTAGAACGAAAGTTTAAAAGCAAGCGATTAACAATTTATACTAAAAATAACTTTTGATTTGAAATATTTTAATGTTTTTCAGTAATAAACTATTTAATTTATTGTTTCAAAACCCTGATTAAAACTTTTTTCATACTTCAGTATTTGTGAACAACATTTGAGCTAATTAAATAACAAATATTGCAAAATTTATGAAGAAAATTAGCTACTGGAGGTTTTAAAATTCGTTTGGTTTTATTGATATTTTTACTTTAATTAATAGGGCTTCTGGTGATGGTAATTTTGTGTATAACAATATTTTATGCAAAAGCAATTCTCACATTTGAAATATTCGGCTTGAAAGTATTTTAATCTCGAGTAATACATGATTAATCAGCAAGAATTTTAATAAAATTTAAAGTTGCAATAAAAGATATATTTCAGAGAGAACTGAGACACTATCTCACAGTACAATTCAGAAAAGTCTTCATAATGGGGAATAGCCTCTTGAGCTGAAGCCCAAATGTGGCATTCTGTCATTTACTTAGATTAATGCTTTATGCTGTCTAGTTGAAGATAAGGCAAATGCCAGCGCTTGAAACATTCAGAATCGTAAGAGCTACTTCTATATGTCATACATATTAAATAAGATCAAAGAAAAGCGAAGTATGTGTGAAATGTCAAGGCACAAAAGAAACAAATGGTTGAATAGAGTTTTAGAAAACTTTTCTTTGTAATGTGTGATTATCTTTTGTTGGTTAAACTTAAAAATAACTTTTAAAAATAGTAGCAAAAATACGTAGAAAAAATAATAGCTGAGAAATTCTGTGTTGATTATTCTAACTAAAATAAAATAGTAGCGGATTGTTATTACAAATAATTTTACAACACAAGTTTATTTATACGTACCCTTATTTAGAAAAGAGAAAATGAATTCCTTCTATTTATGCATAAGCGAATAGATGTAGTACTATCAAGTGTACAAATATCAGACTGCCCTCTTTCAAAAAGAAATACAAACTACCCTTTTTCAAGTACAGATGAAACCTTTCATTTTTGGTAAAATGAAAAGAAGATTATTCAAAGAGTCATAGCAGCTATTTTTCTGTCAAGGAAAAAATTAACTTTGCCATGAAAGAAATAAAGTTATTTTTAAGCAGTTTAATCATAAAGGTAATTTTGGATTTCTTGATAAGAAGTCAAAGAAGGACACTTTGTATTGGTGGAAGCAAATTGTAATCCGAAGCAGCAACGTCTGGTGAATTAACAATGAAGGATGGGCGTCAACTTTTTCTAGCAAGTTGTTTCTAGAATTTTCGAATCTTGCAACAACTGTTTCAGCACAGTCATATTGAAAATCAATTCTGTAACATCTGTCGGGATATTTCTGCTTTAATGCTTCACTCATACTGATTGGGCTGTTTCTGGCAGTTTCTACTTATTCAAAATTGATTACACTCTTTGGGCTCTACCAAATTCACATCATAACTTTTTCGCTTTGAATGTTCTGTTTCATCATTGATGACCTGGTTCTATATGCATTCATACATTCAGTTGTTTAGGTTTGTAGTAATAAATGCATTTTTCACTTTTGTAAAAATTCGATGCAAAAACTTTTTGCATTTTTTTATTAACAGAATAATTTATATATTATTTTCTTGTGGGAAATTCGTGCTTTAATCATATCGCGAATCCTCATATCACGATGCATATCTTAATTTTTTAAAGGAAATAGATAATGAAAACTACCATCATAATATTTACAAAACTTCAACAGACATGCAACGAATTTATTTGAAGGAGCGCAAATAATAACACTAAAATCAGTTAATGTTTTTTATTAGTTCGGCACGATTTAAAGTCGTGTGAAAACTGTGTTAAAACCAAAAACTTACAAACCCATTTTTTGAACAGGTCTCTAAACAGTCCCCGCGTTAAATCTTCAAATGAGGATTGAAACTGTCCCATAACATGCCGAAGTTGCGCCAGACAGCAGTTAAGAGTTATGGTTGCTTTACGGTTCAACCTGTTTGTGGGTATTTTTACCTGAAGTCGTTTGAGGCACAAGGTCTTTTAGAGGATGGTCTAGGACGCTTTATTTCAAAAGAGAATTCTAAACAAGCTGACTGATTCGAATAATTTCTATACGTTTATAGTTTACATCAGTGTAGTTAATCAAAAATTAAATACAAAATTCTTATCCCTTATTTTTTCCCTCAGTACAAATAAAATTAAAAAATTTTTACACAATTACAAAATTTATAATACAAATTTGTTACACAATTACAAAACTTATAATGCAAAATACAAAACAATACAAAATTGTTACACAATTACAAAACTTGTAATACAAAATACAAAACAATACAAAATTTTATACACAATTTAAAATTAAAAATACAAAATTTTACTGATTAGGAAAAATACAAAAAATTATTTTGATAGATATATTATGGTTAAAAGGGAGAATTAAAATATACCTTCGAAAATTTTTTATTTTCTATATTCTAGGAATACTTTTCTATTTGTAACAGTCATGTTTATTTTTTTATCATTTGATGTGGGATATTTAAACAAATTTCTTTATAGGATTCTTGTAAGTGATATGTAAATGTATTTTTTGTTATGCTGTTTTATTTTTGAAATAATAATAATAACTAATAGTAAAAAGAAATTTTTAAGAATTTTCGCTGCAAGTATAGATAAAATACAACTTAACTAATAAATAGCTTCTGTTTTAGGTAGACAGCTTATTTTCAGAAAATATATTGATAAAGTTTTAAGGTTATTAATTCTATGCTATCGAGACAGAAAATTGAAGTTTCAGACACATTTTTGTGTCATTGAAAAGTTTTATATGAATATCGGACTTAAAATTCATGTTGATGATCGTGCAGAAGGAAAAAAATTAAATCCGAACATGTTTGAGCTTTATCTATTAAAACCGCTCCATCAATGAAGAAAATCTGCCTTTTTGGAAAGATCATCTGAAGAGGTTAAACAAAGCATTATTCTATTTTTTGTCTGTGCAAATTCTAAGTAAAAGCTTCCTTTTTTATTGAAATGATTCCAATTGAAAGATGTGTACTATCTTAGTATATATTAATACAGATGTCCATAAATGATATTTTATTTGCATTTCCTTACTCATTTGCAAGTAAATATTGTAAAATTCAAAATGATGTGCTTGAACATAAATTAATTCTTAAAGATTATTTGAACTGAGATATTCAGTTTCCCAGATTAAATTCTTTCAGACTCATCTTATGATCTTGATTTCTTGTTCATAATTTTGTTGTTTTATGATCTAACTTATGAAATGAAATTATCTGTCCTTTATTTATTTGCAATTCGATAAATTAAATCAGGCAATATTTTGCAATTCTTAATACTCCATTGAAAAAGCTAACTGATTATTTCAAACTGCTAATTAGCAAGCAAAATATAATCAAGCAAGCAAATTAGCAAGCAAAATATAATAAATTATTTTCAATAGATCTCCCTGATTTTTGAAAAAGAAATCGTCATCTTGTGGCCAGAATACACATGCTAAATCAAACCTTCATAATTTTACAAATTCGCTCATGATTTTCTCATAATTTAAAGCATATTGCTACAAATGGAACGATTAATGAAAATAAGAAAGTGATGTATTATGAATTAAAAATATTTACTGAACGAAAAGAGAACTATATACGCACAACTTGTGTAATCATTAAAAAAATAAGACGGTCTAATCAAGGTGGAATAGCATTATATGATGTGCCAGTTTTTATTATTATTATTATTTTCCTCATCATCATTATTATTATTATTATCATTATCATCATCATCATTATTATTATTATTATTATCATCATCATCATTCTTATTATTTCATTAGTTAAATAGGTAAATGGCGGCGGGCCGCGATAGCCTGATGGTAAGATCTCGGAATCGGAGGGTTTCAGTTTCGAGACCAGATTTCACCGATGAACCGTCGCGTAAGCGGGCCTGACGCACCCCAACCCCGCTGGGGTCAAATGTTCCGGCTCGGCGTAGAAGCCTGTAGAGGGAGGCCCCAACTAGTTATGTGACAGTGACTCAAAACTACAAGGTCCGTCTCAAAATAGCCCTAGTGTTGCTTTAAAAACGGGATTTTAATATAACTAAAGTGAACTAAAGTAAATGATGGATGTGATACAATTTACTAAAAGCCCGAAATAATGTTTGATTTCTAGTCGCAGAATTTCGTTGAATCTCAAAATTTAATTTCCCTTCACCCCCTTACTTTCTAATTCTCCTTCTTTTATACGGAATTGCGGCTTCATTTTCAAGTGAAATATTTTCAGTGTGAATCATTTTTTACTGTCACGTTTCTACTAGCTATACATGACTTGGCTTCATGATCAATTGGATATAGACTTTCTTATTTTTTAAAAAAGATTCTTTATATGTGGAGCATCGACACACGAGTAATCGCTATAGAATTTTTCGTTTTCTGGGATGCATAAAATGTTGGAGAAGGGAGTATTAGATTGAAATTTATTATCGCTGTTCAAAAATCGAAGCCTGTAGACAGACAAATTTGTATTAAAATTCCGAAAAGCGAAACAAAATGTGTGAGACACAGATATCAAAGGTTTAAGTGAACTGGAATCGTCATCATATTTATTATGTATCTTAATTTTCATACAATAAATATTCGGGTTTTATTTTTTTCTTCTAATATTTTTTGGTTTTATAACTTGCCTTATATTTTTCAGAATCTCACACTTTTACTATTTTTGTTTTAACCTTCAGATTTTTGATTAAAAAATTATGTTTTCTTTTTAAAATTAATATAAATAAAAGTCATTATAGCTAAGTATGTATGTTCCACATTTCTTCCTAAGTAATTAGGCCGAATGGAACCAAATTTTGCATACATTATATAAGACAAGAGCAAGAATACTGTCAACTTTTCTAAGGATAAAAATGAACTAAATATTCAACTAATTATAAATTAACCAACATTTTGCCTTTTTTGTACTTTGTAATACATTACGGCTATTTTTTTTAATTTCTCTTTCTTTAATACATATCTTTTGACAAATGGATTTTATTGATTTTAAAGTAATGATTTAACGTTTGCTTAAAAATTAAGTAAATTGTTCAAATGAATATAAGAAATCTAAAATCTTTGTTCGATGATGCCAACTTCAGGCAATGAGGTTTGTTTTCAAGGTTTTTGTTAATGAATTCTTTAATTAATTATCTATTTAAATATCACAAAACGTTTTTAAAGTTTTCTTATAGTTCAACATTTGTAAACAAAATTTGCAGTACTGATGTAAGGAATATTAACAACTTATGGAGAAAATCATATAATCAAAATTTCAAAATTTCCTGGCTCATTTTAATTTGAAAAGTTTCACCGATAAAAGATTTTATACATTACAATGCCGCCGTCTTGTCATAGGATTAGCGCGTTTTCCCCGTGATCTGGGCGTCCCGGTTCGGGCATGGTTGACACTTTTCTGTGCTATTGGCGCTACTAAAAAAACAAGAGACGCTCACTCGGCTTAAAACGCTGACAGATAACTGTAAGCGGGCCTGTAAAGGGCCATAAGTTACAACAACATCATACGTTATAACATTTCAACAGATAGCAGTTTTTAAATTAAAAATACACGTGAAAGGATTTTGAGCTGACGCAACGCCGGGTATACAATTAGCAGCCAGGTCTTTTTAAAAAGTTCATTAAATTGATTATTTTCTATTCTTAGTCTTTATTTCTTTTAATATTCACCGCCGCTTGAAATGGTGTAAAAGCGTGAAACAGCATCCCGTATAACATCTGCGTCCTATTCGTGAACAGAACGCAGTCACAATAGCGCTGCAACACCGTCAGCAAATCATTCTACTTAAACGGTCAATTTTCATTATATACATATCCATAATCTAAACAGTCATAAAAAATTTCACCGAGAAAAAATTGCCATCTATTAATATTCAAGATTTCAAAGACAAGTGTTCTAATTTATGCATAATCTATATATTTAATTTTTTTCTAGAAAAACAGCCTGATTAGTTTTAATAATATTCATGATCTAAGAATAAGTTTTTTAAAAAAATTTTACATCTTTATTATCTTATTTTCTCATTTTAATAATTTTTTATCAGTCGATGAATAATTTAATAAAAAAATGATAGTATGGGTATCAAAATATCATTATATATGTAAATACTGAGATTTCTAGTACATTAAGTGAATTGGAATTTTAATCACATTTATAATATATTTTAATTTTTAATTAATAACCAAGTTTTTTTTATGATTATATTATGTCTTACCTTATTTACAATATTTGATGATTTTAGATTTAAAAAAATATTATTTCCACCTTTTTACTGTAATAATAAAACAGTGTTTAAAAGTTTTTATTTTTAATTTTTATTGTCTTCAGATTTTTTGTCTTAAATGTATTTTATAATTCTTGGTTACATATCATGAAATCTAAAAATTAATATATTCATATATTAATTTCGAAATGGAGACACCTCTGAGAAATAAGTGTTTAGCTAGATTAATTCATTAATCGATAGTTAAAAGTTCTGTAGCCTCTATTCTATTCAAATATTCTATTCTCATCGGGAACGAATATTTACGCAAAACCTCAGTACTCTATATATCAGGAAGTGAATGAAAAATCGGTAACAAATTTTTTTACTTACAAACTTGAAACATGTGAAATTAAGTATAAGAAAAAGAATATAGTATTCTAAGAAGTCAGTCTATCCTTGTGAGATGTCCAATAAATGAATATTTTTAGAAAAACGGTTTAAACCGTAAACATACTAAGTAAGTAAAAGTATTTCGTTTTATTTTTATTATTAAAATCATTTATATTTCTTCAACGTAGAACTTCAGATATCGAGTTCGCAATGGTGCACTAAGGTTTTTAATAATATTCAAATAAAAATCCACATTTTCAAGCATAAATTGCGTCTTCTAGAAGATACGGAATATTATTTTTGCTATCACTTTAACAGTTGATTGTTATTTGAAATATTTCACCGCTAATGTTGGAAACTAGTAACTAGGTATAAATGAGAAATTGAAAACATGTCATTTGTAAAAAGTTTACTCGAGCTATTTTTCAGCAAATAGGTTTTGACTCAACAATGAATTATGGTAACAACGATAGTCTAAGCCCGTCACATAAGTTTACGTGACCTCTTGTAACTAGCACGCTCTTGTTGAATATTCGACGTCTAAAAGTTATCCAACTTAAAAAACACATATTAAGTTCAATTTTTGAAAGAAATTGCATTTTATAAGAGCAATGTACAATGTGAAATAAATCTAAAACGAGTCTCAGACTGTTATTCTCTTATTAGTTTATTAGATGTTGATTACAGTATAAAGCATTTTTTTTTTTTTGCCGATTCTACTTTATTGCTGTGCCTTAGAAGTATGAGAGGGTGCATATCGTTTCAAAATATACATTCCAAATTTTTATATACAAATGACCTACCTTTATTTATTTTTTTATTTTTCCATGTCATTTACGTTGCATTGAAACTTCTATTGTTTGCCTCTGGGTGGTTCCCTATCGTTTCTCGTTTTCCGTGCTTCTTTTATTGCATAAGATTTCACATTTACAATAAAAATATCCAAACTGCCTTTTTTTCCTGAGGTTTGAAATTTTCATTTTCTTTCTTTATGTGAAGTTCTATAGAAATATTATGATATCCTGGCATTAGGAATTGAGAGAAACCTTAATATACACTTCTTATCTTTTTTTTTTACTTACTGCAACTTTTTTTGTTTTTAACAAATTATTATTCGTTTTTTCTAGTATTAATAAATAATAGTTCAAAAAACGGAGGCTACAGTTAACTGAAACTTATAGTTTTCTAGTAGCCATTGCCAAAATCGGATATTTATTTATTCATTTACTTATTTTACATTATTAGGTAGATTTCGTTTCAAATATCAAAAAATAAACTATAAATTTAAGAATGCAAATACACACTTTTCTAGCGCCCTTTCCTCCATTATTTAAGGTGTATTAAAAGGAGCTTCATTTATTGAAACCGAACTTTATTGCAATATGAATACAAAACAATAAAATAGTCATAAAAAATGGTTTCTGGTCCTTTTTTTTTTGCGAGTTGAACGATTCTTTGGTTGTATCATTTCTGTTGGTTTCAAAGCAAAAACATTTAGACATGTTTTTTCCATATCATCAAAATTCGAAAAACACGTATTAAAAATAAAGAAAAAGGAGATAACTCCACTTAGTGAGATCCGGGCTATGTAGTGGATATGTTTAAAGTTCGATTTCTTCTAGCTGTTAAGATTTGGGGCCTGCTAGAGAGCAATTTTCCTTTGTTTGACCAAAGCAGGGTATGTTTTTTTAAAAAACAGTGCATGTTTTGTCTAGCTGTTTACAATAGAGAGCAAAGAAGATAGAATAATTATCTGAGAGAATAACGTTGTGAATAAATGATATGCTTAAAATTCCAAAGACTGATCATAAGCATGTGCCACTGCAATTTTAACACCACACTTCAAAACGCTTTATTTTTTAGGTAATAATTATATAATTTCATTTTAATAAGTTTAAGGAAAATAAAGGGAAAATAATTTTAAGAATTAATCTTATAAAATATAATTACATAAAAAATTTATGAAGAACTTCCTATTTCAGAACTTAAAAGTAGGAAACGAATCATTTAATTTATTAATCATTTTATTAATCAAAAATTGTTTTTAGAAAGGCACGACAGAAGTAGCACAAACCACATTATTCACCACTGCATAAAGCGATTTTGACTTTTAAACAAATCAAATTCATCCACTGCATTTGAATTTATTGAAGACAATAATAAATCAACGGGGTGTAGATTTTCGATGTTTATAGTAAAAAAAGTGGAAATAAAGGAGAAATTTAGATTATCGGGTTCAGTTTTCGAGTTTCTTTCTTTTCTTGAAAGCAGCATTGTTCCTCTTAGATATCCCCCGGTAATTCCCAGGCAAAAAATGACATACAAAACACTAAAAAGTTTTCAGTAAATGCATTTAAACGTGTGAATTGTAGGAATAAGAAAATAAAAAACAGAAAGCAAATTCGAAGAATTTCACAGTCGAAAGAATCTGTTTTCTACTTTTTGTGCTTGATGATTTCCTAGAAATGGAGTCTTCTGCTATTGGTCGATGTGTTAGGAGTCTGTTATTTGTAACATTATACGAAAAATAGTGACTGCAAGAAAGAGAAAGAAATTCTTTCTACTTTGGAAAGACCAAATGGACCGCTGATGGAAAAGGAATTTCAAACAAGAAAGAGATAACAGTACGGTAAAATCTTGTTTAGTATGTCTCACACTACGGTAAAAGCTCAATAATCGTTCAATATGTAAGACAAATATTCAGTTTAGTACAATAAAAGTCAGCTGTCATGACAAATGGTTTAGCAATACCATCAAAATAGTAATAAATAACTGTGAAATTGCTCGAGTTGAAGTTGAGGAAATCGTAATATGAAGACAACAATGTTGTCATTTCTTCGGCTTTCTTAAATACAGTTAACTGTTCAAGAAATTAAATTTCCTGATATAAATCATAAGATGTGGTCTTCCGAAAAGCATAATTTTCATTTTATGATCTTTATAAGTAAAATTATTCTGATGTTTAAGTTTTTTTAAGAGCGCGTACTGGGAGAGCAAGTTTAAAAAAAAATAGTTAACCAAATGCTTTTAGATTTCAGAAGGATTTCCGAAAAAATCTTTGAATCAGATGAATAATGTGTATTTTATGTTTGGGAAAAATAAAAAATTCCTGTTGTATGCATTTTTTAACACTTATTCAGTTCATCTTTACAGCAATTATAAACTATAATATTAAAAACAAATACATATTTTTCTTATAATCGCTTTGGCAACGAATTCCAAGCAGTCTTTGAGGATTCAATAAAATTACATGCTTATATTACTGTGTCTGAAAAAAAATAGATATTTTAAATAAAATTTCACTTTTAGGGGGAGAATATTATGAAATTTTGACATTTAAAATTATACTTTTTAAAGAGAAATTTCAAATAAGAAAGGGTGGAGTTACTATTTAGGTTTAGTATAGCTAAAGAATTAACGTTGTGTTTTGAAGCAATGCGAAAGCTATTTTGGGGCGAATCTCGTAATTTCAGAACGTATTCACATAACGAGGGTGACATTTGAGTTATAGCATGCCCTCTTGAAATTACTGCGTTAAATCAGCGGAAAAACATTTCTCAGTTTCAGGGTTAGCTTACATCAGGAACATATATACGATAGATTTTGGTATAATTGAGTTGTGAACCTCAAACGCTCTGGTACACATCGAAACTTTATCCCAAGGATTGAACTATGATTTAGAAAAAAAAAGTTTCCAGAAGCAGTCAGACCTAAAAATGTGTAACACCTGTCAAAAAGCTTTTATATTCGATACTTTTTTCGTTTACATAGATAATTATATAAGAAAAACAATGTAATATTGACTTTCTAATGATAGGGGCAATTTCACATAACTTTTTCGAATTACGGATTTTCGTGTTCGCAATTCTGTGCAGCTGGGAAAGGTTCCCATGAATCCAATCATCGTCCAGTTTCATTCCTGATATCGATAACAATAAATAGGCGTTTCAGCCATGCAATTAAATACACAGAAATCGAAAATCTTGGGCGCAATCAACAAATGCGTGACGGAAATGCTAACGATGGAAGCGAAATACGACACGCTTCAATGCGTGTGGCATCTTTGAATGTTAATCAGCATCATAAAACATCTAGGCCTGAAGAAAAAATTTTACTCTAATATACAATAATGCTATATGCAGAATGAAATGTACAAATATTCGGCATAAATCGGAATATGATTGTTGTTTAATGGAGGAAAAATCTCAAAAAAAAACAACCCTGTTTTTTTAATTATGTAATTTGATTCAGTTATGTATTCAGAACTTTGTGCCAGACTTGCACTGAAATACTATCATTTTCCTGAAGAAAACTTTCAATAATTAATTATTTTGATCATCACATTGCTACATATTTTCTCTCTTGAAACTCCAGAAAATCTTGTTACTTACGATAAGTTTTGTTCATTTGTCTTTTCTAATTTTTTTTTGGGAGGGGGTGATTTTTTGGCATTAGAATTAGCAGCAATAAGATAATGCGCTTGAAGTAAGTTGAATTAATTCTTAAGCTGGTAGATCGATCAAGTCTAAACATCAAACGATGAAATTCAAATATACTTAATAAATTCCAACTTCTGTTTTATACAGAATTCTTTCATAATTTGCTAATTTTGAAATAACACTTCAGTTATAAGAAAAGAATATATTGATTTTGAATCACGGATAGACGAAACGGACAATTTCTACTCTCAATTTCGTCTACTCATGTAATACCAGCAAAATTAAACTGAGTAACATCTATTAAAGTTAAGCATCATTTAACCCGCAAATCGTTTTTTAACATTCACCAATACCACATGCAAATTAAAATGGAGTCTGTAATTGCACCAACAAGATTTTAACACATATTTACCTAATTTAGCAATAAACTTAATTGGTGCACAGTAATTGTAGATAATTTTTTTATTTATTTTAAGATGTTTATTTAGGACTTTGGAAGAATAAAATGCCATTTTAAATTGTAACTATTATGTAAGAGAATGTTTTAAATCTCTCCAATGCTTTTACGCAATTTAAAATTTGTTTGGGGAACTGCAATTAAATGATGTAGTTAATCCCTTTGATTTAGTATTATAGAAGTGCTTTTACTTCCAGCAAGAGGAAATTATCGAATTATTGAAATATCCAGTAAGACATTTAGCAAATTCTTCTAAATATTTTACTTGGACTCCTGAATCTAATGTCGTATTTCTCAGTTGAATTTAATTGATACATAAAACAAAGCATACAAGTTTTCACCTGCAATCTTTTGCAATGGTTAATTAAAAGCTTCAATTTTTTTATAATGACTTGTCCTTTACTCACTGATTACTCGCTGACTTACATAATTTTAGCAGAAAAGACAGTTCTCATCATTGAATGAATATGAAATATTAAAAGAATAAATTTACCTATTCATTGTTTTGATCCGCAGTGAATAAAGAAATTTGCCTTTGAAAGATTAATAATAAAGAATTTTTATCACTTTACGATCATATTTATTGCTTCAAAGGGGAAATTAATTCATCCGAATTTATTTAGAATATAGATTTCGTTAAAAGTAATAAATTTACGAAGATATAAATTATTGCTGACAGTTCGTTGGTTCAAATTATTTTAACCTCCCATTTTTTTATAGTGGAGATCTATGTATTCAAACCGCGTACTCGAATCTCGATAATTTTCCACCTGTTATCAACCAGCATTCCAACTAGTTTTTTCATACCCATATATTAGTTGTAACCGTAATTTGTACCTTTACATATATAAAAACCAATATTGGCAATAATCGACAGAGTATAATTCTTTATGCTGATGTGAAAAATCTTTGTTTTAGGTTTAAAATGGTTCATTTTATCCATCATATCATACATCCCAATCTATTTAAAATTGTTTGGATAAATCTTAAGTAGTTACCAGAAAATCAGAAAAACTTATATTTATATTCTTTTAGTTTATCTTTTTCATTACAAGAGAGGCAGTGAAAAAAATTTCAGGATGAAAAGTTTGCAAATTAACTATAAAAGTAAAATAGTCATTGAACTTATTATGCTTTTGGAAAAGGAATAATGGAATATCTGAAAGCAAAACAATTTCGTAACTTAGTTGATCATACACTATAAAGGAAGTAAATTCAGAAAGAAAAGCAAAAAAAAAAAAAAAAAAAAAGTGAAACATTTTGTTTTTAGTGTTTAAATGAAATTTGCTGAAATATTCAATTCATTTAAAGCCTCCATAATCATTTTACATGTGAGAATTTTCAACCAGGTTGAGATATTGTACAAACAGGCTCCATTGTGAAGAAAATTTCATTCTCTTAACCTAATAAATCAAAGTAAACTTTCATGTTTTCCATTTGTATGTTATAAAAAAGGTGTTTAAGTATTGATTATTTACCTTTATTTTTTTAAACATTGTTAAAGATTGTTTCGAGCATATCTGGTAGAATTTATTTTTCTTATTTTAAATATTGATTTTGAAGAATTGTTAAAATCTTAAACATATTAAAATTGACATGGAAATCTGAAATCTAATGAAATTCATCATGAATGAATACTATAGATAGCCTCACCACAAAATATTGCAACATTACAAATTACAGCCATCAAATATCTAACGTAGAAATGAACATCTTCTAGAATCTCAGTTGAATCAACCATCCGTATTTATAACTGGGTTCTCGGACAAGAATTCTGCTCATGTTGCAAACATTTCATTCGATTGGCTAATTATAAGATAGGCCGACTATAAACGCAGCTATGCGAGGTTTATTGGCATAAGGAAAAATAAAATGTTTTTTTCCTCGTACTTTCTCGATGCAATGAGTCAGAAATTATGTTTTGCTATTATTCCGATGTCTGTGATTTGTAAGTAAATCTTTACCAGTTAACTTTTTTTTAATTGAGTCAAATAACAGCAATGGAAAAGACTGGATTTCAGTGTTGATCACTGTATTTTGAAGTACAAAACACAGACATTTCAGCATAAAAATATTTATAAAAATTATATATAATTATATATTTATATTATTATAGAGATTTGATTTTCATAATACTAGCTTGTAATACAAGTCGATATATTTTGAAGGCATATTCTCTTTCTAAAATCTGTTTGAGTATAAATTAATAATTATAGTTGTAAAATAAAAATTATATGTTTTTAGAAAGAGAATTAATATTGAATTATTCGAAGGATATTTTAGAAAATGTTTGAGAGTGCATATGCATGAAAGTAGATCTAAAATAAAGAAAGATCTATTTAATGAAACTGTTATTTTATTAAATTTAATTAAAAATGCTTTTAAAAAACTTTATTCATGTATTAAATTGCAGAATTTATTTTTATTTCTTTGGTCCTCTTCTTTTTAATTTTGAAATCATTTTACCTGAAACTCTTTACCAGATGGCGCCATTAGGATTGTCTAACATAATGTAATTTAATTAATATATTAGTTGATGATTAGAAAAATATTTTTAAACTGTGCTGCCATCGAAAAGACTCAAGTATACCAAATTTCAAAATTTTAAATGAGCAGAAAGTGAATGGAATTACAAAATTCCCCATTTGGAAACATGAAACAAGTCAACTTAAATAAAAGTGAACAAAAAAGACTGATTGAATTTGTCATTTAAGATTAATTTTGTGTGTCTGAAATTTCATATCGGGGCTTTAAGTGCCAGTTAGATGACACTGTTGAACGTATATTTGCATTGTGGCAACCCACATGTTTGAAACAAAGTTTGAAAATGTAATCTAAACTTTCCCACTGCAATAAATTTTAATCTCTGAAATTTTAAGTTGCAGTAGCATAGCATATATGATGATGGAGTTACAACGAATTTGAGACTGGAACCCACAATACTCGAAATGTGACAGTTATACATTCATTAGTAACATTCGTTTTATTCTTCCAATTTTCATTTGTTTATAAGAATTGAAATCTTTATAATAAAAGTTCTGGTGTGAAATGTTATATGTAATTTAAGAACAGACAGATACTTTTAATAGTAGAATTTATATGTCGCTTATATATGTCTGCAATTAAATTGATTTTGGGTGTGTTTTATAATCAGCAGCATTTCCCATTTTTCTTAAGACATTCAGTCTCATTATTTATACATTGACGATTTTACTAGTAGCTCTTTTTTACAGTTTATGAAAAAATCGTCATATTCATCATTTATATAACAAATCTTAAGATCACTGAGTTTTTAATTCTTTCCTACATGAAGAATCTGCTTTAAACGATAGACAGATGCTATTGCTTGTGCTCAAGTTGCACTTATTATTGAACAATTAATCATAATTTGTATTTAATTATTATTTATTAACTGTTAATTATTTTTCATTAACAAAAATAATTTGAACTTGAGAAAGTCAAGCAAATGTTATAAGACAAAATTACCGTAGTTGAAATATTTTTAGATAATATAAACAATAAAAAAAACTTGAAAAGATTATTTAGAAAGAAAGCTTAAATACTTTTTTTTATCATTTCATATTTTCACAATAGTCTGTGTTTAACTATGGGCACATAAAGGATTCGTTTTCTTTCTCGAATAGTTTAAAATCTATTTGTCTATGAGAAAATATAATGCCGTCATTTCTAGAAAGATTTATAGCACCTATTTCGGTCTTTTCATTCCTAATGCATATTTTCAAAGCTCTTCTCAAATATCGATTTCTTAGTTCCATGTTTGAATTATATTTATAAAGAGGTTTGCAATTCAAAATATTTGTTTCTTTCACGAGACAATTTGTGACAAAAAAATTGTTACAAAATTTTGCACATACACACACACACAGCGCTAAAAATAATTTTCTAATCACTTGAACTTCGGCTTCATTGTGACTTTAATTTTTAATTTGCTAGGACTATACATTTTCCCAAGAAATCAAGACGCTGAATCAGCAAATTCCATTCTAAAAATATATAAGTGTAGAATATTTTCTCACGGTTTCTTTTTTTCTGCTGTTTACATTCTTATCTGATTCGTTACGCTGCTGTCGCCATGCTTTGGACAAAGACATCTTGAAAAAAAGACTAAAAATTGGATTATTTCATTAAAATTATGAAAAATAAAAAGTGTTAAGAAACTAAATGACCTCTTCTTCAAATCATCTTTTATACACACGCGATTCTAATTTGACCGTAGCCAAATAGCTAATTTCTAAACCTTTACAGTTCAGTACATACTTCCAATTGGAAAAATGCTTTAAATAAATTAAAGAAGTATATTATAAATTGTTTGAGTCAATAATTGCGCAGAAGAATAAAGTTATGAAATCCAAATTCTTACACAATCCTCCTGTACTCTCAGTCACTTTTTATAAAATATTTTTGATACTGCAATATATTAAACAAAAAAGTTTCACTTATATGAAATCAAAACTGACCGAGTTATGAAAGTTTGAATAATTTTATTTTAAACAAATTTTGATTATTTCAATGGCAGCCTCGAAGGACATCAGCAGAGCAACGGGCGGACTTTCCTCGAAGTGATTAATTTAAAATAAAAAAATAGAAGCTTCATTACTCAGTATTTTAATAAGAGAGAGAGAGAGAGAGAGAGAGAGAATGTTTTAAAAAATAAAAAATATACCGTTTCCTCGCTATCAAACATAAAAAGACTCAATGAGGTATCCAACAATTTTCGTTAATATACAGATAGATATTTCTTAAAGTAAATACTTTTTTTAACTATATGAAATAATTTATGCGAAATGATACTAAAGAAAGTTATAAACAAAAAATAGAGTAAATCGGCCTCTAATATTTTCTCTGAATTTCAGTATAAAACTATTGAGTTATTTACTGAAACCGTACTCAAAATGATTATACAAGGCAATTGCCATGACCTTTTTTCCTTAAAATTATTCTGAATGCGATGGATTGTTTCTCTAAAAGCCGAGAAAATGTAGCTATTGTTAAGAATACAATATGACTTAGGGGAAAGAAATAAACTCTATCATGGAAGATATTAAAATTTTTTCGCACAAAATCCCAATATCAGTTGTGGACAAAGAAAATTTTACCTTTCTAAATTGTTTTCTAATTTTCTATGAATTGCAAGAAAACACTAGAAATTAAATCTTCTGATTGTTTGAAAAATAGTTAAACATAGTGTGTTGAATAGACACATCAAAATTCAATTTAATTTTCAATATCCATCGAAAATGGCGCATATTGTTCAAATCTAAACACTGTTAACCATTTTTGAACTTTTTTTACGTATTTTTTACAGGAACACTGAGAAATGGGAGTTTTTATTTTCAAGCGTGTTTTTTTTTCTAAAAGGAGTATTTACATTAGTATGTCTCTAAAACGTGATGTTTTTCTCAATAGTCTTTGAATAATGCAAGCCTCAAATTTTGTCTTCTAAATATGCAGATAATAAGGAAAAGGTCAAAACATTATTTCCGTAAAAGATACTTGCGGTCTTCAGAAAACAATATCTTATATTTTCACAATATTTCAAGAGCGAATCGAGTGTATCTCCGAAGATCCGAAGAATTAATTTCGTGACTACTGCTTATCGCTCAGATTTGCGTTCACTCATTATGAAAGAGCGCAAATGTTTATACATAATATCTATTTCTCTGGTAACTTTAATTTAGCCGATGAACATATCGTGACAGAGGTGATGAAATTCTCTATTAAAGGGTACTTAAAAGTACTAGAAATTAATTAATTTTCTTTATTGTAAAATATTAAACTCATTATGGGTCAAGTGACTTGCTGTAGACGTTAGAGCTTTGAAAGTTTGCTAATTAGAATTTTAAATTTTAAAATTTTGATTCAAACAATAATATTTCTCAAAAATTAATGTATGCCCAAGTAAAATATGTCTGCCCCTGCTAGTGTTACAAGCGGTAAAAAAAGTCTGTTTTCGGAAATGGAGAAGATTTTGATAGGATTGTCCTGCATCTGCCAAAAATAAAAGTTTCTAGGGATTCAAAATTAAATCTTCTAAAAGTCTGATGAGAACTGCTCGTTGAATTTGTGTATATAGTGATTTCACAAAAAATAATAGGAATGATTAAATGAGATGTTTTCAAGCTAAGTGAAAATATTTATCTTTCTTCTCTAGGCGCTGATAGATACTTTTGAAAACATACGAAAATATTATGAAACTAATACGACTCTATATATGGAGCTTTAAAGTGAGAAATAAACTTTGAACTTTATATTGGGAGATCATGATTTTCAAAATCAAGATTCAAACTAAAAATACATCTTTCCAAACATTTCGAATGTCTTAAATTGTCTCGATTCAAATCATCAATAATTGGATAATTTATCATTATAATCAATATTTTGCAGTAATATGAATATCATTTTACTTTAGCATTTATGTTATTATTAATCTTAAAATAGAAACTCGAATAAAAAAAAGATAGTGGATTGTTCTTAAAAAGTACATAAAACATTTTATTAAAAAAATAAAAACAGAAAATATATATCTATATATAAAGAAAAAACCTTTTTTTATTTTGTAAAGGATATATTTCAATTTTTTAGATAAATAATATAGACTTTTTGCGAGTATTTACATTTTTATCAGATTCCACACCTTCACATTATCCCAAAATGTTCTGTTTCAAATAAATATATATGAAAACATTATAAAAGGAAGTTGAAAGAAAGGAAATAAAATAATTTTTTCTTTAATGAAATACGAACTTGACCCATATAATTGCGGTACATGTATGCCCAACGTATCCTGAGTTAATTAAAAAGGATCAAAAATATGAATACCGCATTTAAGGAAACTAATTAGATTCAAGGAAATGATGATTAAAGAAACAGCGAATCCTACTTTTCATTTCAAGGAATAGATACTTTTAAGTAAGTACTAATAGAAATTTATAAAAATGTAGAAAGTATTGAGGATTAGAAGTTCTCAGCAATTCGTTTTAATTTTTATGTTGGATTCAAAATAAAATTATATTGAATTTTTTGAGCAGCCGTGGATTTCCATACAAAATTAACATGACCATTAAGATCTACTTTATCGATTTTTATTTACGATTCAAGATTCTTGCCGATTTATTTAGTAATGGCGTTAAAAAACAGCTATAAATTAAGCTGAAAATTCCCAATTTCCTATAAAGTATACAGCACCTTATGATCTTAACCCATTAGCTACCACGATCCCCATATGGGGATTTTGGAATTTTACATATATTACTCGGGGCCAAAAATTTATTTAGTACATCTTACAGCTTAGTTTCTTTCTATATGTATCAATTTGTATGTAGAAATATCAATATTATATCAGATTATATTTGTATTAATCAATTTTGTATCAGAAAGTGTGTATTCTGAACTTTGTTTCTTTACAACAAGAGTACAAATTAAAATTTGTCTGTAAGTTGAACGGAACAAAATTGTCATAATTAAAGCATTATATTTTTTGGCTTGGATTTTATATTATAATGAAATATCGTATGTAAATATGTAATTGAGAGGTTATAGTAACAATTTATTACTTACTCAGTTTTTTTGTTGTTGTTTTTTATTGAAAGGATGTTATTGATCATTTTATAACGGTGCCAATTGGAATTTTATCAAAAATATCAAATATTTTCGAGCCTAAATATAATTTGAATATAATTATACTGTTACAGAACCTTTAGTGCAAATATATAACTTATAAGGCCAAAAAGTAAAAAAATAGGCAGTTAATGGGTAAATTGCAATCAGACAACGGCAAAAAACTTGCAATGAATCAACCGTCAAACGTTTGACTCTAACGCAGTCTTAAAGCTTCAAATCTTCAAGCTGTTATCAAAGGATCAAATATCAGAATCTTATCAATCAAGCAAAAGCAGTAACGAGAAAAATAGTTTTCTAAAATAGTAAATAAGAATCGATTTAAACACTGCTAAAAAAAGAAATACAACCACGCCTTCCGTAATACAAAATTCTGATAACGTGATTTCCATGTAACATAGTGTTAAAATTATGAAAGTCCTCCTCCAACGCGATATTATGTGTTCAAACCTCAAGGCCTTAGCTTCCTCAAAGAGAAACAATTTACAATTATTTTAGACTCATGAGCAAAGTGCTCGAACATGTGCATTTTCCATTTTTTATGCAAATTTGGTTCTGCGTTATTTCGGTACAATATACAATGAGCTAATCATGTAACAGAAGACATTTTGTTGTTAGAAAATTAAATGCTATTTTTACTTCCTTTTTTTTGAAATTTTATGTAACATTGTCTTTTGTTATTGCAAAAGTTACCAAGAAGGATCATACTTATATAAGCAGTGAGAATGCCCTTCTAAATATTTTTGAAGTTTTTATTGAAAAACTACGGCAGTCTCAAATTAAAAACCAAAGACTAATCAAAGCGCATTTCTTTTCAAAAATGATTTTAATTAGAAGACAATTTAAAAGTTTAGTGGGAAATATCATTAAATTATTCTTTTTTAATTTTCTACCACGAAAACATAAGAAAAATCTTGAATGATTTAAAGAAAGAAATCTTGAATGATTTTCGCATTAATGCATTTAAAGCATTCCCTTTAATGTTGAAATAATTATTTTCTTCAGTTGCTAAAGTGTTTGTTTTTAACAAACAATAGCACAATTGATTTCATCAAAATGAAAAAATCGAATTATAATTGTTACTACTAACAGAATTATTAAGTATTAATTCTCCGATAAAATGTGACGTTTACTATGATATTTCTAAGAAACAAAACAATTCATTTGACGAAATAAAAATTCATTTAAATATCGAAATTGAAATTGTTAGCATTTTCAGTATTATTTCAACTTATAGTTGTTAAAGTAATAAAAGTTGATATATAACTCGAAGTAAAGTAATAAAGGTGTTAGATATCAACTAATATTATATAACACGAAGGAAACACAATAATGCACTAGAGATGCATTGCATCCATTAGGTTGTATAGTTCTAAAGTTAAGTTTCCAATAACTGATCAGATTTTAAATTAAATTTACAATAAAATGTTTGCGAAAATATATATTAGTTTTGAAATCTCTTTCTTATCTAAAAGAAAGCTTTTCTTGAAAAGATGTTGAGAGAAAAAGCATTCAGCTTTAAAAGAATAGAACATGAGAGATCGGTTTTAGAACACTTGTTCCCCCAAATCTATCGCGAATAGTTTCGTTCTTTCTTTTGTTTTTAAAGGATCATCGCATTAGAATTAAAATGAATGTCTGGAGTTTCGATGCTGTCACGGCTTGCAAAGGATAGCATTGTAACAATGCAGGCGAAAGTAGAAGCCCACTTCTGATTGGTTACAGATATCGTATTCATGGAAAAAGAATACAAGAAGTGAGACAGTGGATATCAAAGGCGACTCAGAGGCGCTTTACTTTTACGTCAGTCGACTGAATATTTTTCAAACTCTTTGATCAGAACACTATTGTAACTTCCAAGTATAGGAAAATTCGGTTTCTAAAGATAGAAATTATTGTTGCCTATAATAACAAATAAAATATTTTTAAAATCTTGCGCTCGTCTCTCCTTACTCTAGTCTTTACTGCGAGAAATGAACAAACGTTTATTTTTTGAAATATAACATTTGTTTATTGACCACATTTATATTTTTGTTTTATTTTCGCAATTGTTTTCGCATTTATATTATTATTTATTTTTGCATTTATATTTTTGTTTATTGTTTAAAATAAACAAAAATAGAAAAAAAACCCGAATGTTTATATTTTATATTTTTTTAATAATGATTTTCAAAAAATATTCAAATTTTCCATCAAATCCTCCCTTGAAATTTTATTCTAGTTTATACCGAAAAGTTCTGACACCTTTGAAATTCTATTGTAGAAATTATATTGTCTGAAAAAAGCAAAGTAATTGAATGACTTCTATGAATTTCTGACGAAAAACACAAATATTACTGCTTTTTTTTGTTGTTGTTGTAAAAAATTTGCATTTTTTGTACAAGAATCTTTTGAGTAGCTTCTTCAACAATTTTTTTATTTTAAAGTTTTTACCATGAAATTTTAAATTAATAGTTGAATATAATCTACAATAAAATAGTGTTTTTTAATTACCTTTTATTTTGCTATTATTTGAAATGGCTAACTTGGAACAGCTTTATTTCTCTGATTGTGTAATTTAAACTATTTTAGTCCAATCTTGGATGCAAAAAAGCTATATAAATTAAAAATTATAATATGTGCGCCATGAATCAATATTATTTATTTATTTAAATTTAAAGCTTCTAAACTGAAGTGTATTTTGAAATTTTGTGGCAGAAACGGGCCAGTTTTTCTATCCCTTCACTATCCAAATATTTATCATTCCCACAGATTCGAAGTTAAGATTCAAAACATTTTCATGGATGTTGTTGCCAGTCCTTGAGTGATATATTTCATTTAATTGCACAAAATAAGCTGAGATAATCAGTTATATTTTGCCATTTGTCATTCTTCTTTCGTTTAAAAAGATAAAAATAAGCATAATATTTAAACAGGAATGACTACATGTCTACTTAAGTTCCAAATATCATTTAAATCGCTTCACAGTTCTTAAAATAGCTTGCAACTTATGATGTTTACACAAAAGTGACATTTTAACACTTTCCAAGGAGGTCTTGGGAAAAAAGACATTCGACAATAAATAGGAAATTACAAAGTTAGTGGAAATACACAGGCATGTTATTCAGTAGAAAAAGTGATTTATCGACGAGAATGAAAAAACTGAAAGGATCGTTCTTTAAGAAAACGCAGTTAACGATACATGCACATCTCTTCATAAATTGTTATAATGACCTAAAATAGTCAAGGAATCAGATAAAAAGACCAGTTTTGAATGTCTTCAATCAATTAAAAAAAGAAGTGTGGTTTTTGAAAACTTATAAACCAAAGGTAAAATTTAATTTCATTTAGAGTTTTAACTGACTTTCGTATAACATCATTTAAATTGCCTCCCGAACTTTTCCTGTTTCATCTTTTCTTCAAACTGCAGATCATATAACACCGATAACAACGAAACTGGTTTCAGCTGTCAAAATAAAAACATCTGCTCCACAACTAAACACTTACGTATTTTAGGTAAATAAAATTCATTAATGCAATCAATTATTAGAAATTCATGCAAAATTTTTAAAAAGTTGATTTTAACGTTAAGGCATCATTACTAAATAAAAAAGAACTTCTGATTGGTCGAATCTCAAATGTTTGCAGTTTTTAATGGAAAATTTACTCCATCATTAAATTTCTGATTTCTTTTTATTGTTTTCATCGTTTCATTCCTTTTTTTTATTTAATGCTCTTATTTTCTTCATACTTTAAAATAAAAACATTGTTTATAGCCTAATTAGGATTTTAGAGCTATAATTAAGAATACATTGCTGCAAATGCTTAAAATTTTTAAAGCACAGTTATTCTAAGCATGAAAGTATAGTTTAAGACGTTAACTTGCTTTCATTACACAGTAAATAGAGGATTTCTTGAATAGTTAATTACTTTTCTGAATTTTTTTCTTTGTTACTTTGAGAAAGAATAAAAAAGGCACGACTTCCTTGTTTCAGTACTTCATTGGTCCTAACCGAAATATTTGAAAAAAATATTCACATTCCTTGAAGGAAATAAAGAACATTCCATTTATCTATGAATCAAAATGTGTAATATATATAATATACAATAATTGGAATTGCATTTTCAATATAAGAGCATAGACTTATGTGTTTAGAAATATCGAAAAAAAAACATTTACAGTTATGCTTGCCAAAGTCTAACATACTATACAAATATTACTATATATTCTCCAAATACTATTTTCTGTTGGATAAAACTAAGCCCATGTTATGACCGTTACTAACCCTAATAGATTTCTACAATCATAAATAAATTTTCCTCGAAATTTTGGGTAAATTTTTAGAAGTACCGGAACGAAATATAGCTCGTCTTGAAAGCTTCTCAATGGAAGCCTTTTTTTTGTAATAAATCTAAGAAGTATTTTTATATGTATCCCTAACGATCAGAAATTTTTTGGGTTTGAGATGTTCGAAAATTTAAAATATCGCTTGGAAACTTCGTAAGCAAATGTTTTTATTCCATTTCAGACTCAAATGTCTGATGTACTATAAGCGAAAAAGATACAGGGAATGCAATCAATTCATCTGGTACCAAAGCTACGTGGCTTACAAAATTGTGCATGACTTTTTAATTCACAAGATATATGAAGCAGTGTATAACACTGTATACATGAGCCTATCCACTTATCTTACACTGCATTTACATGATTTACATATTTCATAAAATTTGTGAAAAAGAAAAGGGAATAAATGTTCAGATTTTTATGAATATAATGCTAAAAAAAGTATTGTCGTGAGACAAAGTTTCTCATGTTTCAATTCAACAATTCAAAACTATTAAAAGCATGAACTGTGAATTCGAAGATGTTTTAAATCAGCATCATATAATAAACTGTACTCTTTTATAAAAAGCTTTTTCATGCCACTGGTGTATTTATTTTATATTATAATTTTTAAAATGTATTATATAAACATGATACAAGAAATTGTATTATATAAGGCACTACATTTAATGAATTACATGACATAAAATGCATTAGAGATACATTGCTTTTCTCTTTTCATCAGAATTTACGTAAATCCTTATAAATTAATATCAGGAATGCAAGGAAAATATTTAGGCACACAATTTTGCATTAACACTAATTATGTAAATTAAAAATTACTTAGTTAGAATTACTTTATTCTAAAATTTCGTTTCTTCATACCAAAAATTTAAGTAATTAAATCATTTTATGGATGAGTTATTAAATTATTAAAAATTAAATATAACAAGGCAAAAGTGTTAATGTTTCAAATACAATCCATCCAGTCATACTAAATTTTTCATAAATTATGATTTAAGAATGAATTATTTAGATTTTTCTATATTGGGCTTGATCATCAACGACAGAATAAGATGGTGTTTTCTTGCCAGTTATTAAATTTTCTGCATAATTGAAGCTTTCTTATCTCCAGTATATTTCGTGGTGTTATTGGTATTGTGTCTGTATGAAACAAATTTCCATTCCTATGAAGGATTTCCGGCATTATTATGCAAGCTCTCAGGTTGATTGTCTGCGAACTGAATCTGGAACACGCCGGCATAATCACGTTTTATGGTGGAGCGAACAGCGAGGAAAACATTTTCCTAATTTTGTGTCTTCCTCCCCTCCTTGGTGATTTGAGAGGAATAGTGTGATGAGAGGTGAACTTATTTCTCACATGCTCAGAAGCTCTGCTGGTGTTCATATTTCCCCAAAAGAAATTGGGAAAGGGAATTGTTTCTTTATACTTTTCGCAAACCTTTTCATTACAGTTGTATGAGAATCTTTCAACATTTTCTATTGATTCTGAGACCCCGAGAATAATTATTCTTTCTATCAAATTCAATTTGTTTGGGAAACTTGAACATGGTTGGAATATTACGTGCTTGCATGTATTTTAATCAGATACTTCTATTGGCAAACATGCGGAATATCTATACAAACGACAATGGTTTTGGTTTTTACCAATTTACTATGACTTTATTATCATTTTGGAAGTTTTCTATTTAGTATTGCTGACATTCAAGGTATAAAGACCCCAATCATGGAAAGCTCCAAATTGTATTTTCGACATTCATTTTTTTTTTGTTTGATTTGAAGAAATCTGCTGCCGAAAAGTGCATCAGACACTTTTAGAAACTTATGGTGATGCTGATCCGTCATATCCCAATTGTCGGTTTTGGAAAAATGATTTAAGAGTGGTGATTTCAATGTGGATGACAAAGAACGGTCTGGAGGACCAAAAAAATTCGAAGGCAGTCAATTATTGGACAAAAATTGGAAAAAGTTATAGAAAATTATGGAAAATATTTTGATTGATTTATATTATACCAATTTTTCGCAATAAATGTATTTTTAAAATGAAAAAATGATCAACACGCATGCAAGCAACTAATAAAAACAATTGGGACATAAAAATAATCTTTAAATTTCAACCAATAATTTATTTTAATTATTGCAAGTCTCACAAAGAAAGGTACCTCAAACAAATTTAAATTAAATACTTGAAAATTAGTACTTATGATCGTCGTCTGCTTTATTTTAATAAAAATAATATTATTACTCATCATTTGCATAATTTTCATAAGCTTTTTACATTTTCTACAAATCTTTTCAATACTATTGCATAATAATCTTACAATACTTTCTATTGATTCTGAGACCCTTAGAACAATTATTCTTTCAAATTTGTTTGGGCGACATGAGCACAGTTGGAATAAAAACAATTAAGAAATAAGCGTGATCTTCGAGCAATAATCTATTTCAGTTATCTCAAGTCTCACAACGAAAGGCATCTCCAACAAATCTTAAATTAAATACTTGAGAATTAGTACTTATAATCATTAGTATTGCCCATCATTTGCATAATTCATTAACTTAAGAAATTGTTTTACCACAAAATTAAATTTTACTTTGAGAAAAAAACTATTATGATATTTAATTTATATTTAATAAAATTCAGTGTTGTATAAATGAATTAATTATAAATTTATTTCGTGCTAAGTACTTTCAGAAACTGTATCTATGTCATTACATATGAATTATAATTGGTCAAACAAACGACACAGAACGATGTCAGCTTTCCTCTGATACCATTTCCTGCCATTATCCTCATTTGGACTGGATGAGCATTTTGTCAAGCCAACTAACAGTTGATGAAAACTAAGGAAAACTTCGCATTCACTATTCATATTGTGAGGACAGAGCAGCTCTTCATTCTTTAAAAATATTGTTAAACAAAATCCGATTTCTCATTATGGGATTGATTTTATACCGTTTTTAGGAAATTTACACCACAAAATCAAACTTAGTGCATGGGAGGTATATAGGAATAATGTAACACTGTAGCTATGCTATTTAATTTGAATATTTAATATTATTCTAGGATATTATAACAAAAAACTAAAATTCATTATATAAATAATAAACAAATTTTCACTTAATGCTCAAGTCATTATCTGTCTTACAACAAACTGTCTTCAAATTAGTTAGTATGGGAAACGGAATATAGCTACTGTAATACATGATCAATCATGCAAAAATAGTCATTTGTCATAACATATTTTTTGATTCCTCATCACCGGATAAATCTTTTCCAAGAGAAAAAAACAGCAAACACCTAGTTGTCAACATTCATTATTAATAAGAATCAAAGAAACCTTTAGAAAATCTATATATTGTACTTGTTTCAATAATTATTCAAAATTTTATAGTTAAATATTGATTTCATTTCATAGACGATAAGCAAAAGCATAAATGCTCGTAATGTTAACAAAGAAAATCTATTGCTGCCTAAAATAAACAGTTTCATATTTTTACGTATTTCATAACAAAAAATATGTAGATTTAATACCAAATGTTCTGAAAGAAGACCCTTTGCGTGAGAACGTCTCATATTTCTTCGTGATTTGATAAATTAAGAAGCTTTCGATTATCCAGTGCCTGGTACCATTACTGTTGAGGATTCTGCAAAGGCGACAGGTTCAAAATAAAATTGTGTTCATTTTTCATGACAATATCGTTCTTGTAGACATAAAATTGTTTATTTGACACTACATGTAATTTATCTAAAGTATTATTTTATTTTGTTTCTCTTCCATTGCACAGGTTGAAAAATGACTCCTCCCCCCAAAAATCCCTCTTTAATAAAAACTGCCTTTATGTTTAATTAAAATCAAGAGATTGAACAATCTTTTTATAATTCATTTTCCTTGAAAAGAGTGATAAATGTCATTTTAAATAAGTATAAAACAGTTGTATGAAAAGAAATTACATTAAACATACATATAACCATGACAAAGCAAATACATTTTTGCATTCGTATGATGCATTCGTTGAAGTTCATTAGTAAAATCAGGCATTACTCAAAGAAATGAAACTGAACACTGGAGTTTTAAGATATGTCTTCAATATACAACAAGCAAATAAAATCACTATTTTCAAAAGTCAACGATTCTGAAGTTTTCTCATTTCTCAATGTAAATATTTCTGAAATCCATATTCTCGATAAATATTATATACGTGCAGATTGATTTTCAGAGCTTTATTAAAATATTCATATATTCTTCATATCGATGAATATTTGTAGTATATAAGAAATGCACTTAAATATAAACAAAGATGGTTTATATCATCTTTATCAATCTTTATCAATATTTTAAAATACCTGATAATATAAATGATGCATTTTTTTCTGCAATGGTTTTAATTTAGGAATTTTTCAACACTTGTTTTAATTCAAGAATGTTTTATATGAAAAAAGAGCTCTACAATAAAAACGGATAAGTTTATGTTTTTAAAACCAGCAGTCACATAAGTAGATTTTACAAATAAGTTTTACAAATAAGCAAGTTTAAAATAAATTCACAGCTATTTCTTGAAAACAACTTGCAAGATACTACGACTAAAATACATTCCCATTCAGAAAAATGAGTTAGTAATTTTTTGGATAGAAAACAACATTAACATATTTAATCATATTTTTTGGCTTAATTACTAATATTTTTTTGCCTTGGCATATAATTGGTTCTATGATAAATAATTTAATATATTGGTTTCAATAAATATACCTTTATATTTCCATATTTACGGAACAATTCATAGTACAATACGCAGCATGGATAATGAATGGAAATATAATATACATACATAATATATAAAAATATTAGTATACAATATAATAAAATACAATTAATATTATAATATAGAATATGGAAAAATAAATATAAATTTATATTTTCATATATTATATTACCCCATATATCAAAAGGCAAAGCCAGGAAATCATAAATATATATGCAAAATTATATTATTTAAATATTTCGCATCACATTTTGCAATGCTGAAAATACATTCATTTCACATATTAATAATATTATTAATACGTAACATGTATTATGTAATATCATTAATATTATTATATGTATTAAATACATGATAATAAACATTAAATCTTAAATAACACTTCCTATAGGGTTATCTGTAATTTTAATGCTTGAAATTATTCTTTGTTTTAATCTTTAAACTATCTCTTACAACCGAAATTCAAACATTCATCTCCGATTATAAGTTGGATAGGATTAATACCGATAAATAATCGAACAGTAATTTAAATAATCAGAAATAAAAATATTTAATTATAAAAAGATTTATTAATTATACTATAACTCAACCCCAAAACTTGTTAGAGTAAAAAATATTAACAATTCAATTTCAGGTTTACTTCTTATATCAAATTGAATATAAGATAAGCTTTCATTATTTTTTCAGAGTTGGTCAGACTTCTATAATATCAGCAAGTTATGGTTCGAAATTGTTCATCTATACTTATAATAAAGCTCAATGTGTGTTAGTGTGTGTGTGTGTGTTGGCGCTCTACAGGCCAGACCATTCAACCTACAGCTACCAAATTTGGCACGTGTATACTTTGGAGGTCGGGAATGTGCAACTGGGGGTTATTTTTTCGAATTTTTAATTAGAATTTTATTTATTTAAAAATTAAGTGAAATTTTGGCGTGTTTCTGCTATAACTTCCGAAAATATTACAGCACAAAAAAGATTTTTACATGAAGTTAAAGATCAAAAATTTATCTTTTAAATGATGCCAATGTTTTAACCTTAAAATTAAATTTCTATTTTTAATGAATTTTTAAATAAATATTTTAACTATATTTTTCAACAATTTTTTTTTACAAAATAAAAATAAAATTTAAGCTGCACGAGCACGTTTCGCATTCATGGGGAAAAAATAGCTTTTTTCAAAGTGTTGCCATCACATTGATTAAAGCTCCAATTAAAAATAAATTAAATCTTTTTGGAAATGAAATCTGCAAAAATATAATTTTCGACACGTATCTGTAGGAAATGAAACAAATGTGAAGTATTATTTTTTCTTAAAAATAAATTCAAGAAAAATTATTTTATGATCTTTTCCACTCTCTATATTATTAATCCAATAAATCAGTTTTATTTTAAGGCAAGTTTTGTTTAATATGAACAGGATGTCCATTCAAATCAGGGCCACACAGCTAATTTGTAAACCTTTAGTAAGACACAGATATGCTAAAATGGTCTAAATGGAAAATGATTATATTTTATGTAACTTGATTCAATAAATGCTCTGATAAATAAGGAATTTTTGATTTTACATAAAGTTTCTGCTGTGGAAATCACGATTAACAAAATGTTCTTGAAACACTAATATTTTAAATAAAAAGAGTTAATTTCCAGTCAACTAAATGAATCACTTAAACTGACTGATTTATGAAAATTTGAATATCACTATTCAATAAAAAAAGGATAATTTTAGATTTTGCAAAGTTTTAATGCAATTTTATTTAACACGCAGGCTGCATTCTGTTCGGACTGCGTCATATTAGAAATGTTTAAAAAATTATCCTAATTTATATCCTGTGACGCTGCAAAGAAGTGGAAAAAGATATATTATTGCTGTTGCATTAAACAATAATTTGATGTTTTGGAAATGGAACACAGTAATTTATAACGAAACCTAAACAAGATAAAATTTCATGATGTCCTTTTTGAAAATTTTGGAACATTTCTCTTGATAATTTATGGAGGTCAAACAATTTCAATAAAAAATGAAATAAATTTTCATAATTTCAAGTTCGCGAGAATATCGGTTTCAAACAATGTCATTTTGTTCAGTAGTACTAAAAAAACATAGCTGAGAAATCATATACTGTCGCTTAAACATTAAATAAATTAACATAATTGTATCAAGATCATTAAAAAGTATTCTGGATAGTCATTTTATACTTTTTAAAAAGTTTTTGAAATATATTTGGTATTCAATTTACACATGTATAATAAAGTATATTTTTATATTCTGCCAAGTTAATCATCTAAGAGGGACTTTATTATTAATGAAATAATTTTATTTTTTCTTATACAGTAACAGTTTGTTGTCCTCTTTACATATTGAAATGAAAAGATGTCACTTTATGGAAAAAACAAAGAGCTGTTATGGAAATTTTCTGAGGATCATGGAAGTCATAAATATTCATAGCATAATCTTAGCTCTTTCCGTATGAGTGAAAGTAGAAAATTACCACTTAAACAAATCACCATAAAACAAAATTATCACTTATTATAAGACAATAATATTCAATCACATATCCCCTATAAAGGATATTTATAATTTTGAGACAGAATTCTAAATGCCGATTCATTTTGCAGTCTTCTTCATATTAAATCGAATGTTCATCGTAAATAACTCATTATCTGTAGTAGCATCAAAGATTATTCTGCAAAATTCTTACAAATCATACTGTATTATATTCTTTTCCGTAATGAATAATTCGGAATTATGGAACTACCGTCTGGTTGTCTTTCTTCTAAATTTAGATATAATAGCATTAAAGCCGATAACTTATATCACATGCATTATATAGATAATCTTCGAGGCGTTTAAAAGAATTATCTACATCAGGCAAATACAGGAAGAAAGAAATGGCTTCCCGAAAACTTTTTGCCATTAAATGAATGGAACAAAATTAAGTTACAACTCTGTTATGCAATTAAATATATATGGATGGTTCAGTTTAAAATATGTATTTGATTTTTTTAAATATATATTTCCGATCGATCTGGATTACTCAGATGAAACTATGCATTGTTAAAAGAATAGAAATCAATTAAACCTTATGTTTGTGTTCATACAGAGTGTTGCAAATATTAAGACTAAATTTGAAGTGAATGAAATGAAACGGAGAACACGGAGAACGAACTCAAATCTCATCAAATACGCTTAGCCATTAGCTGTATTCTCCGAATTAAAGTCGTATATGGAATAGATTTCTGAGGTCTAGACAGGTAAAAGAAAAAAAATAACTCATTTATTTGAAATTCATCAGTAATTTGAGTTTAAATATTTTAAACCGGGAGCAACTCACAAAAACAGAAGTGTTTTATCGAATATAAACAGATTTTTTGCTGCTAATTCCTTCTTGAAATTACTGAAAGACAAGATAATAAAAAGAACTAAATCACAAAACATTTTACAAAACCAGGATGGAAGTTCAATGTAAAATTGCAACCTAGTTTTATTTACACGAAAACAGATGAACATTGTTCAAGGATGAAACACATTAAAGATTTAAAAACATTCGATGCTACATTAATTTCACAAATTATTTGAAGCAGAAGTAAAAATGAAACAAGCTATTCGTGAATACTTATTTCGGCTTCAATTATTCTATATTTTAAAACACATTTCTGGGTGCCAGTGATAACTGATGTTTACAGGTTTTCCCCGCTATTCCCACTGGCGTTCAAAATTTAAGGATTTGTATATTGATGTATTTTCTCTAACAGTAGGTACTGAATTAATAATTGCAGACAAAAATAATTAATCAATTCTTTAATTTCAAAAACGCTAGAATACACTTACATGAGTGAGAAGCATTTTGAGAAATGGGCCTTATAAGCATACGTGACAATTTCAATTTTGCGTTCACTCGCATAACTTGATTAATTCTGTGTTTTTTTTTCTTTATTTGTTTTTTAATGTCTGGGAAAATTCATAAGCAGATAATTAACCCCTTCGTTGCCCTGATTCAAGCGTATGATTCGGATCTTCTATCTAATTATATATACAAGAGCGAGTCAAATCGCTTCAGTGACAGTCAATGTTTTAAAATGAATAAATGAGCGTTTGAAATATATTAAAGTATTGCATATTGCAAAAATTTGAATGTAACTCCGCAACTTGTTCAACTTAAAAGACAGTTTACAGAGACTGTATTTGAAGAAATAAATCCTAGACAAAATTATTCAGCAGGTATGACAATCAATATTTTCCAGCTACAAAAGGTATAAAAGAAATACAACAGTTTCTTAGTTCTCTCTTGATCTTCGAGTGCTCATTGGAAGCCGAGTTTTAAGGGTTATTGTTTCCAGGAGACCACGTGAAGAAAGTTACTGACTTACATCCTGCTCAATTCTCCACTCAAAGGGATCCGTCTAGTAAGGTACAGAAAACATTAGCTTTGGACAATACTATTCACTGATGAGTCATTTCAGCCTCGCAATTGCACTTTGATGCATTATTCATCAGGAATGAAAAACAGAACGGCTGCCCGTCCTCCAAAATTGTGATTCGATGACATTTTTTAGTTATATTAGCATCCTGTTTTCAATCTAAACGGGGGCTATTTTGAGACTAATTTCGTAATTTTGAACCGTGACCCGATGACAAGAATGACACCTGAGCCAGTATCTCTTCTCTAAACTTCCGCCGCATCAAAACGATGAACTTACATCAATCCCATAAACCGTGGATTTGTGGTTCGAACTCTTAACGCTGGACCACTATACTGAGAATCTGACACATAGTCACTGGCGACTAAGATTACCGTACTAACGAAATTATGAGTGCACAGGCATTATGATGGAGGAATTTACAGGCATTCATCCCTTAGGAGAGGCTCTGTGATTGTTGTGTGCTGCTCGGAAAATTTCTTGGAGCTCTGTGATCATATTTATAAGCTATCGTTGACTCTTGTTACATTTTTGTAGTCGACAACACTCGCCCATACAGAACTTAACTGGTTGATAAATTTTCAGAAATTGAGGATAATTGCCAATTAGATCTCCAGAACTAAAGCTTATTCAGCATGTTTGGTACGCCATTAGGAGAGAAGTTATAACTTGGTTCCTCTCTTCAAAAATCATATTAGTGATATTGTGTAAGAAAAACCGTTTACTGCAAAAATCCATGGATTATCCAAGTTACAACAGAGAACCATCTGCCTATTAAACCATTTTTTTATATTTTCAGTTTTGTTTCAAACCTTTAAAATAACTTATGATGAATCTTCTTTGTCATCATCACCATCTATCATAGCTATTATAAGATTTTTTTTTGTATATAACAGCGTATACAATATGAATTTTTTTTTTTTAAATTTGTTCCAATAATTCAGGAGAAATTCAACCGAAAGTGACGATTCTCTTGATTTTGGATACCAATGTACGCATAAAAATAATTTTGATCATAATTGTAGAATATATATATTCAGAAAAGTATTTCGAAACTAAAAGAATAAAGCATGGAAAATCAAACTTCACATAAAAATAAATGAAATTTTATCTAAAATATATACCTCACAAAACAAAACCTTTTACTCAAGATGATTAACAATGCGTTGAGATATCATTTTGAAAATTTTATGTTTGAGATATCTTGAGGATTATAAAAATATTTTATATAAAATTATTATGATTTTAAATTTTATTATTTTTCAGCGTCACAATTTGAAGCTCATTCTATTTTAGAAAAATTATTTTTAATAAATGCATTTATTTTTGATTATGGCGAGAAAAATTAGCATAAGGAAAACAGGTGAAAATATCTGTGTTTATAATTACGAGTGATTTAACAATGTTCACTAATGCACATTCTGAGTAATCACATATGAATCACACCATAACATCTGTTTGCATCTGTCTGCATTTCCTCAGGAAAATGTGTCTAATACAAAAAACTGAATTTATATGATGTTTTCATATTCAAGCATTAATAAAGGCACCTGGATGAATCATTTGAATGAAAAAAAATGTGGAAAAATACATTGGCATAAATATAGCACAAAATTTAACATAATATGAAAAATATTTTATCGCGAAAAATGTTTTGAACTTGCCGAGTTTTAGCGATAAGTCAGCGTACTTTTAATCAATTCGTCTCAGTTACCGAGGACCAGTGAATACTTCCATGATTTCTGTAATCATTACAATGCCAATTTTAAAACAATTATGCAAACAATATAGTAATAAGAAATATTGGTTTTAAAGCAGGAAATACAAATATTAAATATATTATGAAAAATTTCAAATGAAAGTATTTTTTTGTTTTATTGACTGCTTACGGAGAGTACGTTTTCTTGACAGTTAAAAATTTTCATGTCATACATAAATTCTACACAGCTATGGCATGAAAAATATAATTTTGATAGATATCTGGAGATTATTGTTGAAAAAACAGAAATTAAAAATGAAACAGTAATAAGGAAAAGAATGATTAAAATTGAGAATATTAGTTAAAGATCATTTAAGAAAGTACTTTTAGATTTTTAGATACTCATGCATGAAGTACACATACACACATACATAAATATTGTAATCGTTAAACAATTCGGCTTTCGATTAAAGTCTTTGTTTTAGAGCCATGAATTCGTAAATAGCATTTTAAAACATTAATGGCTGTCTTCGTATATGTGAACTTGATAATACAAAAGCAGAAAGGAAAAGAAGAATGAAATTTCTTTTGTACACTAAATTTCATCATATACTAAATTTGTAATTCTATGTCAAAATTTGAGTCAACTTTGTCTATGCATGCCTGCCTGTTCGTGTGGATATGAACACGATTACTCAACAACGCAACTTTGCACAAAAATTATGCACATGATTAAAAATTTTTAATCAAATCTAACTACGCAAAGGAATATTGTCCTGAAATGCATGATGGAATTTTTTTCTCTAGACGATGAATCTAAAAACAAAACGTCTATAATACGGATTTGGATGACAAAGTCGACATTAGAATACTTCCAATTATTTATCCAATAAGTAAATGAGAATTTTAAGATAATTTTTATGAGTAATTCAGCATTCCCTGCTCTTATGATAAGATATAATTATCATAGAAGTTGTATCTCCACGAATTTTCAATTTCATATTTACTCATCAAACTAATCAGTTCGTAATAAATTATAAAGAGTTGTTTCATATTTACTTGCTATGTAAATTATTTTTATATGCAGCATATGTTAGAATAAAACCTCCTTAATTCGTCGTTTTGTCTCTATCCTTGCTTTTTTATGATGTAAATGTTATTCAATATTGCGTCGCTTACTTTGAATTTTTTATACACCATTTTGAACTCAGAATAACCTTTTCTCGCAATAGTTAACCGAAAGATAAATACATTATACTAGATGAAAATGACTGGAAATATTTGAGAGCAAATTCTGTTTTTGATGATTTCTGGATTCCGATATTCATTTAATTGCATCTAAAATGAACATACACTGAAGATTTGATTGAAGATACTTTGTTGCCTAGTGAAGACAAAGACAGGAAATGTTGAAAAAGTAATTAAATCATTTTCTGTTACATTAAAAGAAGCTAATAAAAACATTAAGAAATTCTTTGTAGATCGGAATTACACTGGAGGGAAACCTCTAAGGATATAAATTCAATTCATAGTATTTAATTAGAATATAACATTAGACCGCATAAAAATCAAAACCAATAGAATTATTTTTGAAATAAAATTAGAATTTCAGCTCTTTCCTGCAAAAACTTTGCTAGAAAGGAATAATAGTGATCAGGTTTATTGCAATAAAGAAAATAATGTATAATTTCTACTTTTTGTAATTAATTGAACTAAAATATCGCAATAGATAAGAGAATGAGTGCAAGCTTTATTGTTCTATGACAAGCATTGAAGAATATATATATATATATTGCACAAAAGGTGATAAATGAAATAAAGCTACTGCCTTTGTCATTAAATGCTGCAGAATTATTTGAAAAAAGCAAATTTGAAATTATTTATAAAATATTATTACCCAACATTAAGAATGTTGTCCTTATGAAATTTTACTCAAATATTGATAACTACTATTATTTTATTCGGGTAAAACTACTGAAACTAATGAAAAAATACATGATACATCATTTTGGTTTCGTCACTTAAACGATGTTTTAAATAGATTTCATTATAATGTGAATCATCAAGCATTAATAAAATACTTTTTAAATTATCATAGAAATGAAAGATATTTTAATCAAAAATATCTTTAGAGCTGTCAGATTTTGAAATACGGTGAAACCGCTGTAACACGTCTCTGGTTAGCACGTCTCTCGAATAAATTCTTTTTCTTACTTTAATTCTTAATAATTTCTCTTTATTTCAATATTAAAAATACCTTGATAAAGACGCCTGAATTCAATATTGCGTTCGCCTATCCTGAACTCTCAATAAATCGATCAAATCTTTCTGAGTTCAAATAAAAATGGTCGTATTTTTTTTCAATCTAAAAGAACTAGGGAATCCCAAAGGTACAGGGATTTCTTGAGAGAGTTTGTTAATTTTATGAATTGTCATTTGAATTTAACTACATCGAAAGTGTGCAATACTGTAGATTTGATTGAAGATATTATATATGCTGAAAGTGAAGACAATGTAAATAATGGAGAAAGCAAAAAAAATATTCTACCTCTTTAGAAAATTCATTAAAAGGCATCGAAAAATTATTCTCATTTCATCATAGAAATGGCGAAAAACTTTTAAGGATAATTCATTTAACAATGATTTAGCTGAAATCGGAATCAGCGCCCAAAATCAAGATAATTTTTTCAAAACAAAATAAAAATTTTAGCGTTTATTCGCATATTTCCGCGACAAGAAAGAAAAAAATTAAGTTAGAATCTTTAGTTTAAGTTAAGCTAGAATCATTTTAGAATCTTTTTTAATAAATTTATCTAAAAAGAGAAATTATATATATATATATATCATTACTCCAATAGAATTATTATAGTTATTGAAATTGAAGTTCTGTAACTATACTTAAATATATCAAAATAATCCTTTAGTATGTAATTAACACAATGATAAATCCTTAATTTATTTAAAATATTTTAAATGATCAACTTTATTTGAATAGTTGGAAGCATTATAATATCTAAATTATTCTACAATCTTATTAAAAAGCAAGCTTGTACCTTTATCTTTTACAACTAAAGTGAGTAGTTTATCGCATTCAAGATTTGATAATACGTTGTTTTCGTTAATACATCGTTTTAAACTGAACTCTTGAAAGATCACTCCGAAACTAGGACTAAGGGTTCTTTACAATTCATACATTTGAACAATAATTCCAAAATTAAAATAAAAAAAAAACGTTTTCAATTTTGAAAAGGAATTAGAAAAGTAATGTGAATCACAATAAAATATGAAAACTTTTATTAGAATCGGAAAACATAAGCATTTTAAGGCACTAAATGATCATTTTTGAATTTTTGTTGCGGTTTTTAGAGTTCAACTGACTTTTGAGTCAAACACTTGGTTTTTGGATATTCATCTCCCCACATAATTTTGATTCAACAAGTGTTTAGTTTAGAAGAAAATTTTTGTTCTGTTGTTTCGTTGTGAAAGCATCGTATCTCAGTTTCAGTGCCATTTGCATTGTTAAATCAGTAATTTCTTCATTTGCAAGAAAAGATAGAATAGGAAAGCTTTAAAGTCCTTTTAAAGTCTTATGACTCTAAATTATTTTTTTTATTTTCACCTTGTTATATTTAATTTGGATTTTGAAAGCATGTTTGTTTAAATTCTTAATATATCTTTTGACATACAATGCTGTATTAACAAGACTACCAATATGTTAGTCCAGTAAGGCGTGTTAATGTATTGAATGAATACGTTTTCTTTCCTTACTTTTTTCTTCTTTTACAAATAAGAAATATTTGTGATTGGAGAAGTTATTCGTCTAACGAATAACAAGTTGGACTTCGCCGTTAAAGGTAAGTAATTAATTTATATTCTTATTTAGGTTACTTGTATTTTAAATAAGTAGAGCAGAGATCGACTTAATTAATTAGAGAAGATATAATTTATTTCATTTTGTTACCTCACAAAAATGTGTGAATGAATATCATTTTTATCACACGGTGCATAACCTTTGCTATCACACATATTTCAGATGCAACAAATATTTCATTATGTCCTCTTCTTATATTATTTTTGCCGTAATTTTATTTCTAACGCTAATTTCTTCGGACAGTTTGGAATTGCATTAAGTAAAAAAGTAACTGTTTACTTGCAAAATGTAAACGAAGAGAATTTTTCTTTATTACACAAAAACACAGTTTTATAATTTCGCAAAACACATGAAACACCAAATTCCGATTTCTTGTCAATTTAAAATTAAAAACTATTTTGACTGAAATAACAAACAACAAAATGAATAGACACACATCTTCAAATCTGTCATTAAATTTAGCGCAAATTGATGTAGCAATGACTCATTTCAGCATTTATATATTATATACATAGGAAATGTAGGTATTATTTTAACGTCTAATAAGTCATGCAATTTCGGATTTATGACAATATCGATAATCACATTGCTGTACATAAATAAGTAAATGATGAAAATTAAATTCTATAATTGATTCAAACTTTTAATTTAAAAACCGAATTAAGCATTTTTAATTTTAAAAAATAACAAGAAATCTTTTATTCCTTTAAAGTAAAAATTCAAAAGTCTATAGAAAGTTTAGAAATTTAGAAGATGTCAATAAAATGCTTCGATCCCCATATAAAACGCATGGTTTCATGCGATAAATCCACATCAAAACAAATAAAAAATATTTTAATTTTTTTTAAAAAAAAATTTATATATTAAAAAAACAATTTTTGAAAGGAGAGTTAAAGAAAAAATACATTTTTGTATAAATGAAACAAAAGTATAAAATTCATAAATATTTCCTAAAAAATTTATTTGACATATTTTTGGAACTTAAAAAATTTGCAGTCGAAAAATGCAATTTCTGTTTTTTAATTAGTAAAAACATTCTTTTATTTTATTTTCAAATTTAATCAAAAAATTATTTTTTTAAAAATAAAGAGTTAAAAAAAACTCATTTTCATGAAAATGTCGTATTTTAATTAAAACAAAGAAAAAACTCACCGTTTATGACAGGTTCCGCATCCACAGTAGGAACAGCTGACAAGACTGTAGCAGTTACTTCGGCTTCGAATATTATACAAAAAAACAAAATTATTAATTGAATTGTTATCACCCGCATAACGGGCAAAGCCAGGAACCCACGTCCATTGTCAGCCATACGACTCTAGCCGAGTAAGTGAGCGCGAAGTGGATTTGAGTCAACTTTTCTTACCCGCGGAAGCGATTTCACGCCAAATGCAGCCAATTGAGGCGTGCTTCGCAGATGTATTTGCATGCGCTCTCTGTTTGTGTGTCAAATGCAGTTGACACCTGCAAGGTAACGGAGTATACAGATGCTTTCAAAAAATAGCAAGATAGTCTAAATAATTACGCTTGTCACAATATAAGCATAATGATGAAATAAAAAGAAAAGGCAGATGGAAAAATACAATCACAAAATAAAAATCTTCCGAATTTTGGACAATGATAAATAAGATTTTCGTTTTTAGGTTTTGTTTCAGACTATGGCTGTTGTACTTTGATTCTATTGTTCTGTTTCATTCCAAAAATTATGATAGGATAATTTTAGACAATTTTCGGACTTTTTCTTTTAAGTGGATCCTTGCTTTTTAAACAAATTGTGAATATATATATATTCAAAGATCTTGTATGTAAAAATACTCTCAAGTTTTTACATAATACACAAAAGTATACACAAATGTTTGTCGTTGTTTATAAATGCATCAGAAAATTGCTTCCGTTCAAAAAAATTCTTATTCGCAAATTTTTCGCTGCTGAGAACGTTTAAGTAATATAATAAAATTTTAAAACCATAAAATTAGTTCCAAAAATACTTTTAAAAACATAGATTAAAGGATTATCTTAAAAACTGAAATAGATATAAAATTTTGCTTTATAGCCCAAATAGCAAAATAAAAACATTTTAATGGCTAAAATTGATTATTTTATTGAAGTGAAATTGATAATTTTTATGTGAAATAAATCTAATTTTGTGCCTTTAAATATGATTTGCGGCTTCTGAAATCAACTAAAGGAAGGCAAAAAAATCAGAAGACAGAATGAATATATCTTCATTTAGTAAGTAGATTTTTTTCATATAAAAAATTGAAAAGAATAATGAGAAATTTATAAATAGCTATACAAAAGGAAATAAAGATCCTGATACTTTAAATATTGATAAATTGTACTCAAGACAAACGAAATATTAATGCTTTTATCGCTGAGTTTTCTTCGTATAACTTATACTCATGTAAACAAAACATAAAATGCATTTATGCCTCTACCCTATTAGCAAACAGAAATTGGTCATCATTACACGAGAATGTTATGGAATTTCATATACGGGTATTCACAGAACTTTCGGCGCGAATTATAATATACTTGGCGGAAAACATCTGCAAGCGGTAAAGGACACAACGATTACCCTGATAGAGAAGAATCTAGAAATCGGTGACTTGGCGACTTCGAAAAAATAAGGTCGTCAGGTTTTACATTTTCCTAATAATACCAAATTACGTAACTTGAAAAAAAATAAAATACTTCCTATGGACACATTAAATGATTTAGACAAAAAAATATGTAGTTCAAGCCTATTTTAAGTCTATTTATAACAAAATCATGTTATCTGATAAATACCGAGGGAGTGCAATGAGTAAAGAATATTCAGATATACGTGGTTGTACTGAGGACTTTTAATGATATCTTTTCACTAATAGGAAAGAAATTTAACTAAAACTCATGTCTTTTCATTACTTAAATCATAACAGCTGTTTTATGCAATTTAATCGAATTTTTGCTGTCTTGAATGCATTAGCTTACATAATTTTCTGGTAAGTTACTTAAATAATTGAGATAATTAGGCGTGTACTTCAATGAATTACTAAAATAATTGAGATAATCAGGCATGTACTTCAATGAATTACTAAAGTAATTGAGATAATTAGGAGTGTGCTTCAATGAACTGGATGCCTCACTTAAAAAGTATGGTAAAACTCATGTGAATAAGCAATGATTGAAAAGAGAAATGTGATCTTGTCGCATCAAAATGAGACTTACAGTAAATAAATACTTGTAAAATGGGATAAATTGCAGTTTCAAGAGCCCTTAACATTGCCGTTGTTTTAATAATCAATGTTAAAAATGTGTAGGCAATTTCGTTTGTCAGATAAATTTATTCATTTAAACTGCAAATTTAAATGTTACAAATAATTATTTGAATGAGTCAAAAAGAAGAAATCTAGAGCAATGAAGGTTTATTCTCTTCCTAGAAAGAACTGAAAGAAAACATGCAAAGATACTGAATGACAGAACAAAGCGATCGTGCAGGAGTGATTTTCAGATTCGATACACAACGCGAATCTTGATTATCTAGTTTTGAGCAACCGTTTTTACACTTTCTCCGCAATCATTTGTCAACATCTTTAAAGATGTATTACATTTGTTGTGGTTCGCTGAAATCATTTTTAAGTAGCTCATCGATTTCATTTGGCATGAAAAAAAATAATCTTGCACTTCTTTCCATCAGTCATTGAAACGCATATATATCCTCAATGTTTATGATTTTTTTTTAACTCTTGATATATGTTTCGTGAGCTGTGGGATGCAAGCTTGCTCTTCGTCACTTTGTGTCTAACTGATGAAATAAGAAAATTGAAGTGTAAGGAATGAGTTGTGATTTTTTGTTATTCTTGACCCAGGTTCTATTTTATATTTTTTAAAGAAAAGGGTATTTTTATGCTTGAAAAATAATTTTTAATTTTTTAAACTTATACATACTTATACATAAAGTTAAATAATTTTTCACAACGTCTCAAAACCCCTAACATTTTCTTTTCTTAACATTTGACAGACTTTTGATCTTTTGAAATTAAATCATGAAATCATAATGGAAATTTTCGTGAGAAATTTTAATTATTAAAAGAAATTAATGCTGCTATTACACAAACGCGAAATTAAAATGCATCAAATTAAAAGGATAATTAAATGTTTTTAATTATCCTACAACTTTTCATTTTTCAAAATATATTCATTCATTTTAAAAATATGAATTTTTTTGCTGGAAATTGCAAGAAAATTAAAACTGTTTAAACGTATTAAAAATATTCTAATCATTGTAAGTAAGAGAATGTATGTATCCCCCCTATTGTTAAGAAGTCATATTTTTTCATTTAAATAAAGAATTGATTACTGTTTATTTTGATAAATTAATCAATAATTCAAGTTAATCTTTAAACTATAATAAGTTGACAATTAATTATTATTTCAATTTTTGAATTAAAAAAATTTCGAAATTCCAACAACGATTTTAAATGTGTTATATTTTCTGGAATATTAGGCTTTAAAGTGTGAATTATTATGTAATCGAATGAAGTGGTAATATCGTTAATTTTTGTTTAGTTCCTATAATAAAAAAAAGACAAGCTGCTTCTTAAAGTTAGCTTTAGAAACGCTAGTTGTCTTTGATTACCTTTTATACTGCATTGATTTTTATTGATTAACCGTATACTGTATTGATTGATTAGTTTTTATACTGTATTGATTTACTTTTACTGATTTGTATTCTAATGTTATTGCAACTATGTGTTTATTCTAATGTTATAATAATGTTATTCTAATGTTATAGAATTAATGTTATTACAATTATTGTTGTTATGTGAATTGAAAAAATTTTAAAATTTAAAAAAAATTCATTCCTTTCCGGACTTTTTCTTTCTTTTTCTTTTAGCATGTGAACCCCTCCTCATAGTTAATTTTTTATACTCTCGAAATTTATGGTCCGAATTATTATATCAAAGAATATTTTGGCAATCAACGTTATATATTTAGATCTGAAAAGTTGATCTCCCCTCCCTCCCAAATTTATCTTAATTTTAAGAGAACAAATAATGTGATTATAAATAAATGTAGTGAATTCTTATGATTTCAATCAGAAAAGGGGGGGGGGGATTTGTGGAAAAACTTCAAATCACTATTATGATATGCCAATGATATGAACAGAATAAAAGTTCTCATTGAACATTTATTCAGTGTCATGATTTTGTTATTGTGCGAGCTTATAAAAATGTCATCTAAACTTAACTGCATTAAATACGGATTTTAGAAACATTTTTTTTGACAAATTTTACGATTTTGATATGAAAAGCTTCATCATATTTCATAGAGATTATATTTTTTACAATAAATTGTTTTTGAGAAGTAAGTGATGCAGATGAATTAGTACGATCAACAAATGATATGTAATTACCATTTTCCAAATATAAATGCTGGAACTTTCGTTAATTTATCTATTACTTTACCTGGCTGATTCTTTTAATAAATATGTTATTCAGTCAATTATTTAAAGTATTTTGTGGTAAAGTAATTTTAAAGTATTAACATTTTCACCGCATACATAAAGACTAAAATACACAGGATGTAACATAGCTAATTACAGTTTCATACAGATTTTCATGTTTATTTAAGAGTAAGTAATTCTTTATTTAAGTTATCACAAATATCTTTATTCAGATCTGTCTAATGTTATAGTTGTTTATAATGGCACTTGCCATGGACAAGCTCGCTGACGAAGTCAGCGATTTTATGCCAAGGGAGCGTCTCTTGTTTTAGTAGCGCCAACTAGGGCAAAAAGCACGTCTTAGCTACTCAAGCATCACAACCCCTTTCTACAGTTGGGGGGGGGGGGGCACATTCATACATCTCACAGATAGAACAGATGAAGAACAACCATGTCCGAATCGGAACTCGAACCCGGGATGCCCAGATCACGGGAAAGACACGCTACCCCTATGCCAGGACGCTGGCCTGTCTAATCTAATCGTTTTAAATTACTTACTTATCTAAATTTCTTTAAAAAAAAGTTTTGAACTATGAAAAGGTTGTTGGTGGGAACAATATCGTTTATCTCAGTAGTGAATTAATGTACGATATCCCCTCGACATGAGGATTGTACAGTACATTCATCTTATAACGAGTAAACTGTGAAGTCAATCTTCAATGATTAGTACTTGAAATTTCATTTGCCTCTTTTGATTTCATACGTTAATAATATCTTAGGTAAGGCGAAAGGTTTCGTCTGAACAACCTTAAGAGTTTACAATAAGTTATTTTGGAAGAGAAGTATTTCAAATATGAAATTTCTACAAAATGAATATCAAAAAAGGAATCAGAAATTTTTACAAAATTTGACTTAAGTACCGTTTTTATGTATTAAAAATCCTTTTAATCCCTCTTTTTAATAATATAAAAAATTACAATGAATAAAATAAATTTAATGAAAAGACAGTTAAGCACTTTTTTACTCAGTTTTGTTAGAAAATCTTAAAACATATTGAATAAGATACGAATAATAAATAAATACTTTTAAGAATTCTATATTGTGTAGATATATTGTTAAGAAGAAATACAGAACCATTAAGCTTCTCGTCTGTATAAAACTATATAATAATATTAATTATTTATTCGATAGAACAATGCTATCGAATAAAAATCATTTTACGGCATAGGTAAGTGAAACCTCCCCTTGAAAAAAACCCTGATTATTTTCTTCCTGTATTATATATTGTCTATTTAAGAAATGCAGGCATGGAGTCTTAATAGAAACAGTAGCGTTTGAAATTAACATGCCATATTACCATACTGTATAATAAATAAAGGAAGATTGATTTCAAACATAAGTAATTTCGAAAAAGATATCTGGGCCCCGAAGGTGAATATTCCCGGCCAGATTAATAACTGAAAAATCTCATTGCAGTAATATTAGTCATTCAGCTGCTAATCTAGAGGTTTGAGGATTAAATTTAAGCAGAGCGATAACTGAGGAGAAAGTTACCAGTACTGCTTTACCTGTTCGATATTTTTTTTTTATTTTTAGAAAGGGTAACTATTTCATTGATTCTTATGACACGACTTCGGAAAAACTTCTACATGTCTTCGTCGATCACTATTCCTAGTACCCAAAAGTCTATAGATATACATACACATATACCCTATTTAATAGTACAAGCTATAAATATTGGTACAAGGCACTTTGCAATAATTTATTGTATAGGAATGTATGACCTCAAGTGACGAAGGGGGGAGCGCAAATGCAGGAAATAAGCAATAAAGTGTTTATTAATAGAAGCGAAAACGTTAGCAAAAAATTGTTCAAAATTATGTCTTCCAGCAGTGATACATACTTGAAGGACGATGGTGAAGGGATTTGCATGCAAGTTTAAAGACGGCAAATATTTTAAGAACACTTGCAATAGTTATGGATTTTCGAGTAACGATATCCTCTTCCAAGTCAGATAGAGTAGCATAAACAAAATTCTTTGGATGTATTCATAAAAAATAATCAAAGTTGGATAAATCGGGAGATCGAGGGGGCTATAGGATTCGTTCATCATGCTCAATCTATCTCACCTCAAAACTCTCCATTCTCTTTCCTTTCCATTAATTCCATTTTTGTTTACTTTAATCTCTTATTTCCTATGCCTGAGCCTCATCGCATGACTTCTGCCCATTCATTTCTGAACAATAAATGATAGTTACAATGTCTTGTGCCAACATTTAAACTTGTACCATGAATTCTAGATAACTTTCTATTTGCGTGTTGCCGTGAAAGACTGAATTTAGACAATGACAACATTCCCAGGCAAATACGGAATGTCGATATCTGCTTGTCATTAACATAATATATATTATCGCATTTTTTGGGGGGACACACGAAAAACATTGAATTAACAAATTAGGTAGCTACAGCCCGGGGACATTCCGTTTCCATTCTTTGTGTGCTTGCTTCAATGAAACTCCTGCCCTTTAGGCAGTGCCGAATATCTAACAAGACAGACCAAATCTAGGGTTGCTTGTCTGTGGGAGAGAAGCAAACAAATCAATTAAAGTAATGTTATTAGTCTAACTGTCAAATAAATAAATTTATAGAAATATAAATTATATATGTAAATTCTATGAATTGGGGCTACCGTAAGAATATATATTGAATTCCTCAAACCAGTAAAAATAAACTAAGGAATAATTAGTTATTTATTTATAATTTAATATAAAATTGATATTTCATTTAACTGATTATGTTATAATTCATTTAACAGGTCCTGTTAAATAATAATTTTTATTGTTATATTTGTTTGAAATTTATTATTTTCTTATAAGCTATAATATTAATGAAATGATTTAAATTATAATTAAGAAAATCGTTAAATAATGTTCGTGGCTATTTTTTCAAGAATTTTATTTCTTTACTCATCTTTCCGTAATATATTTCCATTTCCACGTGTGCGTGTGTGTGTGCGTAAAACATTCTTTGATGAAACAGACGAGGAATTATTTAACACTTTTTTCAGGAAATTGCCCAATTTTTCCTATTATAAAAATATCTTTTTAAAAATTATGACAAACACAGTGTTGCATATCGAATAGAAAAGCAGGATGCTGAGAAGAGAGGAGGTCGCGAGAAAGCTTTTTGAACTTATATAATTTCAGAAATGAATTTTTTAACACAATTTTTTTGGTCCTGTGGAAAGACACTAATCCCGTACAAATCAGAAATTAAAGTTATAGTGAAGTCGAGAGATTAGAACTTATATCAATTAGAAATTATTAACTTATTTAGAACTTATATCAATTAGAAATTATTAACTTATTTAGAACTTATATCAATTAGAAATTATTAACTTATTTAGAACTTATATCAATTAGAAATTATTAAAATTTCTCCTCTTCACAAGCCTGATATGATAGCTGGGCTCTTGACATCATAAGCTTCTGTGAAGATGTAGCAGCTTAGTAAATATGTTTAAACAATTCTTAAAACTTAATTGGTCACTGGACATGTCTTGAAGCAATTATGTAGTATGCAAAAATACAACAAAATAATTATAAATAAAAGAAAATTCAAAAGCAAAAGAATGAATAAAATGGAGATATAACATAACAATAAAATTAAATTGCCATAACATATTTTAATTTCAATATGAGGCAAACAATAATCCACCAAATTTATTTCAAAACGGAAAAAAAGTAATGTTAATGTTAAAGCATAACGCTTTGGTTAGGTTGTTTAGCCAAAAATTTATAAATTTTTCATAAGCATTTTCAAACATTATTTAATTCCATTTAATTATTTCCTTAATCTCCGATTATTCTCTGTGGCAATCTGAGGTACGAAATTTTTACGTTCAGAATTTGAAAATAGCAGAATTTTTTTTTTCTGTAATTATGTAAGAAATAGTTTTGTTTTCATCTGTCATTTTTTAAAGTTAGTTTTTAATTTTTTTATTAACTTTTTTAATAGAAATAGCAAGGATCCTTGTCACAGCATGGTGATGTGAAACAAAATGTTAAATTGATGAAAGTGATATTTGTAAAACATTTTCTTTTTAAGAAGATGAGAGATTATCGGCTACAGAAATGAATATATTTTGAATAGTCATATCTTTACTAACCAACATTGCATATATCTCATGAGAAAATATATATATTTCTTTTTTTTTCTAAATTAACACAAATCTATGTTCTTATTTGCAATCTCTGGTAAATTTGGTCTCTAGAGGTATGAGAAGGTAGAAATTCGAAAATTCACTTTTTTTTTTTTTTTTTTTGTAAATAAACAACAAAATCCTTTTCTTTAGCAATCAAGGGTAAAATTTATCCCCAGAGGTTTGAAAACAATTGAAACAGAGAGCTGAAATTTTTTTATAAGTAAAAATATTTATTTCCGCTTTAACGATAATTATAGCTTAACACTTTGCATCGAATTAAATATTTAAGCCAAATAATATTTGTGAAATTTTCAAAAACAAGTAATGTCTTTCAGAATATATTTTGTAAATTAGGCTTAAAAGCATTTTAAATATATTTTTTAAACAAGCAATACTTCTCAATGATGATACCAAATAATCATTTATGGAGATTTTTAAAATAGCAATGACTCAAAACATATCAACTAGAATTTAATTTATCGACATTATGAGAGGAATTTTTTTAAATATAGTAACACATCACAGTAACACTAAAATTTAAAGTGTATTTTGTGCTGTATTTCAAAATGTAAAAATGCTATGACACAAAATGAATGCTATAATACACAATGAAACAAGCTACATTTTTTCAAAGTAAAAGATTATTTCAATTTTTCAAATGTACAAACATTTAAATTAGTAAATTTAAAAAATCAGTGCATTTCAAATGAGTTAAATATTTAAAAACACATTAAAAATTTATTTTTGACATTACTAATCAGCTGCATGTTTTAATGCTATGCACAACATAATTTTGAAGTTGCTGGAATAATGTTTTCACTTGTTTCTTATATTATCCTGATAATTTAGCAGTAATATTTTTTCTATTATTTTTTGTACATGCTTGAAGATTTTTATGGTTTTAAATACAAGAAGATTTTAACTATTTTTTGTGGAATTTATCACTTCTTAAAAAAGCAGTAGGACTTCCAGGGCATTAAATTTTAAAGAAGGTTGAAAAACTGTTTTATTTTTTACTTGTAAAATAAACTATTATTTCAAAACAAATGTTGGCACTCAAGCACTTCCATTTTTTCCTGATATCGGTGCATTTTTATGAACGGCAGAAATGGGATAAGATTTAACTCAGAGTGGATTTAACTGTGCAGATAAGATTCATTTGCGGGCAGAAAATTATGAAAGCAGTTTGAAGTTTTATGAAACTTTAGACGAGGCACATTGAAGACTGTCTGGTGTGGTTGGTCAGTGGAGTCGATATTCTGAAACTTCTTTTGGTCAACACTTTACATTTTGTGGTTATCGAATCGACTTGTACTCTAATAGAGAGCCAGACAGATTTCCTTTGAATATATTTCTTTCAAAATTTGTAATTTCTTCAAATTTGGTCGTAAGTTCACATACCAAATTTCATTTGCCTATGTCAAAGAGTTTTTGAGTTAGCGAGTTCACAGATAGATATAATGTCAAAAATGTGTTTTCGAACACATGGAGGTCTGAAACTTGGAGTTTCATTAAAATCTCGAGTTTGAATTTTTTGGCCATTACAATATTTTTTCTACACTTCGAAAACGATAAAGTATTGTAATCGTCAAAAAAAAAAGAGCAATACAATGATTAATTGAATACAATGTATTGTAAAATTTAATACAATGAATTTTACAACACCTCTTTATCAAAATGTAAATTGCAATGCATCAGAGATTTATGACTAAAGTGAATGACATTATTGCAAACCTATATTTAATCTCTATAGCGTTAAACACTAAGAGATTTTCATCATTATTTATTTATTAATTTTTTGATATTTTCGCAATTTTAGTATTTAAACATAGTTCTGGTCACTTGGTAAGCTACATGTTCTTATGAACATGCTTAACTAAACACAAGATTATTAAATTGTACGGGGGATGTAGTTAATTTTAAATTTGTAGTTATTTCATATTTGAGAATTTATCACGTATTGAATAACAGAATGAAATCCATTCAATAATTTCAACTTTCAAGATAATTATTTTATCCAGCTTTCAGATAAGCGTAATGGTAAATGCACTCCATGAAGATATAAACAAAAGTAATTCCACCTTCAACTTTCTTACATAATTTCATAACACGAAACGCTCTATATTTAGTTTATGCAGTGAAGCCGGGTCCCTTTGCAGGATTACGTTAAAAATTTGACAGATATCTAGAACTGTGATGTCAAATTCCAGTTTTACTTTCTCGTATACGAAGTGTTGAGAAAGCATTGTGATCGTCAAAAAATATTCGAACTTGAGATTTTGACGAATCTCCACGCTTGAGACCTTCCTGAATTAAAAGAACAAACAAAAAAACCCCTCATTTTTAAAAAATGTCTGTCTCTCCGTCTGTGACAAAAATAATACAGAAGCGCTTTGACGTACCGGAATGAAATATGATATATGGTCCTTACACCAAATTTGTTGATTTCTGTCAAATGTTGAGCAACCTCTATCAGAGAAAATATCTCTGTCCTCCTGTTCGACGTTAGTTTAGATGAAAACTAGAACACGAAGAGAACGAAATGGATCAAATTCTGTACACAAATTTAACATCTATAGTGTGGACATCTATCAAATGTTGAGCCAAATTCAACGTGGGGTTGAATGTCTATTGATCTGTGCTTTCAGAACCATTTAAACGCGATCACTCAAAAACGCAATGATTTAAATATATCACGTTTAGTATGTGATTTTGGGACTGCAATTGTAGTTCTGGATCCTATTTTGGTTTCAATCGATTGAGGAAATAAACCTGTCTAAAACACTTTTTTGTCTTTATTAGAGAATATGAGAGAAAGTTTTTGGAAGGCCTTTCGCACTGGTTTTTTTATTACGTATATGTACACCAAACGTTATGTATGTTATGTATATGTACACCAAAAGACAGACTAACAGGTAGCTAACCAGTTAATGGATTTGATCTAAAATATGATGCGGATCTACAGTTTGGTAATATAGCTATGCGTCAAATATCATCCGTCTAACTCTTTGCAATTTAGAGGGGAGATGTCATGTTCATATGTACAAGAACGCACATGCGAACCTGCCTTTGAGGGATTTCAACTCACATTTGATGCATATCTTAACTTTTAACGATCGATTGCTTATTAAATTCCAAACTTCTATATGGTTGTGTCTCGGTTTATTGCGTGTAGACAGGCAGAAAAATATCTATATATATATATATAAAATGTATTTTTTTTTCTCAGGATTATCCAAAACTTAAAGATTTATCAAAACATGGTTCAATTATCATGGTTCTTTTATATTACAATATGACAAAATAAAAAGCCAAGAACTTGCAAGTGACAAATTTTTATGCACAGTGTGTTTCTAAACTAAGTTCGCGTCGGGTTAGTGCTACGATATTATACAAACAGCAAGATTCGTTGAGATCGGCATCTGTTTAATTTTGTTAAAGTGAAATAATATAGAAAGACTGATTCGAAAATAAATAAATACAGTGTGAACTAGGGGAACTTAGCGAAAGATTTTATCTTAGTTTTATCATCCCAGATAATTATTATGAGAAACATCAACAATAAACACTCGCACTTGATTAGTTATTATGATATCACCTATTTTATTAATGATCATTCTAATAAAGTTTTCAAATTTATCTATGTATGAGTAAATATAATACTACCACTTTACGAGCTGCATATCATTATTGCGTACGATCGAAATTTAGTCTTCAAGACACTTCTACTATTTATAATACAAATATTAACGGATTTTTATGACTTTCATTTTGTTGTAAAGTAACTTTTTGTCCGTATTCTTTATTATCATGCAATGACTAAAATTTGCTGTGTTGTATAGTTATTTTCGATTAATAAACAAACAAATACTCTCAAATATGCTCGTAACAGTTTGAAAATAGTTCTTTTTTGTTGGGGGATAAATATTCTCTCGTAGTGGATAAAACCTCTCTTGGTTTTATTAACTAGCATGATGCCTGTTTTCGAGAAAACATCCATAAAAAATTTCCGTTCGCCCATGAACCTACAAGATCAGATAATGCCCATGAACACTTCATACAGCCTCTATTGCTGTAAACTTATGTATTTATGAGCCCATCGTTGAATGTATATCTCGGTCTTTTACGTTCAGTTTCTCTGAGCTTAAAGATGGGTTACCGCGTTGTTACCATGACAACAGGGAACTGAAGAGTGTGGAAACAGCAACAGCAGTCTCTGTCTCAAGTAACAGAAAGGGAAGAGCTTCAAAAATTACCAAATTGCACAATCGGAAAAATTTCCTCTCTACATCAATTCGTGTGGATTATTTCGGTACAGTGCTGCCAAGGATTTGTATTTTTTTTTAAAAAAAAAGAGTTGTTTAACAATTTCAAAATCCTGCTTTTGTTTTAAAATTTCGTCTTATAGTTTCTAATGTTTGTTTTTTTACTTGGTTATAAAAATGAATTGCATTGAGTTTTGTATATTTATATTTAAGAGAAATAAATCCATGCAATATATATTACGAATTTTTTCTCCATTTTACAAACAATCTTTTTTTACAAAGAATAAGAAAGTATTGGGTTAATGAGAAAAATATTTTTTTAAGAAAAATAAACTTATGTAATATATATTACACACTTTTTTTCTCCATATTAAAAACATTTTTTTTACCTAGAATAAGAAAGTATTGAGTTAGTCAGAAAAAGTATTTTCAAGAGAAATAAATCTATATTATATTTATTACACATTTTTTTCTCCATGTTACAAATCATTTTTTGCATAGAATAAGATATATTGGGTTAATCAGAAAAGTATTTTTAAGAGAAATAAATCTATGTTATATATATTACACATTTTTTTTCCAACTTATAAACAATATTTTTACATAGAATAAGAAAGTATTGGGTTAATTAGAGTATTTATAAGAGAAATAAATCCATGTATTATATATTAAACATTTTTTTTCATCTTGCAAATAATTTTACTACATTGAGTAAGAAAGCACTGACCTTTATCATAAGAGGAAAATGCAAAAATATATATATTCATTCATGAGTAAATTGGCAGTTAAAACTGATTAAGCATTTTATCTAAGGAAACAAATAAGCATTCTCAGAAATTTTGCTAACTGTATTCGAGAAAAAAACTGCCTTCGAGAATTAATATAAGATATGTATTGATTTATTTTTAATATATATAAATGGGATTCGTTTATCCAATACATATATTAAATTTAGAAGGACATTCATAGTTTCTATTATATTATTCTATAAAATACATAAAACATAATATATAAATATGCTAGTCCCTAAATATGATTCAATTTATTATAAACATTGAAGAATAAATAAGAAAACGTTTTGGAATATATTTTGATTTAATGCGCATGATGGTTATATCATTATGAAAAGAACTGTGGTAAATAATGATTATATGAAAAATTCCATGTTCATTAATTAAAGAATTAACCAGTCTTTAACAGGTTTAATATAGATAAAAAGGCAAACTTCTAATTCGAAGCTTTTTTTTAAAAGATTTTTTATTAAAAATTCAGATATGTATAAATAAGTTAAAGACGCCACTTATTTGACATATCAAATGACCGATATGACATGTCACTACAATAAGTTTTTCGTATTATAATAAATATTATGATACAAATTCCAGCAGAATTTATAATATAATGTTTATTATAAAACAAAAAATTTATTATGTAGTGTTTATCGCAAATTATTTTGTAATATAATGCACATTACAGAACAAATAAAATATACGAAATACGAATATAATTTTCTGCGAATATCAAAAACCTATTTAAAACTTAGAATTATGTCGATTAGATTATGTCGCTTTAAGAAAAATTTGTCTCTTTCTATTTTCCCTTAATTCATACAGATCTCAGATCTAATTGTCATATACATAATTCAGAAAAATGGATTATTTGAATTTCAATTTCATCATCATTTAATAAATGTGAGTTTCCAGATTTATGGATTTACTATTGAAGTGAAACACATTTATGCAATAATTAAGGACTTGTTTGAATATCAAACTAAAAAAAAATTTTGAATTCATTTTATGTATTTAATTATTTTGATTTAAAAAATAATAATTTTGCACTGAGTAGTTGACATAAGGAGTGAAATAAATCAAAGATTTCTGATTAAATGCTATAATAAAGAATTGTTAAGATTCATCAACATTTTAGCATATAACGTCAAAATAATTTTCGTATTTCATTCAAAACAAATTAATTGTGAAAATTATTCATTTTTTTCTCTTTTTTTTATTGTATTTTTTTTTTTTCTTTTTCTTTTAGGCATTATTTCTCAGGGCAGATAAGATAATTCCTTCGCTCAATATAATCTACGAGAAATAAACAATTATACTATTTATATTATCCTTTCGGTTTCATTATTTTTTTTTATCAGACTTTAATTTACTAGGAATTTTTTTTTTTGGCAGAGTGTCATTATATCATTTCTGAAAGTGCAATTCGATATGTTTTATGTAGTATAACCAAATTTGGTTTTTCCGACGATCAAACCCCCCGGGGGGGGGCACCTCGAAATGAGGATGAGATGCTTCCGGCATGGTGGTTGGAGGTCACCACCCTGGAGGGAACACTAATAGGTGGGGAATTTGACTCCTCCCATCGATGACGGGACGTACTTCCTTCAGGAAGGGTTGTACCGTGGCCGGTAATGGCTGTTAGGACTCAACCACAGTTCCCGCCAATTGCTGTTGCGGCGGTCCGGTCATTCAGTTTTATGGTTTAAATCCGTGTGCCTTCGGGCGGGTCGGAGAGTTAGATGGTTGACTTTCCGACGATCAACAGCAATTTCCTATCCTCCTGAAATTGGAAATGGTCGTATTTCAGAAATTGCATTTGATTAAAATTCACAAGCTTATACCTTTCCTAATCGCTAAAGAGTTCTAAATAACTAAACAATTCTAATTATGCCAATATGGTAAATACGTTAAATATAACATGGGAGGCTTTAAAAAAAATGTCAATTCTGCGATTCAAACAAAAATTCCGTTCATCAATCAACAATTAAACTTTAACCATTATTGGCTATTATTTTTTTTTCCGCATTAGCGACTTGGTATCGATTGGCGATAAGAAAAGGTACCGACTAATTTATTTGAACCAACAAGAAGTTTTGATTTATGACGTTGTGTACTTTCAGCGACGCTATTATCATCCATACGGGATTGCAACAATTTTATAATATTATTCATCTTAAATGAAACTTAGAAAAAATTTGTTTGTTTACATGATGGCACGATTGATTAAATTCAAACACCCCAAAAATATCTATTTTAAGATTTTTCTGAACTTATATCCCATTTCTGCCATAGAATTATAGATTCGATTATTGCCATAGTAATTTCTTTTTTCAGAGTGCGGTGCGATGGCCTGGTGATAGAGTTTCGTCTGGCGAACCGGAGGGTTCCAGGTACGAGATCCGATTCCGTCGAAAAACTATCATGTAATTGACTCTGGTGCACTTTAAATCCTTCGGGTCCGAATGTTCTTCCCCTGGTATGGTGCGTAAGGTTGGAGAGGAGGTGCCAGCTCAGGTGTTGTTCTCGTTACCTGCCCGAGCTTTAAAATTACGAGGTCCGTCCCAAAATAACCCAAGTGTTGCATTGAAACGGGATATAGCTTAAATTCTTTTTCAGATAATTTTAAAATAATCAATGAGCGAAATGGATAATTCGCAAAATTTCCTGAATATACATTTTATCCAGTGAAAGGCTTGTGCTTGGGGAATCCTTATTTTTTATTCCAACCTCTCAACCTCAACTATTTTAAGTGTATTAATATAATCACTTTTTTATTTACGTGATATATAAATTATTACGCATGTAATATTTTATACGCGGTATTTAAATTCCTTAACAATCTAAGAATATTCCTTTTTAAACTATCAAAGTGCTGGGAAAAACTCAAAAAAATATCGTATACCTCATTTCACCGATAGGAAACGGCCAAAAAGTACAAATTTTTACCTCTGCGTGTGTGTAGTAACAAAGTATGTTCGATCAGCTCCAAAGTTTCTGAAGAGAAAGAGCTGATGAAATAGTAGCTCCATTTTGAACCATTACACAAGAGGGCGTACCACACATTTTTTTTTTTTGAAATTCAAATTTTGAATTCGATAAAACGTTGTCACAATGGAAGCATGCTTACCAAAAAAGTTTTAGTCAAATTTAAAAAAAATATCGAGGTTTTTCAGAATGACCCCAAAATGTGCTTTTTTTAATGTCCAAAACGTAGATTTTCAATTAATATATATATATATATATATAAATAAAGAAAGCAAATTTCTGTTTTCAAGTACAAAATGTAAAGTTTAGAATACTAATCAACAATTAAATAATTATGTATGTGAAATGTAAAATTTAGATATATCGGGTTAGCAGTAAAATTATCAATTTTCTACAAGAAAAAAAAAAGATTTATTGTTGACGGTTTCCTTTGCTCTTACTTTACTTTTTTATTCGTAAATTTCTTTATCTATACAAATGGAAACTTTTTCAAAATTGAAATAAGTTTACGAAACCCGTCTTTTTTGTTTGTTTTATGAAATTAAGTCTATTGTGAAAAAGAGAAACTGAATAAAAATTAAAAAGAAATTTACTATTAAAAGGATTACATGTATGAATCATACATAATGAAATATCATAATCATGCATAACAAATGTTTCATAATGAAATGGAAAATATATAGTGAATTTCCAAGTTCAAGTGTAGAATATTAATTAAAAACAAACAATAGTTTATCAGTTATGCAAAATTTTAGTCTCCCTCAATCTGCATGAGAACTTTAATATTTGTTTTGCAACGAAAGAAGTATATTTTCCACCCATCCATTAGAGTAATATCACGTCTTTTATTTAATGTCTATATAATAGCGCAGCTTTTTGAAATAATGAAAGATTTATTTTGTAAGATAACGAATAACTATATTCAGGTATATGTCTTCTCGTTTCCCTACTATCTTGGGGATAAGTGCCAAAAAATCAATCCTCTTTTTCTTGAGCAAGTGACTGTAAAGACAGTTCCAATGCAGCAGGATTTCATCAAGGAAGTGCTTTTTTAAAGGATTCAAATATTACAATGCCAAAAAAATCAGTTAGTAGTAATATATAAATAGATATTTTTTCGTGAATGGGGGAAATACTGTCAAGATATTAAATCAATTCGCGCATCAGAAATAATTACATTCATTATGATTGTCAAAAAGATGAAACAATAAATAAAGAAGTTATAAAAGGAAAATCTTCCAGGATAACTAAGTAAGAGAAACACATGTTTTTGGTTGAAGAATGCAATTCAACATATTTTTAACACTTAACACAGTTGTAGAGAGACAGTATTAGTATTAAAATTTATCAACTAAAGTTGTGTTAATGAGAAAAGTATTAAAACTCGTGATTTGATTTTACTACAATGATTACTAGAGCCTATAATGGATCAATTTTCGTGCTTAATAATTTTAATTATTTAATGCTATAAAACCCTTAAATTCAAACAGTGACTTGTTCGCTTCATTTAAACGAGCTTCCTCTCAGGAAAGTTATGGTTGCCCTCGAGGTCCAAATTCTGGACCTACTTCCTTTAGTAATAAATTAGTTTCACAAGCTATTAAGATTTACCAGTTGTTTGGTACATTAAAACAGATAGTAGCACAATAATAAATAGATAAGTTCAGCACAGACTAAAAATACCTCTTGAATATATATATTATTCAGTACTAAAAAGTTAATGCCAACAAATATTGGCAAGCAGAAATCCTGGTAACCACTCCCATGCATTATGACCTTGCAAAAATTAGCTTTCTATTTATTTATTTTTTAAATGGAATGTTTTTGTCAAAAAATAAATTCAAATTTCAGGGCCATTCCGGAAGACCTAAATATTTTTCTTTTTATTAAATCTTTTTTTGGTAAATATGTGATCACAGTGACAACTTTTTATCGAATTCAAATTTTAAATTTCAAAGAAAATTTATTGTGATATACCCAGTACACCAGCCCATGGGCAATATGCATTCCTTTTGCGAAACAATTTTTTAAAATATAGAAAGTACTGTTTGCAGCATCTCCTTAGATTCCAAAGGTGGTATAAACGGGTTTTAAAAATTTTCTGCAGCTGAAAATTCTTTCATGAATCTAAAATTTAAATATGAATTAAAAGTGACAAATAATAGTTTAAAAATAAAAATCCATTAAGAATGTTATACCGCGAATATTTTTTCATAAATAAATACGAAAGTAAAATTTCTATCTAAGGATTTGTTTTTATCTTCAAGTTTCATGATTTATTTTATTTTCCAAATGCGTTGAGTAAAACTTTATGAAAGAAAGCAAGAAATGCAAGAAAAACCATTTATTTTGAAGTTTAACTTTCATTGAAATTAATTTAAAAACGGTTCTTTCTTTGTTAAAGCTTATCGTCTGTTTTGCTGTTTTGTTGATTAATAATTAAATTTTTCAGAACTAATGAGAAAGACAAAATCATGTAGAAAGATATTTCTGAATGTATAGGTTAGATCACAACACATAGATCACGTGGAAAAAAAAATCAAATCCATTTTGTAAAACATATATATCAAAAACACGGTGATAAGAATACGATGCAATTCTTAGATGTGCACATGGTCATAGTTCTAGTTGAATTATACTAAGTAAAAAACTCAACTTACATTGAATTATTAGGTGCTTGCATGTATTTTGATCCTTTTTTCACTTTAAAAAAAGCATTTATTGAGAAAATTGGTTATATATATATATATATATATATATACATTATTCAAAATATTTTTCACCATTTTTAACAACTTTTTCCCATTTTCGTCCAGTAAGTCTTTCAATTGATTGTAATCGAATTTTTTTTGGTCCTCGAGATCGTTCTTTGTCATTGACATCGAAATCACCACTCTTAAATC
>JAPMOR010093645.1:226688-265596 GCA_026543865.1 Argiope aurantia | reverse complement strand
TTCAATTACATATTTTAAGTAACTGGTCTCTTAAAGGATTCTCAAACGAAGCATTTTTAATCTTCAAATTTTGATAGTCATACCAAACTTATACTGTTTTGATCGTTTCGTTGAATTTACTATATATATTTTGCTAATTTCTTGTCATTTCCGGTAAAGCTTCAACTTTAATTTAAAGTAGAAATGATGAAATTGCAATTAATATTAAGATATTTTTTAATAAAACCAAGCATTTTACTTTATTTATCATCTTTTTTGTTATTTATTTATTATTATTATTATTGAATGTGAGTATTGCAAACAGAATCGCTCGGTATTTAAGTCTTATGTGAACTACAAAATATTTTTCATAATTTATGTAATATCTCAAATAATTCAACAAAAATTTCTCAGATTCAGCAGAAAATTCAGTTTTTAGTTTTCCTTTTAAAAGGATTGAAATGAAGTCAATAATAATATTTTGTTCCGGCCTATAAATATATTTCAAAAATTATGAAGTCTAAATTTAATGCTGTAAGGTACCATATTCTGAGAAATATTCTGGAAACACCAAATTTTAAATAAATGAATGAATTTTTCTGTTTTCCACGATCAAATAAGACTTATTTATGAAGTTTTGAATGTTAAAAATTTAGAAAAACTCAACATTTTCATAATCTTAGTCCAATTAATCTTGAGAAACCTGCGCGCTGATCGGAGTATTTTCTTTGAAACGATCGATGGAAAATCTAAAATTATCCTTTTTTTATTGAATAGTGATATTCAAATTTTCATAAATCAGTCAGTTTAAGTGATTGATTTAGTTGATTGGAAATTAACTCTTTTTATTTAAAATATTAGTGTTTCAAGAACATTTTGTTAATCGTGATTTCCACAGCAGAAGCTTTATGTAAAATCAAAAATTCCTTATTTATTAGAGCATTTATTGAATCAAGTTACATAAAATATAATCATTTTCTATTTAGACCATTTTAGCAGATCTCTTTCTTACCAAAGGTTTACAAATTAGCTGTGTGGCCCTGATTTGAATGGATATCCTGTTCATATTAAACAAAACTTGCCTTAAAATAAAACTGATTTATTGGATTAATAATATAGAGAGTGTAAAAGATCATAAAATAATTTTTCTTGAATTTATTTTTTTAGAAAAAATAATATTTCTTATTTGTTTCATTTCCTACAAACACGTACCGAAAATTATATTTTTGCAGATTTCATTTCCAAAAAGATTTAATTTATTTTTAATTGGTGTGATGGCAACACTTGGAAAAAAGCTAATTTTTTCCCATGAGTGCGAAACGTGCTAGTGCAGCTTAAATTTTATTTTTATTTTGTACGAAAAAAATTGTTGAAAAATATAGTTAAAATATTTATTTAAAAATTCATTAAAAATAGAAACTTAATGTTGAGGTTAAAACATTGGTATCATTTAAAAGATAAATTTTTGATCTTTAACTTCATGTAAAACTCTTTTTTGTGCGGTAATAATTTCTGAAGTTATAGCAGAAACACGCCAAAATTTTGCTTAATTTTTAAATAAATAAAATTCGAATTAAAAATTCGAAAAAATAACCCCCAGGTGCACAATCCCGGCCTCCAAGGTATACACGTGCCAAATTTGGTAGCTGTAGGTTGAATGGTCTGGCCTGTAGAACGCCAACACACACACACACATTGAGCTTTATTATAAGTATAGATATATATTGCCTTGAACAAAATTTTCAAGTAATGATGCGAGTTCATATTTGATTATCTTTGGCAAGTGAGCAAAATTTTGTCAATTGAGAAAAAAACATTAAATTAATCATGAATTTAAAAATTTAGGTGGGATTTAGGATTTCCCAGAACTTTTCTTAAATCTCACCGATATAAAGGGAAAATGAGATTCAAAATTGATATTTCTCAGTTTCTCACCCCCTCCCCCTTATTTACAAGTCCCTTATACTTTCCTATCAGCCTTTTCGTTGTTCCTGCTTTAGTCATTAAGTGAAATCACCACTACTCGACGAACCAGTTTCGAAATTCCTTTCTGGCGGCCAAAAAGTCAAGGTCTTAATCGCATCAACACAGAGAAGTGACCAACGCCGATAATTAACAGAAAAATGTCCGAAAAGTATGTGAAGTAGACTCTGAGGATTCTAACGGATATTATATTTTGAATGAGAAGTTTTGATTTTGCGTGTTTCTTTTCTTTTCTTTGATCTTAGTTTGGTACGGAACAATACTTCTTTCTCTTGAATAATATTTCATCTGTTTCCTTTTCTCTTCACGAGAATATCACATACAGTGAAACTTATTTCGCAAAATATTCCTGCTAATGGCCCATTTTAAAAGATATAAACAAAACATTTCCCTGTCTTATTATCAACTGAAAACATTTTACGACCGTATACATATACGTATACTTACTGCACTTCTATATCTAAATTAAATAAAAAGAAATAAATTACGCGCTAATTAACGGCAAATAAGATTGTATTCATTTTAACAGACATTTCACAGATTTAATTGAAATATTTTAATCTCAAATATTTGACACAGCTAGCTTTGTCTTCTAGCAAAAATAAATGTAACTAAATTTAATACAGTTTCACGCCAACAAAGGGTAAACTATAAAAAAAAAGAAGAAAAAACATTAAGGGAGAGCAGGCCACCAATCGATTTAAAACTCGATGACATTGCTAAATAAAGGGACAATTAGAGGTACAGTATGAAAAATAATATCGCTGCAATCTGAATGTTTCATGCAGAATGAACATAGAATATACACATGAGCATAAAATAACATTTGTAGCTCTGATCTGGGATAATTTATGTCAATTTACGAATTTGTTATTCTCGGATTCAGAAACCATCCACGTTTCTGAGCATGCACCATGATGCGTTAAAAAGGTGTGAGAGGAAGGATGAATGTAGATGTTTACATTTGGCAATAGCGTAAACTCGGATTATTCGTGGATTTAAAAGACGTAATAATTGCTCATTTTTGTGTGCGCCATTCCTCGAAGTAGAATCGTTGAAAAGTGCTAGTCTCGAGATCTTGAGACGAAAGTAAAATTAGTTACTTAATGATCGTTATTCGAAATTTTATTTTACTACAGGTTCTTTCTTGCACTGCAGTGATATCACTTCTTTCTCTTGCAGAAGCACAATGGCTTCCAGAATGAAAGTGGGGTACTTGATTATATCAAACAATATCTTTCAGCAGAAGTAAATCAATAAATAACATGTTGAGTCATTATTTTTTAGTAATTTTCTTTGAAACTTTGTATTTTGAAAATGTGCAATGATTCAACCAGTAGACATTGAAGCCTCAAGACGATTGTCTAAATCAGATAGAAAATATTTCTTAGATAATAAATTACCGGAAAATAATTTTGAAACATCTTAATTAAAATCTGAAAAAATATTTTTTTTCTGTTATTGGAAGAAAAATTGTCTTGTTTGCATTGTATCTCATTGTCTAAAACTAAGAATTGGGTTTGGTGAGCTGAAATTTTCAACAAATTTGTATTCTTTTCTACTGTTTTTGTTCGTTTTCAGTATTTAAAGTTGTATAGTGTGTTTTAACTGATACCCTACTCAACATTTATACTGTTTATTCGAATGAAATGTTATTTTTTCATCATTAACCCTAACGGACGATTATTTACAGTGGTAACTAGAACTTCTGATCACTAATCTCTGATGTCGTGAAGAAGGAGTTTTCATTTAAGCATGTCCAGAAATCCTTAAATAAAACTTTACATCTTTTATATTATTTTTTAGACTCAAAATGGTAATTATATTAACTTTTTAAAGTCCTGAAATTATTTAAGAGATTTACAAATATTCTGTAGATTTGATCAAAGTAGTGCACCGCAGCATGAAAGGATTATTTAATATGAGCATTTATATATAATCTAATTTTAATATGTCCAAGAAAAACGAAATTAATGCATAAATTTCAATTTTTATAATGAATATTAAAACTTAAATTGTACGATAAGACAGTCACCTAAATATTTTTGATTGAAATTTAGTTGTATTATGTCTCTGCATTAAGAATTTCTTGTAGAATCTTAATCATAAACTGCAGCATATCAATCCTGCAAGCTTCCTATATTTCTGTAAAATCAAACCTTCTGTAAACATTCTTTTTGTAAAGTTTCTGTAAAAGCAAACCTTTTTTTCCTTTGACGTTTAGCAGAAAAAGATGTGAATTACAAATATAATCGCTGTATAAACAGTATGCTCAACAGTATAAATGAGCCTTATATAGGGTGGTTATAATTAAAGTTACCCTGTTTAGACCTACGTAGTGTCCGCTTTAGTGGAAGGTTGTATGGGTCATGGGAAATAGAATTCTGCAGTAAAAAAAAAATTAGTTCAAATTTCAACCGCCAGATAAGAAGGTGGCGCATGAAAAAAAAAGAAAAACAAAATTGGAATTTTAAAACTTTATTTAATTGCACTATATGTTCAATGTGCATTCCATTTACATCAAGCGCATGTTCAAAGCATGTTATGGCGCGTTCAATAATGGTACGAAGTGTTTCTCGATCAAATACAGCAACATGACGTGTTATGCTTACTTTCAATTCATGCAGCGTCCGTATGCTTCCTCCATAGACGCGATCTTTCAGGAATCCACATAACCAGAAATCACAGGGATTCAAGCCCGGAGAACGCGGAAGCCAGGCAGTTCGAAAACATTTTGAAATTACCCGTTGATCTTCAAAGTGGGCACGAAGCAATGCTGTCACTGGTCGAGCAAGGTGAGGTGGTGCTTTATCTTGTATGAAGACAATAGTCCCTAAACATTCTCATTCTTGTAGCGCAGGAGTGACTTGCTGCTGAAGAAGGTCGCGGTAACGGGCACCCGTAACGGAACACCTTTGAGGGCCATGAGGAGTGTTCTGCTTCAAAAAAAGAGACCAATAATGAAATCAGCAGTAAATCCACACCATACAATAATGTAATCAGGATGTAGAGACTATTCATGCACATCATTAGGACTTGCAGTACCCCATATGCTACAGTTCTGAGTATTAACTGCTCCTTCTAGGGTAAAATGAGCCTCGTCCGACAACAAAATGTTCGAATGCGATGAATTGTCAATGGCTATTCTGGCTAAAAAAATTCTAGCAAATTGATTTCGTTTCTTCTGGTCTGCAGGATTCAGCGATTGCACATGATGGATCTTCTATGGATACCACTTTACAATGGATCAAAAAACCTTTCGTACTGTAGACCAAGGGAGGGACAAATCAAGTGCCACCTCGAGCACTTGATGAAGAATATTGCAAATCGGATACTCTTTCGACCACGGCAAGAGCGACTTCTGCCGCAGTTTCATTTGAAATCCGTTTCCGTCCTCTTCCTTGTACCACACCCAACTCTCCAGTCTCTTCAAATTTAACAATCATCTTTTTCAAAGCTTGCCTGGACATAGGCCCTTTCCGTAAGTCTTTCAAGTGCCGACATTCTCGCAGTGCAGCTGATAAATTACTGCTGTTCTGATAAAAAAAAACTTTATCAGTAAAGCTTTTCCTTTCTTCACTAACGGCATGGCGAAGAATGATTTTGCGGCAGTGTGTATTGGCTTTTGAAACTACTCTAAATTTGCATAACGGCCTTTATCGTACATGAAAACCACTATCTATCGGCCCAAATTTGAACTAATTTTTTTCATTGCAGATTTCTTTTCCCCATGATCCATACAACTTAAATATCAAATTTCTTCGACCTCCTTCCACTAGAGCGGACACTACGTAGGTCTAAACAATGTAACTTTAATTATAACCACCCTGTATATAACTAAACGCTGTAACAAAAGTATTCTATCTTTTGTAGTAAGTTGTATTTTTTAAATAAAATGAGGGTGCTATAACAATTAAATAGACTTAAAAATGTATAATAATTAAAATCTAAAATAGGCTACTTAGCTTTCACTTTTCTTTTACAGAGAGAATTCAAATCTTTATATAAAATTCTGATCCAGAAAAAAAACCTTTACCAACAAAATCAGCAATAATCATTTAACGATGATTTTCATTTTTATTAAATATTTAAAAAAATAGAGATCCTATTTTTTCTATTTGATTTTTTTAAATAAGCTTATTCTATCCAAATCAAATCAAAAATCATCTGTAAATTAGTCCGTTGCGCGTAAATAAAATCCACCATCTACCCAACGTGAAATAAAAGATTTCTCGAATAAAAAGAAAAGTTTTGGCTTTTGTTTAATTGACATTGATATTTTGGCGTCTTGAGACTCATATAGCTTACAAAGCTTTAGAACTAACAACCTTTCTTTGATAGAAAATATCGAATTTTGAATTGCAAATGAAATGAGTCTTTCAAAATAGTTATCTCTTTGAAAACTAGTTCACAACATTCAATTAAATCGTCTGACACGGTGTTTTGAACATAACAGTATTCATGAAGTCGGCGAAGTGTAAAATGTCTCTGTTGTAGAGATTCGGAATCCTTTCATCAAATAGTCTACAGTCTCATATTGGCAATTACACTTCGAGGAGAAACGAATAAACATTGTGTAATATTCGTTTGTGAATTATTCTAACGTGAGCAAGAAGCTATTTCTGAAACCTTAGAAAGGATTTATGCTAATATCATTGCAACCGTGCTTATTTTCATTCTTATAATGCTTTCATATCTTATTTTTAAATAAATTTCCACTAAATATATTTAAAATATTACCATTAGTGTAGAATATTTATAATAACTATCAAACCCATTGTGGTAATCCATAGGCTATATAATATTATGTACATAAGTGCATAATATCTAATTATTAATCGAATAACATTGTGTTCAATACTTGTACTAATAGTACTGTGAACTCATGTTGTATTTATTGATAAACGTTAGAAGGACAAGAGTTACTGTATTAGGAAGATTGAATTCTGGTAATATAAATGCCATTTGATGTTAGATGAAATACCAGTACGATGGAGTATTCGCGTTGTGTAATATTCGTTTGTGAATTATTCTAACTTGAGCAAGAAGCTATTTCTGAAACCTTAGAAAGGATTTAAGCTAATATCATTGCAACCGTGGTTATTTTCATTCATATAATGCTATAACATCTTGTTATTAAATGAACTTTCTAAATATGTTTAAAATATTACTATTAGCGTAGAACATTTATAATAACTATCCAATCCAGTGTGGTATTCCATAATTTATATAATATTAGGTACATAAGTGCACAGTATGTAATTATTAATCGAAAAATATTTTATGCAATACTTGTACTAATTTTACTGTGAACTCATGTTGTATTTATTGATAAACGTTCGAAGGACAAGAATTATTGTACTAAGAAGAGTGAATTCTAGTATTATAAATGACAATGGAATATTCGCATTACGTCAGAATTACTTGACAAACATAACTGCGTACATTAACTTATACTTAAGTGTTAAAAGCATTTCCTTTTGGGAACCGTGTAATGGATTTCAACATTCTATTCGTGCAACACTTTTCATATTTGTTATATCAATATGAGTAGAAATTCCAAAAACTAGAAATCCATGAGCTAAATAGAACCATTTGCTGAACCATTATTATGTTCATATGTTTTCTTTCTCATTCAATTTATATAATTTGTAACAAATAGAAGCAGAAATAGAGGCAAGCAGGCAGTCAAACGTTAGCCGTCAAAAATGTAGAATTGTTAGAATTTGTCTAAATTGTTTGATGTGTTAATTATGTTGCATAGAATTGTTTCTGACTATAGCTCATTAGATCTTAAATATAATTTTATTTGAACGTTTGTCATTCTTTAATCACTCCATCGCAAATTGTGGGGCCGCCACACCATGTGACTTCTGGTGATGGGACCAGAATTATCGTCCTGTGTGTCTTTCTTTTCCCTAGACTAGTTTGCATTGATTTTCTCAATTTTAGAAAGAATGCTTGTTTCATTATTTTTTATTCAATAACAGCTAAGCATATCATTTTAAATACTTCTTGCTCAAGTTTTGTGTCATTAGAACGAATAGTGCGTCCTCCACTGCTCTCTCGGTGAATTTTAATCTCAACAGTTTTGTATATGCGGCAATATAATTTTTAACATGCTTTGTACAATGTTCATTGTAAAGCATTGTCATAAACTTTATACATTTCATATTTTTTTGTTGTTGAATAAAATTTTAACTGGTATTTAGTAATTTTTCAACGCAAATTTGCCATAAAAATGGAAATGAACCATTTCTCCGTTTTTTCATATTTCAAAGTTATTCTTCATTAAACAACAAATGTGTTGATCACAAGCCACTTAAAACAGTTTCTCATCTATGCATCAGAGTGGAAATTATTCTTACAATGGATAATTATTGCACTGGTCAAATAAACGTATAAACTTATTTTTGGCATAAGTAATTTTAATATGATCATGTGAAAATTACTAATTGCTTATATTCTAGTGCAGTGAATTTCAACCTTTGGGACTTTCCCCTAAGGATTCATAAAGTAACAAAAAAGGAATAGATAGGAAAAGGTGCGGAAAACTTTCAGCTGCAGCCAAGTTAAATATAGTTAAATATCACATTTAAAAACAGATAAATATGATTAAGTACCACAAAAATATTTTATCTTTATATATTTTAAACTCCTAAATTTATTGGAAGGGGATAGTTCAGATTCGCATAAAAGGATTGTATGAAAAACATTGAAGGTTTGGAAGCTGCTTTTTAACAAATTTGGAGGATGCTGTTAATTTTTATATTCAATATAACCCTGCTGAATATCTTTTGGGGGGAAAACTTAGCATAAACTTTGTTAATCTATCTTAAATATAATATTTTGTTTCACTTTTATAATTGAATTTACATTTTACTCTCAGTTAAACAAAACTGAAAATATTCGAAACCAAGTGGTGTTTAATTTTAATATGAATAAGGGTCCATGTGTCGATGTTATGCATGCAGGTTCCACATCACTTCCACAACAACTGAGTCGAATTTAGTCAAATTTTGCACATATCTTATACAAAACATGAGAAAAAATACTGTTACCTTTTCGAAATACAAAAAGTAATTAAATGTTCAATTGATTAGGAAATAAAAAAAATTCTTTCTTTCTTATATTTTGAGCTACTTTACCGCTAATTCCTTAAATTTCTCATTTATAAGTCTCTTTTATATGTTTTTTTAAATCATAAAATAGTGTTTTACCCATGTTTGAAACTACGTCAATCGCTCAAATGAAAGCAACCATCCTTTAAGTTTAAGGTTTGTGTATAAAATTTGCAATATTAATATAACAAATATTAACAACTTAAAAAGAAAACTAGCTATCAGTCCATTTTAAAAATCGTCTGATTCAATTGATATTCTAATTTTAACTAAGAGCTATAAAAAGATTTTGTATATTATAATATTTTGCGCAAAAGTATTTTTTACGTTAAAAATATCTTACATGAAAATATTTTAATCCCAAGAAACGCCGGGTATATCAACTTAGTCCTTCGTATTTGTCCTTAGTAAAGAAGGTCCTTGAACAAATAAAAACTTTCGACGTCGCTTACACTTGCATTTTACAACGAAAAATCATAGAAGTCAGCTCACTGAAAAACAGCTGTGGTTTGTTCGTCATTTTCAGTATTTGGATGTGATTAGCACTTTCACGTTCTCAATAAACGTGTCTAATTTTAACTGAATTGCGAGTCTGTTTTCTTTTGTGTACTATTTTTAACAGAAAATGTCTGTTCTTTTTTGCCTAAATTAATAATTGAATTCCTCAGAAAAAATCCATGAAATATTTTATAATTTATTTCGATCTTTTTAATTTATTGCTTCAAATCCTGTGCTAGAAACTATAGTAATAATGATCATATTAATATAAATGAAAATCATTTTGGTATGTATATATCTATATTCCACATCTTCTCCTAAACAACAGGTGGAATTCAATCAAATTTTCCGAACTTGTTATATTAGACATAAGAAAGAATACTGTCAACTTTCCAAAGTAAAAAAATATATATATATATTTAGTTAATTAGAAATAAATAAAAATCTGGCTTTTTTACACTTTGAACTACTATACCACTGTTTCTTTAAATTTCTCTTTTATTATAATAAGTCTTTTGACAATGCTTTTATAGTTTTAAAATCTTAATTTAACTCGTGATTAAAACTAAATTTAGTTAAGCTAATTTCCGTTTTGATATAACAAATGTTAGTAACATTCAGAGAAGATTAGCTGTCGATAATTTTTAAAAATCAGATACTTCAATCAGTATTCAAACATTAATTAAAAGCAGAGATAAGAGGATTTTATATTTTATTGTATTTTATATAAAAAGAATTTTAAGTTTAAAAATATTATACCTGAAAGAATTTTAATTCCAAGAAACGCCAGGTATATCGACTAGCTATATATAATAAAAGAAAAAAGAATAGGGATAATATGTTTGTTTTCGCATAAAATCAGTTAAAACATCTTTATTAAAAATAAAATAGTCTGTTTCAATTAACTCTTTTTTTTACATCTAGAAACCTAAAAATATTAATATTTCAATTAGCTTTTTGACTTTTGATTTTCCAAGTCTATCTTTTAAAATAAAATAAAAGTTCGTATTAATTTATAGTGTTTCCTAGACGCACTCAATTTTAATGCTTTTTCACTAAAAAGTAAAAGAAAAATCTAGGTGCAAATTTCTCTTGATTTAAAAAAATCCAATGATATCTTTGTTAGAAAGGATGTACAAGAAGTATAATAATGAAATATTTTGCAAAATAAGTCTTTCCGTCCGCCAGAAATACTGAAGCATCAATGATTAATAAAACTATAATAATAATAAATAACTGCGAAAAATTATATTTGATGAATTTTTGGCATAAAATGTTTGACGTTTTCAGCCTAAATATGCCATTTCCTACTTTTTTTTCAAAGATTATGCAAAGTTTCAGTTTCATACAGTTTTCAGGGAATTTCTACACTTCTTAGACGGCACTTAATCACTGGAAATATATGATAACATAATTAAAAGCAAAATTCAAGTAATGATTTTTTTATTTTATAATTTTCAGATGTTTTTTATAAAGACAAACATTAGATTCAAGAGCAAGTGCATCTATGTATAATCCTGTTCCAAATTTATGGTAACATGGAAACCACTGATATCTACTCCGACCCACCCGAAGGCCCATGTATGGCCGGACGCTTCAATAGCATAAGCAGGAACTAAAATTGAGTCATAATTTGCCATCACCGGCCACGGTGCAACCCCTCCAATAGAAGGCACGTCCCGTCATCGATGGCCTCACATCATTTCTGTGCCCACCAGAGTGGAGAGAATCAGCTCCCTTATCGGAAACTTCTCATCTCCAGGTTTGAGGTGTCCCCCGGCAGGACTGAAAACTTGGAAAAGTGGGTGGAGATTCCACTAAATGGTAATTAATTCTCAAAAATTCGGTTTGGTCTATAAGAAAGGTAGGCAGACAAAGTGATATAAGTTTATTACAGATAATCAATGTAAGCATAGTTGATTATCAATATTTAGACAATCTTTAATTTTCTCTTTAAATCAGTGACATCATGACATGCTTTTGAATGTAAAAGCAAGACGGCATTCAGTATGTCTACTGATACTCAGAAGAATTGAACCATCGCGATACAGTGAATCCAAAATTTACATATGTTGATGAAGAGTTGGTGTAGGTGGGGAGAACAAATTGCATCACTAAATAATGTCGGCTGGACAGAAAGACAATCATTAAAAAAAAATTCCTAAACTTTATTTGCGTTAACGTGTGATTGATGCAATATTGGTGTAATCTAGTGTTTGGTATTCCTTTGTTTCTGAAGTCAATTTTTACATTGTTAAAAGATCCACCATTGCAATATTTTCCTATGCGCTTTTAATTTTTTTTCACTTCTAATTTAATAGATCTCAAGATACATCATCTTCAACTAAAGATGATCAATTAATTTAATCTATCAATTCATTTGAAAAATTTAGTATTTAATCAGAAAAGAATGTTTATCCAATCAGGACCTTTTAGCTGATAAAATGTATGACTTAATTTGTCTCTACTACTTGCAGTTATTCTTTTGTTTAAAAAAAAGTCGGTGTGTACGTATAGAGTAATGAACAGATGAATTAGACATGATGCTTGAGGTTTTGTCATTAAAACTGCTAAATCACAGCACGGATTGCTGTGATTTAGCAGCTTGAAGTGATTGGATTGCTGCATTGAAAACCAATATTAAGACATCCAATTAAAAATTTCAGACTAAAATTTGCAAATTTAGACATAAAAATGTTTTTGTCATCATAAATGTTATTAGAAAAGAACGTTCTTACAAATAAAAGCGTAAAAAAAAAGGACAGATAATAAAAATAGAAACTTAATTTTTGTCTTGAAATATAGAGATCAATATGATTTGTACAATTTTATTAATTCATTGACTTCCAAGTGCACTAATTGAAAGACTGTCATAAAATTGAAAGAAGCGCCAAAACCAGTTCAATTTCAAAAGAAAGGATATATTACGATGTAAATGATTGTATAAAGGCATATGAAATTCCACTAAGCATATTGAACATGCATAAATTCCTGAGAATAAGATTTAAATATTAAAAGAAGGGAAAAAACAACGACGCAGTACAAAATGTTCCTAAAATTGGGTAAAATGTCGGAGAAGTATTAAAAGTGAAAAAAAAAAGAGTGGGGCAGTTAAATATCTTCGGAGTTATTCAGTTTTATTATTATTTGTTTCATATTTGGCTAATAAACAATTAATAATAATACTTGTTAAGAAAGGATAAATTATGTTTATTCTTATAAAGTTGTATTCAGCTGGGTTCTATTTTAAAGGGAAATTTGGTTGACTGTTTATCTATTAAAATAAAAATTATGAAACCCAGCAAGAATCATTGAAAATAAAAAACAATTCATTTCTTTCAATTGATACTCATTATTTGTTAAAATTTCTAAAAGTTTCCATAATTAATGTAATACGGAATACATATTTTATACACAAGCGAAATTCAATAATTGAGAATGCTCATTGGACACTTAATTAGGATCTCCAAATGGACTCGATCCTCATTTGAAGGACAACGAAAGAGGGAAGAAATGAAGATCACGGATAAGAAAGATTCTAGGCAATCCTGATGAATCGTGGACGATAAATAGGTTTTTATCAGAAAATGACCCACTACAATCAAGGAGGTGATGTGATTTATAGCTCCCACTCATAATAAAACAATTCATCGAAGGGAGATACTTGAAGATAGCACCTAAACATCTTATTTTCTCAAGACTCACCGAAGTACTTTGTCAGCTCAAACATAAATCGAGCTATCAAAGTTATTTCTCCTGAGAAACTATGTGTGCATTCTCCAGTTGAGCTGTATCAACGTCCCATTTTTAGAGAAACACGAGGGATATTTTGGGATGGACCTCGTAATTTTGAACGGCGGTCAGATAACGAGGGTGACACCATAGCGCACATCCTTCCGTGTCTGACCCCTTAGTGAGAAAAAATCGTCGAAAAAGGGTCGTCTCAGGATACTGAAACGAACAGTAAAATAGTGCTTTAATTTTATGGTTTGTAATTTCTTATATTATAGGAGAAATGAATTCCTAATAACAGACATGAAGATAAAATTAAATGATTGTTATTCATACAGATGCTAACATTAAAATGAATTCCATAAAATAATAACCTCAAGGGGTGTTTAGCTTTTTATAAATCTGATTATCCACACATTTTGATCCAAAATGCTAATTGAAAAACTTCATCAAAAATAAAAATAAAAGAGCTCTTTTAATGCAAAAACAAAAATAAATGTCCACATTTTTTATAAAAAATAAAATAACAACTTATAAATGCAAAAACCTACTGTTTTTTAAAACATAATTGAATATATACAGATGGTTATCAAAATAATAGAAACATCTGTGAATAAAAGCTACATTTAAGAATGCACTTCGTAAGCATTAAAATATGATGGTAGTTACCACCTTTTTTTTTTCTTTTGATATAAAAAATATACTTCATGGTAGCAGGAAGTTTCCTTAGTGATGCTGTGTAAGTCTTGGGTTTATGTCAAAAGTGCAAAATGTTAGAACTTATAGATTTTCAAAGACCCAAATTTAGGAGCTCGATTAGCTGGAGCCACTGTGAAAGAAACATTCCAACTTTTAGACGTTTCTGGAGTTTCTCAAGTCATGATAGCGCACATACTGCGCAACAAAACAAGCTCGACAAAGCAAAACATTGGATGGAAGGAAAAGTTGAGTGAAAGAGACCAACGGGTATTGAAATGAATTGCAAGATCTAATTTGTAGGAGTAGTTTCCCCCAAATTTTCTCCATATTCCCCAATAAAGTTCTTTACATTCCCCTTCGCATATTAGGGACCATGCTTGGCCTTGGTGAACATTAGTACTAAACATAGATCCGCGGTGTTAATCTAAAATTTTTATTGAATATACCTTGAGAATATATATTTTGGACGCCTATTTGCCGGCCGAATAACACCAGAATTTGGCAATAAATTATAATTGTCACAAGATAATATACTGAATTTCGTTGATTTAATCATTTCATTTATGATTTATTGCGTTTACAGGCATACGAAAGTACATACTGACAGACGATCAACTTTTTGATGGATCTGATTAAAAATTTGTTAAATATCTACATTTAGATGAGAAACTAATGTACCAAATCTTATCGACTTAGCTCTCTGCGTTTTGTCCACTTGTACAAATCCACAAACTGCCAGTCTGACATCCTATAAATGGATTGCGTTCAAAATTTAATAGAAAACTACAAATTTTGTCGTAATTCCATAAACCAAATTTTAGCCATCTATCTTAAAACGTTTTTGAATTAGACGGCTTGTTCTTGTTTATAGACAAACAGACAGACAGATAGACATAATATTAAAAATATATTATAAATGTAAATTGTTTTATTTCTGTGAAAACTGGTTTATCTCTAAGGCATCAATTTCAGGGGATTTTCGGGTCATGAGGGGTCAACATTATTGGACGAAAGTTAGATTCCTCACAGAAAAAAAAAATCCCTTGTTTGAATCCCTGCCTAAGGGTGACCCTTGAGAAAGTCTTCAGGTCGGATTCTAAATTTCTTTTTTCGTTCTTTTTGCTTATATTAACTTAATATTTTTACTAATTTGGTTAAATACAATTGTATCTTTTTAATTTGATTCAGAAATATTTTTTTTAGTTTTTTTTAGTTTGATTCAGAAATCAATTTTAATTGAAATTTCGTAATCTTTGTATTTTTGATTATTTCTTATAAATGTAAATGTGTCATAAGCTCCTAGAAAATGTTTGATGAAGCAAAAATTTAGGTATTTCAATGTCTTATCTCAAATCATAACGAAGTGTTATGATTTGTTAATTAAATATTAACTAATTTAATTAATAGGTCATATTAATCTTATCTAAGAAGCTATTTTCCTAAACTCTTTTCTTAAATCGATCTCATTTTCAACAATTTGTTAATATGTCACTACTGGAAAAGAATGACCATTTTAAAGTGAATGTTAGTAAGTTTTAGACAGAAATCAGAGAAAGTAATGGTAATGAATTTCAAATTCACATCATTTGTAGTATCTGTCATTCTATTCAATGTCTTATGAAGATGGACGATAATGAGGAGCCTTAAACTGAAAACCTCGTTCCCTATTTTTGATGAAAGTTAAAACCTTGTTTTTGATGAAATAAAGATCGGTGTCTATTTTTACTTTATGAGCTCATTTATTTTACTGATTACTTACAAGATACTTTTTATCCTTATAATGATACAAACTATTTTATAACCTACTTTGTATCATTATAATGATACAAAGTATCTTATTATGAAGAATATTTTGAAACTTTTATTACTTTCCAACTAAATTTAAAATTTATATTTTATATTTGCCGACAATTTTCAGTTATCTAATCTCATTTGCTTAACATCTGGAAGCCTCGAAAAAATCCACCAATCAACGTACGGAATTTTCTCAAGGTTTCTATTAAGGTGCCTAAAATAATGAAATTCTGACATGAGGTGATTTTGTCTTCTAATGACCATGATCCGGGACCGATTTCAAAGTCGTATCATGAGAACCATAGCAATAGGTAAATTTCTTTAAAAAAATATAGATGCTTTTAAATTAATATAATTTAAGTGAATAACATAAAATATTTAGCTTTAGTTATAAATCAAATTAAAAACATGTTAATTGAAAAATAGTAAATCAATCTACTTTCTATATAAGCATATCAATTCCGATGGCAGAGATTTCCATTTTCCAACTATTCTTAGTATAATATATAGATAGTTTCATTTCATTTTCTTTCGATTCACACTGGATCCATCAAATATATATATTACATAAAATTTCTCATAAAAACAAAGTAATATTAACCCCTTTGTATACAATGAAGAACCTGACTCGCGCATGAAATTACTGACTTTTTAATTTTAAATCTGCAATTAATCGAAATTATTAAGTAATTTAAAATGCATAAATCATTCAAAAACACGACAATATCTCATATGCCCTTAAATTATTATAGGAACTAAAATAATAATAAATGCCCCAAATGGGATGTGTCATCTAATTAGGAAGTTAACTAAATCAGTTGGTCAAGGGCCTAAAGAAATATTTCCTGTGAAACCGAAATAAAAAAATAAATCGATTCAGGAAGAAAAGTATTTAGTGCAGAGAAAAATAATATCATTAACATCAAAAGAATTATAATTCTTTGCGTATCTGAACTACCTCTGATATCTTTCATCGGCCGGCGTCCTGGCATAGGGGTAGCACGTCTTCCTTGTGATATGGGCGTCCCGGGTTGGAGTCTCGGTTCGGGTATGGTTGTTCCCCTTCTCTGTTCGATCTGTGAGGTGTGTAAATTTGCCCACCTGTAAAAAAGGGTTGTGGAAGCGAATGTAACGCATGAAGCAGCTAATCCGTACTGTTGGCGCTACTGAAAAAACAAGAGACGCTCACTGGGCTTAAATCACTGACAGATTTGTCAGCGGGCTTGTAAAGTGCCATAAGTAACAACAACAATATATCTTGTGTCGATAATGCCATCTCTGATTGGTGATTAGATCACAGATAAGGCAGTAAAAATCAGCCCGACATAGGGTTCGTGGGTCTCTTTAATTCTTTGAAGAGTACATTTCAAAACATATATTTCCAGAGGGATTGGTTGATTAAGCATCAGTTAAATAAAAGTTTTACTGGAAAGAAAATCCCTTGATAACGAATTAATCTTTAATTCTTTAATTAAGCCATTTAAAAATAACGAATTCGTAAATAACAGAAAGTTTCTAGTAGAAAAGAATCTGAGCCAAACTTGTGTGCCAGTTTGGTTCAGTGCTAAAGTTTTGAGACAGAAAGCAAAAACTATATACAGTAAGAGGAGACAATTCAGCCCTAATTTTTGCTCCTTTTGTCTAAAAAAAGTTTTCTCCTGTCAACCTATTACTAATCGAAAATTTTTTGAAGCAGTGATTGATTACCACTAAAGTAATTAAATTAAACGTAAAGGATTTTCCTTTCGAAAAATATTGTACAATTAAAAATGGTTCTTCGAGTCATGAAGACAATGTCAAAAAAAAGGGAAGGGGAAAAAAAGGAAGGAGGGATGAGCATCCGAGCTAATTTTCATTAATGTTTTTCTAGATTTTATGACTTTTTAAGAATTTCTCACTGAGAAATTTTTTTTCTTTGCTATGGTAACATTATTTGAAGGAAATTTTATTTTCCTATTGTTTAATTGCAAATAATGCTACTTATTTTATTTCATTTCTTTCATTTATTTAAGGTGGGATTTTGTAACAGGTATTTTTATTACTTTCCAAAAAATACAAAGTTACGCGTTTTTGAATTTTAATTCAGACAAAAACATTGTATTTTGAATCATTTTTAATAACGCATGTAAGATTTATAATTTAAGTCCATTATTATCTTTGTTTTTGTGCAATATCTCTTAAGATTTGCATTCCATTTGATCTATAATAATGCGTATGGTAGTCATGAACAAATAGGTAAAAGAAACAATACCAATAATTTTATTTGACAGAAGGTTTCATAATAGAAAAATACGTAAAAGAATTTTATATCTAATGTGCAATTTAAACGTTTCCTTTAGTTTGTCAGGCATGCGGTTTTATTGTCTTATCATCATTTCGGTGTCAATTAATTCATTTAAATTTGATGTGTTATTAATAATTGCAATAACATTTTCATCCATTTAATGAAAACGCAGCTAAATATGGTATTTAATAAATTTATTGTAAGTTGAACGCTTCTGCCCTTCCAATTAAAATTCCACAACTTCATTCAAAGTTGTTCAAGAAGGAACATTTTCCACTGAAAAATTAGGTAATGTCGCAAATAAAAACTGCTAGTAAAAATCAGAAAGAAAATTTCTCACAGTTTCCGTGAAAACACCGAGTTTTTTATAGGCTTATAATGTCACAAATTAAAAGACATAAACACGCAAATTAAAAATACTGTTCATTCTTAGCATTCACTTTAAAAGGACTGGTACTGTATTTAATAATACTTTAACAGCTAAAATAGGCAATGAAACCTTCTTCTTTTTGTGTATTAAATACTTGAAATCCTATAAATTGTAAATCAATAAAATTGAACCTTCAGAAGGAACATTAGCTCTAAATTGCTAATGAAAAACCCTGAAAACACAGCTCATCTCACTGGAATTTATAATACGAATTTGTTATTAAGTCATGGTATGAAACTGCTGTGCCAATAATCGATGGGACTTTTTAAAATGCCGCAATAAAGAGTTTTTTGAAGTATCGATATTTTATGAAAATTCTGATTGCAAAAAGTCCGGACTGCAATCCGATATCTTCATTTTCTGTTTCAAGAAAAATTTTATTACCAGTTTCCCACTCTGATGATGAAAGTTCTCCCGAACAAAACGAGTGCTAAGTAAAAGTAAGACTAAATCTTTAACGTAGATATTACAAACTAACAAAACCGAGCTTTTCTCAACAGTTTTTTTATATGAATGTTTTTCAAATATATATATACAGGGTGATTATAATTAAAGTTTAAGTTTCAAAACGCTATAAAAAAAGAACCACTGAGGAGAATGACGTCAAATTTGAAAGGCATGTTATGAAAGAAGGCGAAAAGCGTATGACAGAAAAAAATTTAGTGTCAAATTTTAGCAACAGATGGCGCTGTAAGCGGCAGAAGATGTAAATTAAAATACCTGTCCTGCGCACGACACATTTCAGTGTTATAAAACCGCCAGGTATACGGCTGTTCCTCATTTCGCATCTCAGACGTTCGCCATGGGTGTCTCACTGCAGGACCGCGCTCTGCTGGTAACGCTTGATTACAAGAACGATGATTGTGCAAGAGTAGCTCTGCTAGAATTCTGGACACTGAAGGGTATAGAAGAAGGCGTTCGTCCAATGTGTCGTGAGTCTGAAGAAAATGATGCAAAAATTCGAAACGACAGGTTCGTTTGATGTGCAATCTTGGAGAGGGAGAAAACGAGTGCATTCGTCGGTAGTTGAAGAAGTGGCCACAGCATTACAGGAGGGGTCGGCCTGTAGTGTGCAACCGTGCATTGCACAAGGAATCGCCCGAACATTGGACAGGCCTACGAGCACGGTGCTGAAAATTGTACGAAACATCCTGCAATGCTATCCGTACAAAATTGGCCATATGCAGGAGTTGCTTCCGTCTGACCTGCCAGCAACGGAGACGTTTGCGTTAGAATTTCTTGCTCGCATGGAAGTGGATAATGAATGGCCGTGAAGAATTTTGTGGACAGATGAAGCCCGTTTCCATCTGATAAGGTATGTCAATACCCAGAATTGTCGAATATGGGCAACAGAAAATCCACTGGCAACGCACCCCGTACCACTTCATCCTGAAACGGTCACGGTGTGGTGCGGCTTTACGGCATCATTCGTCCTACAGCCATAATTTTTCGAGCAGACGGGTGCTTCCGGTCTTGTTACCGCTACCATCACTGGTCGTCGCTATGCTTATCTTTGGCGCAACCATGTCATTTTAGCTCTGCAACAGTGTGGATGTGTGGATGGAATCCTTTTTATGCAAGATGGCACTCCTCTGCACATTCTGTGAAGCAGCTGCTGAGGCGCCATTTCGGAAATGCTGGAATTATCAGCCGTCATTTCCCTACAGCCTGGCCGTCCCGATCATCTGACTTACTGTGTGATTTCTGGCTGTAGGGTTATCTGAAAGATGTTGTGTTCCGTTCTCCAATTGCAAATTCAGCGGTATTAAAGGCATGCATTTTGCAACACATTCTAAACATCACCCCGGAAAAACTGCGCTCCGTTGTGGAACATGCTGTTTGCCGCTTTCAACTTGTTGCACACAACGGTGGGCACCATATTGACATTGGTTTGCGCCAGTCTCGCGATATTTCCGAACTTCTTTGATGAATGGTGCTTATGCGGTATGTCGTCTCAAAACTCTTGAAACCGATTTGTTCCTTTCGATGTGATATGTGCAGTCATGCAAATAAAACTACTCAACAATTCTAATTTGTCAATGCATTTTAATGTGTAACTTTCACCTTAGCCGTTGTTTTACGAATCATTTCTCGTTTCTCGTCGTGATTCTGACTCTTACAGCATCATCTGTAGCTAAAATTTCAAACTAAATTTTTTCTTCTGCCTTACGCTTTCCGCCTTCTTAAATAACATGCCTTTCAAATTTGACGTCATTCTCATCAGTGTTTCTTTTTTTTATGGCGTTTTGAAATTTAAACTTTAACTATAATCACCCTGTATATATGTGTTTGTGTGTGTGTGTGTGTGTGTGTGTGTGATGATGATATTTTAAACTCTAATTTAAATCCAAATTAATTCCTAAGGTTTTATCTTAATTTAGCCCATAGTAACTTCATTCTAAAATGTTCTCTTATTTCCTGATCACATTCCACTTTTTCTATTTAATTAATTCAAGAGAAGCGTCATTAGAAAAAATGCCTTCGTCAGCAGTTCCCACGCTGCGAGTGAAAGGATAAAAATTTCTGATCTAAACAAATACTTTTTAAAAAGATCCCTGTGTTTCCCTTGCCTGGTTTGCGCGTATTTTGGAAATCCCTATCAGAATCTTAATAGTATATTAGTATTATGAGAAAATATTTTTCCTATAGATACCTCATGTTATATATATATGACTGGCCATTGCGTTTTAATATTTTCGTGAAGGAACATTCTAAATGTATACTACTTTTATACTCAATCTCATCCCGAACTGAATTTTCAACCTCATGTCATCCCCTTGTTAGACTTTTATCACAGTTAGAATGAATGCATGTGTATAAGATGCATAAAAAAATGTTTGTACAAACATATTTGCTCAATATTCTTGAAACTTTTGCTGGTATAAAAATATATATACAAATACTGTGTCAATCGATATATTTCTCAGACTGACCTATTTTATACAAATAGGAATATAGTTAAATAAATTTGTATCTTCTGTTGAATTTTTCCGGATTTCTATAATTAATTTTCAATACTTGGTGTAAAATAAGTCGTTTGGGTAGAATTAATTTACATGTCATGCAAAAAATAAAGAATGAAATGAAGACTAATAGTATCATTTCAAGCTCTTACCCTCAGGGCATTGCGCTAATTTAATCATTGCTAAAGGAAAAGTGATATAACAACATAGACAATAGCAGATTTCGTATGAAATTCACTTTCTTATGCGTCATTAGAATTAATACCATTAAGAGTGAATTTATTATTTGTATATTATACACTGGAATATCCAGTACTAATTTTTTCAAATATTTTGATAATTTTCATGAAAATGGTTATAACTTTCAATGTACCCTGAATAAAAGTAAAACAACTTGGATGTTTCTTCTGAAACCTTCTTTGCATGACGATTGAAATTTCCATCATGACGTTTAGTGAACAAAAAAATTGTATTCAAAACGCATGTATTGTAAATTGGTTGTTGCTGGCAACTTTTTCAAGACTATTGCGTAATAAGGAACGTTACTGTGAAAAAAATCTAATGTCGCAATCATTTTAGCGAGTTTGAACTTGTTATTGTTGCGTTTGGAAGAAACGTGCGATTTCTTGAATTTATATATTTATAACTAATCTGAGATTTTTTGCTAATAAAAGCGGTAATGAGTGGAGAAATTTAGAAGAGGGAGACATTGAATATTTTGTACAGAGTTTAACATGTAAATTTGCATGATGATGGATATTTCCATCATACCGTTTTTTTTAACTATTTTATATTATATATTTATACTAGGATTTTTTTAACATTTTCCTTTAATCTAGAGCATGTATTATATCACCCTGATTTATTTCACAAAAAAGAAAAAAAATCATGCAAAGAAGGGTTAAAACCGTGTGAAAATCAATCACTAATACTGATAAATTCTGATTTGATTCAGGCTATTTCACTTAGAGAACTGAAACACTTTTTTAGAAATATCTCTTAAAATTGACATAGACTGAAAAATGGCATAAATCGTCATAATAAAAAGCACGCCATTGACAATTTATTGAATATAGAATCAAATAGAAATTCCCTCTCAAAAAAGAAAGCGATTGATTTAAAAATTGCAAATCAACTCTTTGTTTTTCCGAGTCATGTAATTGATTGAAGATATTCGAAATGAAGACAGATCGCCCAAATTGAACTCTTATTAAATAGCACTCGAAATATCTGAGAAGAAATAAAAGTTGTGGAATGAAAGATTTTTACTTTTCTTATTATGTGCTTTCTTGGTCGATCAGATCAATCTTTACTTTGGTCTTTCCTGCTGATTAGTTTTCTGTAGTTGAGTTTGCCGATTCACTTACTTCTATTTTTTCTCTGAAAATATTGTGCTTACGTGTAATCACATTACCAACTGCAACTAAGTAAGAAAAATAAAAATAGTGGATTGTTCAAAATGGATTCCTAATTTAAGTTTTAAAAAAATCTTTGTTTTATTATCATAGAACTCGTTTTAAATTTTTCTTATATGCCGATAGCGCATGAAATGACAACTAAAATAATTGTTGCCATTTTTTCACTCAAGTTCTTAGGAGTTGACTTATATCATTTTGAAAATATCGATCCGGGTACTTGATAGACTAACTGCATTTTGCTATGGCTGGAGGATATAAATCAATGTTACAAAAAATATATAGATCTGTCTATCTAGGCAATCATCATGGCGCCTTATTGCTTGATGACATCAGGCAATAAGCAACTGCATTAATTCAGGTTTATAGAAAAATTGTTTTTCAAATATATTTCTGTAATATTCAAAAAGTTATGTTTCTTGTAATGCATGAAAAAGTGGTGTCCTAAAATAAGGCTAAATTAAGGTCATGCTTATGATTTCAAAGTCATGGGATCTGATATCAGTTGGGAATCAAACGGAAAAAATATTAAGTAAATCGTATTGTTGTGTTCTAGGAAAAAGTAAACTTTTTAATTTCCATGTCTATTTTTTTATTTTATTGTGTACATGTAGACTTGAAGGTTCAATAATGCTGTCAAAAATATATCACTGGCGAAGAGAATGTTTTCTAACTGAAATAAGATGAAATATGTAAGGTAAAAGAAGTATAGCTTTTGCATATCAATTAATGAATGGGTTGAATTTGAGATGTAATGAATTTGAAGAAGTAAAATTAGGGGCTGTTATACTTTGTTTTAAAAGGATAGACTAATTTATTAATGCCTTTGAAATTATGAAAAAATGCTTTTGAAAGTCAATTTTTTGAAACAACTGGAGAGCTATTTGGGGAAGAACATCGTTATACTGAACAATGGTAAGAAGGAAAAAATCGCACTAAAGACAGTAAGTTTTTCCAAACTTCTTCACTTTACTAGTTTAGATGCTTTACTAGGTTCACTTTACTAGTTTAGGCCGTTTGAACCCGAATGTGCACCAGGCCCTCTTTCAGGGCGGATCTCCGGTGATCGAAATTATGACCCTCCAATCCAGTGATCCAAAATTTCTCACCAGCCACCAGATAGTTTATTGAAAAAGGTACCCTAGTGAAGCTATTCAAATTTATCAGGAATCATTTACACATCAGACTATAACTTCAAAATAATTTTAAAATCATATATGTCTTTTGTATGCGTATCTTTTGGAAACAGATTTTTAAACAATCTGAAAAAGGATAAAAATTGACTTTTGACTACTTTTATATCATTCATTATTTGTGCAGAAGGATTTTCTATATTATTTTGAAAGCTTCTTAAATTTCATTAAAAATGATAGATTACTTTGGGGATTCTTTTAATTTATTAAAGGTAGTTTTTGGAAAGGATCATTATGAATATTAGACTTTTGTAGAGATGAAGCCAATAAATGTTTTTAATATTCTAGAAAATTATAAATATATGTAAAATTTGTGTTCTGATATGATTATTAAGAAATATCAAAGACTCCAAATTCATTCTTTCAAACACGTATTATTAAACTTTTTTTCCAAGACACATTGCAAGTATTGAGATTATCTTTCCATAATTAGGATCTTTTTATCACATAGACATTTTATTACTTAAAATAAAAAGAAAAATGGTGAACCTAAAATTTGAATTTCGTCATTGAACAAGAATTGAAATAAATATTAATTATAAAATTTTATGAAAACAAATTAAAAATTTTTATGCGTTTTCCCCTACAAAATAAATTATATTTTCTGTAAGCAGATGAGATGCCAAAGGCCAGCTTTGCTGTATGAGCAGTAACTTCGAATTCAATTTCTTTTGTTCCAGCATCAATCTTTCTATTTCCGAAACATTTCATTAAAATTAGGACTGTTATTTAATAAATCAAACATAAAAAAGATTAAAATCGGTATATTATATTTCAATGTACACTTCTTTATGTGAATTTCTCCATTTGATATAAAATATGCGGCATTCTTTGAATCGGATTCTATTTTCACACTTTTAAACCGGTTAATAATATTAATCACTGATTGCTGAATCTATACGGAAATTGATTCCAACTTCTGATTGTCATCTGGATCAACAACTGAGATAAACCTCCTCCGCTTCTAAGATAACTGTGCTAGTATCAGGTGGATCCGGTTAAGAAGCTGGCGGAACTCCTGCTTTGTTAAAGATCATTTCATCCTCTTTTCTCCTCTCTTCTATAAATACTACAAGAAAAAGAAATGTATAATACTATCTGACGTCAATTATTAAAAAAAGAGTCTTTGTATATCTATGCTAATAATAAAGATGAATGTGTGTATATGTTGGTATTGTATGGGATAGACCATTTGACTTACAGCTACCAAATTCGAAACATATATACCTTGAAGGGGGAGAATGTGCAGCTCTGAGCGATTTTTTAAAATTGTGATTAGAATTTTAATTAATTAAAAATTAATTTGAATTTTAGTGTTTTTCCCGATAACTTCCGAAAATATTGCTGCACAAGAAATAAACTTTACACTGTTTTAAAATTCAAAAAAAAAAATTGTCTTTTGAATAATATCAGTTTAATAGTCATGTGAATTTTTGCTAAATTTTGTTATTTTATTTTAAAAAAATATTTTTTTGCCTGATTTCCAATAAATTACATTATTATCCTGAAACTCAAAGCGTTTTCATTGTTTCATCAAATATTTAAGCACTTGGATTTTCTTCCATTGGTGAACCTTAAAGAAGAAGGATTCTGTTTAATATCTGTGTAATTTACGAGACGGATAAAAAAATGAAATTACAATAATACGGAATTTGGAGGATAGATGAACTGGATATTTATGTTTTTACTAGCCCTATGATGCTATGCTATGGGACTGTCTCATAAACGCGATTAACAGAAGTAAAGTAAAGCAGTTAAAATAACAAGACTTTAATGTCAATTAATTTGGAGGAATCATGAGCATGAAGTTATATCTAAACGATTTATCTGAAAACTAATATATAATTAAAATGCCCAGCAAATAAATTTGTCGCCTGAGGCAACTATATATATATATATTATAAATCAGCGATTATTAAAGCCAGTAAAATAAAAATAACAGCAAATATAATTTAACAGTTCAACTCTTAAGGGAATCCATACTTCCATGCTTATAAACATAAAGGTACCATGTTATAATGCGTAATATTTTTAATTTTTAATCTTACTTTTGAATCTCATAACTCCCTGAAGTACAAATATAATTGCATTATATCCTTTCATTTAAAAGATATATAAATGGAAAAGAAACTTTAAATATTACCAGAAACAATCAAATTTCGGTTAAATGTAAAAGTTCACCTGATTATTATCACAAACGGCTCGAGCATTAAAAGAAGTACTCTTTAATGAGTTGATAACTTGTCTTTTGTAAATGCGTATTTTGAAACAAACTTCTAAACGATTTATTGTAAGAATGAGATATTATTAATATACTTTTTATTCATTTAATTTTAGAGTAACTCTGTACATTGTATTTTTCATAACTTCGAGTTTTTAGTAGGTTTTGTTAAATTCTTCTAGTCAGATATTTGAAAGATATCGTGCTTTTTGCAGCATGCACTTTTTCTTTTAGCGTTATTTGAATTAGTATCATCGCAACAGGATAATATTAATGTAAGAATTACTATCGATCACTGGTCGAATTATATCGTATAATTATCTGGTATATGTATAAATACCTTGACTGATTTTTTGAAATTAAACGCTTTTTGAAAAAAATGCATGGTAGTGATATCGAAAGATAACAGTTTCTTTGACCGATAAACCATGCATCAAAATAGAGGCAATGGCAAGCTGTTGGGTTGCTTACTGAGGAATATTTATCAGGCATCAGGATAGTTATACGGCAAGGAATAAGGCCCACTTAATTAAGAGGTCTTAAAAAAACACATTACGAAAATGGAAAGGACAGTTTCTTTCTTTCTCAAAGAAAAAATAACATTCTAACAAGGATATGGGGGGGGGGGAAGAAAAGGATTGTTTTACAACAGGAAACAAAAGTTTCTCTTCATCGAAAGTCTTTAAAGAAAAATTTACGGATCTCATTTGAAAGCTCAATAAGTCTTTTAGCACTAATGAAACAATAATATAAAAACCGAATTTATTTTTTAAGAAATAAATTTAAAATCATCAAAAAAATTATAAAACATATTGAAGAGCAAATAAATGAGCATTGCACTGAATGTTCAGTAATAAATGGTCCTTAATTCAAATAAAATTCATTAATTTCTCATTTTGAAACAATCACGAAACTTCTCTATCGGTCTCTCTCTCTCTCTCTCTCTCTCTCTGTATATATATATATATATATATATATTATATATTATATATTGGTAATTTTTTTTAAACTTTCATTTTCAATTTTTTTAGCTCGACCGATTTTGAGATGAAATAACTGTTATAATAACATAGTTCTACGTCAACCTTTTAAAAACTAATCTGCTTTCAAAAAAACATAAATAATAATAATGCAATATTGGTAAAAGCGGGTAAAAAATATATGTGATTAAAAGATGATGATGAAAATTGCCATTTATGCTTTATTCATTGCCTACGCGATTTCGAGCTTCAAAATCCCCTAACCAAAACAACGTCATGTTCTCCCACGATAATATATGTTCTTTTTACTTTTAACATCAGCATGAATTTGGTAAAGCTTTCAACTATTTTAAGAATATTTAGCTATTACAAACATTGTATCTAGTCTAAGTTTAATGCGCCTGGATAAAAGAAAAACAATATATGCTGGATGACATACTATGGCTGGCTTACTAGAGAAAGGATCGAGGGATCGAGTTGGGAAATTCAGTTCAGAATGAAATTTAATATAAAGATAGTATGTCTTTAGGATGTTTACTCATAAAAATATCCAAGTGAAAAGCCAACAAATTGTGAGAAAAAAGCCTTCAAACTTTTGACATGCCTTATATTCTAATAATCTGTCGTCGTCGTTGAGTCAGTACCGTCGTGACCTTGTATCCGCGATGACAGGATTTGGTCATCCATGTGTTTTTAAAAATTTCATCCAAATTATTTAAATTAAATCAATTATTTACAAATAGTTTAATTTATGTTACTTGTTTTTATTCAAAAACCATCGTACATTCAGCTCATACTTAAATTATAATAAGAATTTAATTTTTAGTACAATAATCATAAATATAGCTTTGATAATGATAAATAATTTAAATTACTATTTTCCTCTTAAAATAATTAAAACCTTTTAATGTTTAGAGTGATAATTATTGGTTTCAATCCATTCTCAGAAATTTGTTTGTCTCAGAAATTAAAAACAGCAACTAATAATTCAATAAATGCATAAGCAAACGTTTCTGATTTTAATAATCAAAAGGAAATTGTAGAAAGTAGATGTTAAACTATTGAATGCGTGGGCAGATAGCCCCAAATTCTAATGATAGTTGAAATTCGAACGAAGGCTAGGAAAATAACGCTTTTTTCACAAACTCAAAAAGCTTATTTCTACATCTAGATGATATACAAATACGTACGCAAAAAAATAATATGATAAAAAATCCAAACAATGAACTGTTTCAGATCCCACTAGAAAAAGCCTGTAAAAGCATAATAATAAAGTTTAAACATGTATGGAACCTCAAATATATTCTGAAATTCTTGTTTTACAACTTTTTCTCTAGAAATTTTGGGCAAACATGTAAATTCTTCTTGGATTTTGCTATGACTGGAGTGTTGCATATATTCTTTTACTCATTTCTCCACATTGTAAATAGTTAAAATATACAGAAATTCATATGCCTGTGCCTAATTATGACCAATATATTTAATAAAACTATTTGTAAACTATAATTTAAATTAAATAATTTTGAAAACAACAAAAAAGACATCTATATTTATAATTATTTTTCTATTTAAAAGTTAAATTATAATTGAAATATTAGGAAAATAATTATATATTTTTATTTAAAAAAATGAACTCATAATAATTAATTATGAACTCATTATAAATCGCTAGTCCTTAATTATGTATTCTTTATAATTATTAATCCTTATTTGAAAATTGTTGATTATTTTAAATTTCAAAAAAATAAATTTAAAAAATCCATATTTATACGTATTTTTTGTTTAAAAAGATTAATTATAATTCAAGAATAAGCTGAATGAGCATTTATTTTTACATAAAAAATGAGAAACTTAAATTAAAACTAGTAGTAAGTCGTTAATTAAAATAATTTTGAAAACATTTTACAAAATATGTCAAGGGTCGAACCCGGAACTCACGGATACAAAGTCCGTGACGACAGCATTAATCGGCTGGTGCCGGGGTCAACCTACTAGCATATAAACTATGCCAAAAGTTTGAAGCTTAATTTGTCAGAATTGACAGGCTATTGCGCTTTTATATTGTTTTTATGACATGAACATCTTAACAGCACATTACCATTATACTAAATCTCATCCAGCATTCAAGTATCCCACCTTTGCTCTCCCCTTATTAATAATCAAATATTTGGTTTTATGGTGGTGATCTTGGCAGCATTCAATCTGTTTCTTCTTTTTTCTAATTAAAATATCTCTGATTGTCTACCAGTAGAAAACAGCAAGTTGCAATGAATTTTCAACACAATCTACAATATAACCTTTAGTATATAGTATAAAGCACAATTCAATGATTAATTTTTTTCACTCAATATCTTTTATGGTGAAAGATTTCTTCTGATTCCAATAGCAGAAAATATTAGCAGCAAAATAGATCCGCAAATTGCATATAAATCCTAGGTAAATAAAAAGAAATTTAACTTTGCATAACTTCATGCGATAAATGTTATGACAATGCTCTGAATTAAAATTATTTCTGCAAAATTTACTTATTAATATTCAAATATTTAACATAAAGACTTGATGTAAGACTTTTGAGAATCGAGTTTTCACGTGGTATCGCAATCCATGATTTGACGATTCTTGGTCTAAAATGGAATTCATAACTTCATAAATTTGGGAAATACTTCTACTAAAGGCGAAATCACGAGGAAATGACTCGAGAGTATGAGAAAATAATGTAACTAACGGAAACGATATGAGGAATAGATAATTAAATAGGCCACGGGAAATGTGTGTGTGTCAGTAATAAACAGTAACGACTAAAACTTACATAGATGTCATACTCAGAAAGAAAAAAAAGAAAAAGAAATGAGGCTGTTGATAGCAGTAATTTCTGCCGATTACTAACAAAAAACTTTTCTTGATTTCTAAAAAATTACTCATTATCGTATCGACAGACCTCCGAATTTCATTCGGAGTATTGTAAAATAAAAAATAAAAACTTAATTCGTGAACTAACCGATATTTCTTTTTACAGTAAACGTCACAAAAGTTTCCTGAAAAAAAAAGTATCTATTTGTTTGTATGTCTCTAAATTTTCTTTTCCTTTACTTAAATATCGTTTTAATTTACTTTTGGGGACGTTGGACATTTTTAACCAATCTCGATTTAAATGGTCTTATATATACAAATTTTTTTCATAATATTCAAAGCAAAAATTTTTCATAATTTTGAAAATAATCTTAATCTTAAATCAAAATTTAAAAACATAATCTTGAAAATAATCTTAATCTTAAATCAAAATAATTTTTTTTCATAAACTTGAAATAATCTTAATATTAAATAAAAATAAAAATAATTCATCATCTTGAAAATAATGTTAAATCAAAATAGAAAATGTTCATAATCTTGAAAATAATCTTAAATCAAAATAGAAAATGTTCATAATCTTGAAAATAATCTTAAAATTTTCATAATCTTATTTCATTTGATATGTACCATTGAGAAAATATTACATTAGCATAATCATCTCCCTCTCACTTAAAAAAGTTATTTTACGAATATTAAATTCTGATCTCCGTAATTTTCAAAAATATACAGCCTTATTTTTTATTTATAAATACCTTCCTTCTAAACGAGTCCTTCTTACCAACAATCGAAACTAGTAAGTTTCTGAAGAAACCAAAAAGAAAATATTTGTACCATTATTGTACCAAACCAGAAGGGAAACATTGCTGCGCCCTTGAAGCGTATTGTATAACGGAGAAAAATTCGATTATATTCCTTTCTTTCCATTTTCCACGCTGCTGAGATTCCTACTGAGAAGCTTTCGCTTGGAAAATGTCGTTTAACCCGAATCCTAAGTATAACACCAAATCTCTGTAAATATGGAAACCCCCGCTGCGGCTGCTTTTATTTTTTACAAGGGTCACCCGCAAATGCAGTGCATGGTCGTTCGTAAAAGTATGTTCGAAATTGCGAGAAAAAGCACGAAATCTTATTCAGATTTAAATTATTCAAACAATTTCTATAGTTTATGTCGATTGTTATTTGAAATTAATTGAAAAAGAATTATTTCCGAATCAGGGTAAAAACCAGTGCTAAAACAAATTTTAATTCTGAGTAAATTAATTTTGAGACAGTAAAGTCATTTTATGATTATAACTTCGTTTAGTTTTAATTATACAGATGAAGGTATCTTTCTGGTTATCATCTGATTTTCATTTTGATTTCAATAAGGATGAAAATCAGTGCTATAACAAATTTTAATTCTAAATAAATTAATCTTGGGACAGTAAAGTAATAATTTTACGATTTTAATTTCGTCTAGTTTTAACAATACAAATGAAGATATCGTTTCCGATTATCGTCTGATTTTCATTATGATTTCAGAAATTCCTTTGAAAAAAGAATCGACACATTTTAAAGCGAACATTATTTTTAAAAATTCTGAATGAAATTACTTAGCTTTAATTTTACAAATGAACTAATATTTAAGAATAAAATTTTTGTAAATATAAGATAAATTCTTGCAACGGATTGATTAATTTCATAATAAAAGACGAGAAGTTGAAAGAGTATATCAGTATACATTTCGATAAGTAATCATGTAATTGTGCCGATAAATGTGCTCAGATATAGTAATGCGTAAGTTCATAATTTCCTTCTACCAAATAATTAGATAATGGAATCTGTTGTTAGGTAGAAGTAAACAAAATATATTTGCAGGTTTTTACTTATAACGCCCCTGATTTAATATCTTATTATGTAATATACAAACCACATTTAAAGGGAACAAAAGACTTGATTGGCTGTTTTTAGGGTTCGTAGAGTAAAATGAATTAAAGAAATCATTTTATCTCCAAGAAATAAAATCTCTTCGGTTAAGCTAGTATAAGGGTGAAACTAAGAATTGCAAATCATTCATTCCTGGATCTCAATTTATTCTCAAAAATTTCAATTTCTTAAAAAATCATCAGTATATAGTGTTTCAAATATTCGATAGTACATTACCTTCTTAGAACTTTTAACCCATTAATTTTCCTTTTTTGAGCTCCCCCCCCCCCTCCACATACAGAACGCAATTATCCGAAGGTCAAATTCTTGTATAAGACATTCGATCTGAACAACTTCAAACAATTAAGAGAAAATACCGCTGTTGATGATTTTTTTAAAATTTAATTCCATATAAAATGCGATTAAGTTGAGGAAATATTCTTTGTGTGATGAAAATGGAAATGATGAAGAAAATCAATCATTCAACTAACTTTTCAAGACATATTCGAGAATTTCTTTATATGCTATCAAAATACTGGGAAAAATTTGTAACTTAAGAGTAAGTAATAAAATTAAGAAGTAATAAAACAAACATTTATTTGCAGACTACCAAGTAAAAAAGAAAAGAAATAAAGGTGATATATTGAAATAAATATAGTTATATTATTTTCTCTAATGAATTAACGTCCTCCCGCTACTGTGGTGTGGTGTGGAGAGGGGGGTGATAGCTCAGGTGTCGTCCTCGTCATCTGCCCGAGGTTCAAAATTACGAGGTCCGTCCCAAAATAGCCCTAGTGTTATTTTAAAACGGAACATTAATGTAACAAAACTAAACAAAGCTAAACATAGTAATGAATTAAAAGATTGTAATATAACCAATAATGAGAATTGCCTTTTATTGTTTTAGTTATGTTCTGTTATAAAAAATTTCAAAAAAAAATATTCATACATGATTACGCAATAAAGATGATTACAATGAAGGTATTAGAGTTATCACATTATTTCATAATAAACCTCAAATTAATATTCGCAATTGAGGAACCTTCAGCCCCTTATTTAAATTCATATTTAAAAAATACGGAAGAATTTTAGAATTTAGAAATATTGTTTGAATTTACATAAAAAATAATGTTAAATCCTTTTAAAAATAGATTTGTGCCTTTATATTTTACGGTAAAAGTTGGTAGTTTCGAATCAAAATTAATAGTAATTCTCGTTACTACATCTCTTCAACGATGTACTAAAAAGATGTTGCTGTATACTGTAAAAAACGTTGCAAGTTGAGGGAACAGTGCACAGTATTTTTTTATATTATTGTGTGACGTTGCGAAACCTCGTATGAATTTGAATAACTTATGATGCCATAGGATTCCTAAATATAACATAAAATTCAATGTTGTATAAGCAGGCATTTTCTATATATTTTGAAAAGTTCATAGTGATTCAGTTATTCAGCAATTCTTGGTTTCTCAGATCATAGTCCATAAAAATTCTTAATTTATAACATATAAAATATCTATATAAAATGCAGCGCAGTTATTGCAGTGTTTTCATGACATGAAAAAAGGGCATTTTGGATGTTTTAAATTTTAAATCTATTTCCCCGGAGATATTGGAACACTCCCTTCCTCCGAAACATAGTCATCCAAACCTGAAAATCACATTAAGAAATCTACGACCAGACATTATTTGAATTATTAAATTTGTGGAATAAAATTGGAAAACATTGCAGTTAATGTATAATAAAAATAAATATATCAAAGAACAACTTCAAAATTTGCTTACGTATATATCTATCTGTTTCTATAATAAAATCTGTGGGAACTTAATGAGATAGGAAAGTCCTGGAAACTGTAATACGGCATGTTTTTATTCCTTTCCTTTAGAGATCTGAACTAGATGTTATGCATGTCAGTGTGACGTTATGTCAGTCAGCATGTCAGTGTATATAGGAATGCTCATGATTTAAGTGCAATTTTCTCATTTTCACATACGGGTTCACTATTCCTAAAACTAAACTTGTCTTTCAAAGTTTTTTTATTTCACTTTTGTCCTTAAATTGTAAATTTTATTTTCAAAGTATTACTCTCAATAGAATTATGACCAAATAATCTAGTAAAATTTTTGCTTCATTTTCTTTTTATTTTTTATTTTAGCAAATTTTGTAGTAAAGTTGAAAGCCACTATATTTCGTGATACAGTATAAATATTAAAGATATTATAAATTCAAGGTGAAGTGAAAATTTCTTCTTAATTTTTAGAAACTATACATAGCAAAGCACAAATTTTAAATCGTGTGTCAACATGTTAAAAACAAACATGATTAGTTTCCCTATAAAACTATCTGAAAAGGGCTCCAGTCGGAATGTTGGATCATAGAAAAATGCGCCATCTGTATTCCAAGACCGTTATGAGCTCTGCAAGGGTGTTTAGGCAATGCAATATTAAGACCCTCTGACCAATATACAAACTTCAAAAATCATATATCTTTTATTGATTTTAATTTGAATTCGATGTAAGCAGTTTTTATGTAATGTATTTCGAAAAAAAAAATGAAATAACAAAAATTTAATTAAGGGTGTTTTCCGGAGAATTGTTTTCTGATTCTTGAGTATAAAAGATTAAAATAAGATTTTCAAAATTTAATTTTCATTTTTAAACTAAATAGTGATAAATATTACACAACATTTTGATAAACTCTAAATACCTAAAAACAAAAGTTACCAGCACTGTTGACTCTTTAGTCAGTCAATCAACAGAAAAAAAAAATCTGATTTGTAAATAATTTTGTAAACAAGAAAAAAAAATCATAAGAATAATGTTCTAATATTTAAACAATACTGGGTTTTAATTTGAATATGTCGAGCACAAAACTATAATAATTAATTAAATGAAAGCACAAAATTGGATAAATCTGAAGATACTGTAAAAAAAAACATCATGGTTCAGAACCTTTCAAAGTTTCGAGGCTCCTAGGAAGTTGCCTACTTTGTCTATTTGTTAATCTGACCTTGCCTGTATATCAGACATCAAGTTCAAGAATGAGAACGCATAACGTTATTTGTAAAATTTTCTTGATTTAGCAAATTATATAAAAAGTTGAAATTAGAAATATTCTACAATTTTTAATGACAATTAAAATTAAATTAATCTAATTTAAATTTTAAGGACAATAGCCTTATTAAAGGCAGCGATAGTTATAAAAAATTGGATTTTTAATTTCAATTTCAAATTCAAATTTGATTGAGCAAATAACAGTTCATTGTAAATACCTTGTATTTTATTCCACGGAAACTGTACGCTTTTTGATCTATCTTATGTTTAATTTAGTGGTGTTAAATCAATTTCCAGTATTGCAATGACTTTAGAAGCCGATACTCTATCACATGTACAGCAGCCCTTGGAATTTTACGAATCTCTTTCTTATTTCAAGAATTTCATAAGATTAAATTCGAATTTTTTACAAAAAAAAAATCATACGCAGTACTGAAAAAGAGCTCTGTATATTTCTTTTTTATAATTTGCGGTGTATGAAAATGCTTTTTGAAATAAAACTGAACATTTAGGCTTTTATACCGATTCTAACGCCAAAGAATCTCTTAGTGATCTTAGTTTTGGAATATTTTGGCTTTTTTCAACGTCATAATCCGTCAAACGACAGCTTTTGTGTGCAAAGTGTCATGGGGATTTCTTATTTGGATATGCTACAGGTGTAGTTTTTCCCTCAGATGCAACAACCAAAAACCCGAAAGTTTATTTAGTAACGATATGAGGTTCCGTTCTATTTTTGAGGGATGCCGCCACTTCGTTAAACAACATTCTTTTTTAAAAGCGGGTAGTCACCCCCCAAAAAAGCGCTGTTTGGGAAGCACTCTGCGCGGGCATTTTATGTCGTATTATTTCAAAGATTTAAGTTTTACAATTTTTTCTAATGATCACACATTCTGCATGATTTGAAGTAAGCTAATTTCACTTCAATAATAATCAAATATCTACCAAAGAAAATTACGGTTAAAATCATTTCTGGCAAATGTGGAAATGATTCTTAGAAATGAACGTGATTCGTATGAAACCAGCAGTATAAAAAAAAGAAGAGGTAGCAAAAACTGATTTAACAATTCCTTCATATGAACGCTTTCTTCTCTCTTACTTAATACTGTCTTTTCTGCAGTTTGCATGTGGACAGTATTCTTAACTTCTGGCATGCATTTTAGGACACATTTTAATTACAAACATCGGAAAATTCAAGTACGATATGCCACAAAAATCTGCAACATCTTTAAGTAATTATTTCCTGCTACAATATAATAGACTGCAACCTAATTGCTTGAAATAACGATCAGTTCAAAAAATGTGATGCCATAAAATATCAAAAAAGTTTTAAAATAATACAAATTATGTTTGTTATTCTTCAATGATGCAATTTCAATTTTAGGCAGAATGACCACTTTCGATAATTATTCTTATGACAGGACTACACAGATTTCTAGAACCCAAAACAGACTTAATTGAAAAGTACATAAATTACTTTTTACGTACACACACACACACACACACACACATGTATAGACATATAACTTTTTAATCAGAAGGCAGTTTTGAAAACATTGAAGAGACTTTCCATTTTTTGACGTCGTTTTATTTCATCCCTGAGAAGCACAGCAGGAATGACGAGCACACAATACAAAATGACACAGAGCGGAATGAGGAAAAGCTGATGAACATTTTATCCTTGGTCTTATATAACATGATATATTGACAGGGAAATTATTTCTTCACAGTGCTTAAATACAATGAAATTTCGATAGGGATTTTCGCTACACGTGCCGACCCAAGCAAGGGAAACAAAAGGGTCTTTTTTAAAAGAATGTGCTAACTGGACATTTTTCTATTCCTTCACGCGGAGAGTGTGAATTACCTACCTAAGCATTTTACAAAGCTTCTCTTGAATTAATTAAATAGAAAAGGTGGAATGTGATCAGGAAATAAGAGAATATTTTAAAATGAAGTTACTATGGACTAAATTAAGACAAAACCTTGAAAATTAATTAAATTGAAATTAGAGTTTAAAATATCATTACATATATATATAATTTAAACAACTATAGGTGAAAAACTTTAACAAAAATTATTTATAATAAAAAACTTAGTGAAATCAAATTAAATCTTTGGCTAATTTAGCTTTTTCTAATTTGTCACAAAACCAAAACTTACAAAAATGCATTCAGATATTCTAATAGCTCTGAATTAAAAATATAAGTAGTTGAAACTTAACTTTTAAATGAATATAAATGTGCTACTACAGTGACCTTGGAATTCGAAGGCTTTTAATATAATATTGGGTATTGCAATGCTGGATTCTCCTTACTGAAGTCAGATTACGTTTCTCAATATTTCTTTCTATTATTTCTACATATTTCTTTAACTTTGTATTACGTGGCTCATATATATATTTTAAAATTTTGTTCCGCATATTTTATTTAATTATCTTTGTTCAGTAGGATATACAGAAATCCCTCGGACGCAACTTATGTCTAGTGTGTGGGTGTGCAGGGAAGCATCCTACAGATTCGACATATGCAGACGTTATATCACTTATAGATACGACTTTAAAAAAATCACAGAAAATGGTCGTGCAAAAATAAATAGGTACGAGCTATTAATAAATGTTCGTCCTTAGTAAAAGACCCCAAACACTCTGAAGTTTATAAAAAATTTAATATTTTTATAACAGATTAACAAACGTTTTATAAAGATAATACCTTAAATAATTCGTAACTTTAAGAAGCCTTTAAAAAGAGAAGGTGGACTAAACTCTTTAAAAAATGCCTATCATTTAGAGAATCAGTGGAGAACATCTTTTCGGTGTCTCATTATATACATGCAATAAATACTGAAAGAATTTTTTATCGTTTCAAAGAAAGGCATTTTGAAAATTGAAAAGGATTTGAAAACCTTGATATTAAAACAAGCAATATATATATATTTTTAAAGCAGCAAGTTGAAAGAAAAACATTCAAGAAGATGAAGAAAAAGTACTTCTATGACTCTCTTCTTCAATAATGATGAAACTTTTGAATTCGTCAAACTCCAATGACATGAAAATGCGAATATAAACAATATTAAAATTGCAAATGTAGGTGAAGATATCGAAGTTGTGCAGTAGTCCCTGCAAATTAAAAGAACATACACTCATTGTGTAAATAGAAGAATTTTTCTTACTCTGAACCTAAGCTCCGCAAGCATATAAAAATAGCATTTCTGTATCACATTTGTATCACACGTGGAGGAAGGAATCACAAACGCCTCTACATTTTTTAGCGAATCTGTATATGACAGCCAAATATTTGGTGCGTTTTGATTTATTCAAAAGTGACTCCAAGATATTTTAGGATTGGAAAAATTTTGTTACTAATGTTTCTGAGTTTGAAAATTAGATTTCTATTTATGAACAGCCTTGGTTTTACAAAATATCTTTAAAGTGGTTATGCTGGTGAAACTGAGTTTTTTAAAAACCTAATCATCCATCTGTTTGGGTGCTTAAGTGGAGCAGATTTCGAGTAACATTCTGAAGATGGCATTGATTAAAAGCAGAAAATCACCACCGTAAATCTGAAGGTGCTTATGCAACTTCCAGTCAAAAGTGAGTTGGCTATTCAATTCCACAGAAAGAGGGAACACTTTCGGATAGTCTCATGGCATGAATTTCTGATGAATCAAGAGCGAGCGAATAAGGTATTCTAGCAGTCTATTATTTAGATAATCTTTTAAATTAAGGAACTAGAAAGGATAACAGTTTTGCCTAGCCATCCGGAATTTCGCTGGTTACCAACCGAGAAAGGAACAACTCTGCTAAGAGAA